>VYXC01000316.1:777858-1089648 GCA_013397175.1 Platysteira castanea
GTGTCTGGTGAGAGCCCGGCTGGGTCTGGTGAGGGGCCTGGTGAGAGCCCGGCCGTGTCTGGTGAGGGCCCGGCCGTGTCTGGTGCCGGCAGCTCCGAGCCAGCAGTTACTGCCTCAGGATGATTCCAGAGTCCAGTCCATGTCCTGGTTTACGAGCAAGCTTAACAATTGGAAACCTGCTTTGTGTAGGTAGCTCTTACATTAATGAACCTTATTACTACTACTACTACTATTACTACTATTATTATTATTATTATTATTATTGGGAATTGTCATCTCAGAGATATTTAGAATAGATTAAAGTTTCCAGTTTGTGTATTTCCAATGATTGAATGCTTTTGGCACAGAAATCTGAATTTATGAGGTGAGATCTTAATGTTCTCAGTATTGTAGCAAACCCAAAACTTGAAGACCAAATTGTGAATTATATTCTAAATAAATAAGGTTTCTCTGTTGAATATTTCAACAGTAACAGTAAGTACTGGGTTTTTTTTCTGTTTCACCAGGTGTTTATGGAGATGTGAATAATACTATCTTTTACAGCAGGTGATTAGGTTGAGTCTCTTCTTTAGATGATGTCATCTTGCTCTCAGGGAGGTAGATATGTTGCTTTAGTTTTTCTGAATTTTTAGAGTTGGAACTCCATCCTGAAGATTCAACATAAAGATTTTTTTGTCTAGAAAGGGCTCTGAATTAGAGTGATTCTCTCAGATGACTGAAATAACTCACTTATAAGAAGTAAATAGTTGTGTCTGAATCAATGAGGGAAGACAAATGCATTCATTAGCTACTAATATTTTGATGAATCCTGAAATCAAGAAGTACTGCTGAGCAAGTAGGGAATTCCGTAGTCTTAAACAGTTCAGTGGTTCCTTAGGCTCAGGAGTTCTTTATGATATGTTACGTTTGCAGTGAGCTGCACTGAGGAGATGAATTCGAGTCCCAGATGTAATCAGTGTCTTTACAGACCTTTTTATTGGACAATCCAGTCTCTGGCTGCTGGTGATGACTTCAGTAATTGCATGATTCAGTTGTCTCTGCCCATTTTCTCTCTGTCAGATAAGCTGAATTCAGCTTCAGAGAGGTTTCATTTTTCCTTGATGTAATTCTTGTTCTTCATTGAAATTGGTTCAATAACATAAAGTGTCAAAATGGGAGTTTTACATGGCAAAAAGGGAGAAGGATTAATTTCTTTTATTATAAAATAATCAGAATTATACATGGCAAGAGGAATATCATTTTCTCGTTCTCCTTCTAAACAGTACATAGGCAGGTTTTTTTTGAAAGGAATAAAGATGATGCACAGAGTTGATAAAAATCTGTCACTCAGGGTTCAAGAAAAATTACAGTAAATTGGAATTATAATATTTAGAGCACATTCCAATTCAGATCATACATAAATTATGGACAAATGTTTATAATATAATTAGAAATTTTAAAATACCTACTTTTAATTTTCTTTATTCAAATATTTATGCCTAAATAAAGGATTGTAAAATACAATAAGGCTCAAAAGTGAGCTTTTTGTGTAAAAGCCATATTTCAATGTAAATCTTGCTGTCTTTCATGTATCCCTCTTGGAACGAAATTGTTCTAGTTCTTCCAATTTCTCTTCATTTGCCCTTTTCTAGAAAGCCTGTATCTCCCTGTGGCCTTCAGTTTATTCACTTTTATGCAGTAATTCTAGTCAGGGAATTCCCAGTGAAAGAGAGCAAACACTTTGCAATATAATAGCATTGACTGCCCCCTCTCTGTACTCCCCAGCTGAGTTTTCCTTATGAAAAAGTACGGCCTTGCTTATTTACTGCAGTCTTCCAAACCTGCTGAACACCTGCACAACCTACAGAAGCAGTTGATCCGTTCATTGTCCTTTTGACTCATTTGCTGCTTGCTGTTTGTAGAGGAAAATCAGCGGTGCTAATGCAGCTGTCTAACACTGAGCTCAATAGCTGGGGATGCTGCTGAAAGGTGTCAGTTAAAAACTGACATTAGGCTTTTCAGGACAAGCTTTCTGGTTTTTGTTTGAACTTACAGCACTGGATTCAGTAGTACATTAAATAACCAGGGCTTTGAACTCAAATATGTTCTAAAGTGCTTTGCTGTTTTGTGCCCTGTAAAGGAAATAGATCTCTGATGTTGTATTGCTGTGTTCTTAGTGGTAGTTCAAACAAATTAGCAAATGAGTAAAAGTCTATCTTTCAGATAGAAGAATAGTACTTGAAGATTCCAATTCAGAAATCTTTCTCATATTTGAAGGACTTGATGAAATAGTGCTGAGGCATTGTTAAACATGAGGCATAGAAAATTTCTGTCCTTCTATTCAGCCTCTGAATAGCAGGCCAGTGTAGTACACAAAGAACAAGTGACTAATCAGGAGTTGTTCACTGACCTTCAACAGGGCAGAAGAAAAATTCAAAGTAGGCCTGGACCCTACTCATATACACACAAAGCTCTTGCAGCGAGAGACTCCACTGCTGTCCTTGGTACTGAGAGCAAGCGTCCCTCAAGCCATCGTGAGCCTTCAGCGATAAATTGCGTTCCTAACCCACCAGGGAGCTCTCCAGGTGCCAATAAAGGACTACAGTACAGTAGTGCACTCCAGTCACGGTCAAGGATTTTAAAGGAATTTATACTGGGGTGAGCGTCAGTCTCTTCTGCCAGGCAGCAAGTGACAGAATGAGCCCAAAAGGCCTCGAGTTGCACCAGGGGACGTTTAGATTGGATATTAGGAAAAAATTCTTCATGGAAAGTGTTGTCAAGCATTGGAACAGACTGCACAGGGAAGCTGGAGAGTCACCATCCCTGGAAATACTAAAAAACTGTTGCTGTGGCACCTGAGGACATGGTTTAATGGTGAACATTGGGGTGGTGCTGGATTGATAGTTGATCATCTTAGAGGGCTCTTCCAACCTTAATGACTCTCTGATTTTAAATACTCAAGTAGCTTGGAGCTGAACATGCACAGTTCAGAGCACTGGCTTTATTTCTTCTGAAAGAGGGGCACAAATTTGGAATAACTGGTTGTCTACAATTTGCATAAAACTTTTCATGTTGTCCTCATTTTCTCCAGTTTAAAATTGTCTAATTTTAATACTCTCTTCAAATATAAAGGAGCATGATTTTAGGTGGTTTAAAAGTTGTCTAATGACATGTAGATGGTTTCAGTTGTTTAATGAATTTATTGTGCGTATTTCTTTCACAGTCCATACATCTGCAGTTGCTTTTCAGCATTTTTCTGCTTTTATTCAAACTATTATTTAAATTCCAAAACAAAACCTCAAAGCAACCCAACAAAATCCAAAAATGAACATTGACTGTTTTTCTTTGCTGGCCTGTTTTCAATAAAAATACTTATTTTCCCTTTTGTAAAATTTTCCGCCAGTCATAAATGCTAGAAAATAGGTTTAATTAGTACAAAAATTTTACAAGTTTATATCACATTTTCATAATTTACCAGAAAATTATTGAAATACTTAAGTTATTTTAAGTTTATTGCCTTATGCCTAAATTTTCAATGACACTTGTTAGATGTGGCTGTCAATTTACTGTCTCCTTTCCCACAAGGATATGTTATGAGCTCTTTTTACTTGTCAGATGAAAAGGCAAGAGTCTATTCTTTGCAGCACCAAAAAAATAAAAAGGGGTTTTTTTACCCACCACATATAAGGTATTTGGTTTTTTCTTATCAGTCTTATGTAATTCTGATAAATCCAAAGAGACTTGGACCAAACTTTCAAATAACATTTTTTTACACAGGAAATGTCAATGTACAGAGAGACAGATTTGGAACATTATAGTCATGTGAAGGCTGTGTGACATTACAACTCTTGGCTCATCATACTGTTAAAAAAGAATGGAAAAGAGACTGCAGCAGGAATAAGTTTCTTATATGTACAACAAAAGGTTTGAGGAAGGGGAGTGAAATAGGAGATAAAGAGTGGTTAGAGAAGATCATTAGAGTAGAGGGAGATTAAGTAAAAGAGAATATTACCATGGAATAAGAGGAGAAAAAAGGATATGCTTTTCATATGCTGATTTAGGCTGTGCAGCTTACATCCCCTGTAAGGAGCCTATTAAATTTAAGTCACTGCCAGACAAAGGACATCTGGATGGGGGAGAAAAAGGTATTTAGCTCATCTGAGTTTGAAAAGATGACAGCTTCCAGTTTCATATAGCTCTCATTTAATTAGGGGTTTGTTCAGGCTTCCTTTTCCCCCCAGACTAAAGCTCCGTTACAGTATGAAGAGGGTATTGGCCTGTACATCAAGTGCAGGGAAATCCAGAGTTATTGCATCTGGAATTGTTGTCAGTGTTGTTGCTTGTTGATGGCACATGGTTTTGATTTGGGATTTTGTTGGTTTTTTTTCTAAAGCAAGACTTCAGAGACTCCAGAGAACAGTTTTCTGGGTGCAGACAAATTTGTGGACATTGGCAAAAGGCAAGTGCCTGGCGCAGTTGACTACCAAAGCCAGACCATTTTTTCAGGAGTACAGGAATGTGGAAGTGGCTCAGACACCTTTAATTTTGAGATGTAGAACCATTATTAGAAATCTAGCCAGGCCAACTCTGCTTGTTTAAAATCTTGCTTTAAGCTTTCTCTCCTGTGTGTGGAGGCAGCTCCTGAAATACTCTCAATATTTCAGGCTGCAAGAGGTTGCAGGCAGGGATAGGATCCCAACATGGTTTGGCTTGGAAGGGGCCTCAGGAGGGCTGGAGTCCCAACCCCCTGCTTGAGGCAGTTGGCTCTGGGGTCAGACCAGGCTGCTCGAGGCTTTATTCAGCCACAGCTTGGAAACTGCAAGGAGGGAGGCAGAACAACCTCTCTGGGAAACCTGGTGCGCTGTTGGGTTTTCTCCTGGAGGGAAAGGTCTTTTGTCTGCCTGTTCCTCAAGCCTGTGCAGATTCTTCCTGATGGCAGCCCTGCCCTCAAGTGTGTTGATAGCTGCTCTCTGTTCTGCCAAATTTTGGTGTTTGGCAGGTTTGAAAAGTGCGTGTTCTGTCACCTCTTCCACGGCATCAGTAAAGATGTTAAGGAGGACAAATCTCAGGATTGATCCGTGCAGTGCTTCACTTGTCACAGGCATTGAGATAGAGTGTAGCCTCATTACCATCACCCTGTGATCCTGATGTTTTCAATCCATCCTTCCAGGCTGTAATGAACTAATGAGAATCATGTGGGAGATGGTGTTGAAAGCCTTGTCAAAAGAAGTGATACTTGATGCTCTTTCCTCATCCGCAGATGTGGTTGTTTTATCATAGAAGATAGTCAGGTTGGTTAGGTTTGATTTATCCTCAATAAACCTATGCTGACTGCTCCCAGTCACCTTATCCACTATATGCCCAAAACTATGTTCCAAGAGGGCTCATGCCATGATTCTCTGAGTGACTTGGGTTGTCTGGCCTATAGTTCCCTGCATAGGCCTTTTGGCATTTTTGAAGATACTTTCTCCAATTGTTGTGTGTTTCTTCTGGTCTCCATGAATTTCTAACAGTGACAGAGAATGCCCTTGAAGGGACACACCCAGTTTTCTCAACACACTCAAATGTGACTTGTCAGATTCCACTGATTTGTAAGGATCAATCTCAAATAGGTTTTTGTATGGTACTGATAGTTCAGCTTCTCTTTGAACCTCTTGACACCAAGTACAGAGGCATTTTTGGAGAAGGCCAAGGCAAAAGTGGTGTTGAATAGCTGAGCTCCATTTGTCTGCTCTTTGTCACCTGCCTCATCAACCAGCAGGCCTGGATTTACCTCATTCAGCCTTTTGCTGCTAATGGGGCAGCAGGACGGGTGGCTCAGCCCAGCCTATCAAATTTCAAGTTTTTTTCTACTAGTGCATAGCCTCAAAGGCTGGGAGAGTCTGAGCAGGTCTTTCACAGAATAAGTCATGGAATGGTTTTGGTTGGAAGGGATTTTAAAGATCATCCATTTCCAACCCCCTGTTCCATCGACAGGGACCCTTCCATTAGACCAGGTTGCTCAGAGCCCCATCCAGCCTTGTCTTGGACACTCTCAGGGATGAGGAGTCCGTAACCTCTCTGGGCAAGGGATCTGATTTGCTCTGCCGAGGTTCTGCAGGCGTGGCCTCCTGCCAGTGCCCAGACATTGGGTATGATTCCGGCTCTCACACAAAGCACTGGGAGTGCAGGAGCCCTGTCTGCAGTGAGAGCTGTGGGGCTTTCACAGGAGGGCTGGACATGGCAAACTTGGCACTTGTTTTTTCTCTGCTTAGGTTACCAATAAGTAGCTGTGTGTGGTGTCAGAATAAATTTGGGTCTTTGGCCTTCCTCTCTAGGCTGAAGAGGGCTCCTGAGAAACTCCTGTATCACTTGGTTAATGCCTCTGCTGCTGGGGTTGTGAATATGAACTGGGAGGAGCCCAGGGTGTGTGTGGGCTGCTTTCTGGCTGCTTCTCAAGGGATGCCACTCACTTCTGTATGAATAATGGACTTACTGGGAGTTCTGATGTCTTCAGTCTGTGTACTGAATGGCAGTGGGTCCTGATACCTTATTAGAAATTGACCTCTGCAGAATTAACCCTTCCAGTTGGTTGAATTCAGATTTGTTAATTGCAGCAAGTCAACTTGGATCAGTTTCCTGACTTAAGGAAAGAAAGTTCTATTTTATTTTACATGTATTAAAATTTTAGCTGTCATTATTAAAATTGAAACGAGAGGGCTTTACAAATACGAAAAATAATGTGACTGTAAGGGTATAATGTTTGAAAGTAATGAATTATAATTGTGTTAGTGAATTATGAACTGAAACAAGTTTGTTTCTCTGAGCTGTGGGACAACTTGTGCCTAATAAAGCTCCTGTTACTCAAGATGTTTTATATGGCTTAGAATCAAATAGTTTTTGTTTTTCTCAGTAAAATGGATAACAAAAGCATTGACTTTCTTTTTCTTTTCTTTTTAGTTTCATCAAAAACCTAAACCATCTATAATTTGCATGGATATGTGATTTTCAGAGTTAGTTTGATGTTTGGTTTTCAATTTCACTCTGTTTCCTGACACTGAATTATTTAGTTTAATAACGTCAAGGGTTTTTTGGTGTAGTTTCAGAGATTTAATAGATTTATGCCAAACACTGTGAAAGTGAAAGAAAAATTACATTCTTTATGCTAGTTAAAATTTTAATACGGTTATTTACATGTTTTAAAATTAATTCTATATGCAATGAAAATAGTGGTTCCACTTTCTTTCTCATCTTGTATTACTTTTTTATAACTGTGCAATTATTTCCTAACATGCTTTACATAATTACAAGTATTACCTTTATGAAAAACCAATATTGGCAGATGTAATTTCATGGCATTAAAAAAAAAAAAAAGGAAAGAAAAACAGAAGCACAGCCTTTTGTGTTTGAGGGGGGTCTAAGGCTTGGCACAGTGAGTTGGGGAAGTTGCTTACCCTTGTATTTTAAAATTTCCACGGAAGATCTGTAGGAGAAGTGATGGCAGTGATACACGGTCCCTGTTTTGGAAGACTGACTTCCCTCAGTTGTAAATGTGTCCCAGACTGACGGGGTAAAGCACCCTGTTCTGGCATGCAAGGACATTGGTTTTGAGCTGAGCAATGGGCAAGAAGAAATTTCTGTGCGTAAAATTTTGAAGAGAATTGCGAGCTGTGTGATTGCAAAAGTTAAGGCTTAAATTACTAAACAACTCTTCAAAGACAAGCCACTTACACAGGCAGTCGCTTCCTGTCTATGTGAACCAGTGTAAAGTCAATCTCATGCATTATGAACTTTCTGAGGGAAGAATCATCCAGTGCAGTGAGTATCTCCTGTTGCCCTGGTTTTTATAAGCCTTCTGTTTTTAACCTTGGAGTCAGATTCTTTCACACAGATTCATGTAAATAATAGCCAATGTTTACTTAACGGTATTTTCTGTTTTTCATTCCTTTTGTGATAAGAGAGCTTTGATGAGCACCTTTCTTCTCCAGTGGGATTGAGAAGGAAGTGACATGCTCTCCAATCCCTTGTGGAGTTGGGACGTGTATAAGAATGAGATAATGCAAACAATAAAGGTGAATTCCTTCCTTTCTGCTGAACCTGGCAGGTGTAAGAGCGTCTTTATTGTGTCTCCCCAGACACAATCTCCAGCTATCTGAACGTAGTAAGGACACTAAAGCAGCAGTGCTTTTTGTAAGGGGGTATTTTGCTGTTTGGAATTATTTGTTCTATATTTGTGATTCTCATTTGAAATTGGCTTTCCTAAGAGTGAAAAATCTGTCCCTACTGTTTTTAGAGTATACCGTGAGTATAGCTTGGCTTTGGATAACTGGAATTTTAAGAGTGTGTGTAAGAAAGTCGCACCTGCTGATGGAAAGTAGGTTGTCTTATGCAGTCATTGTAACAATATGCAATTTTTAATAAAGTGCAGTATTGAGTGCAGTTGAGGATAAGTAGAAATTACATTCTGCATAACGTGAATTTGGGATAAGTGAATAAACAAGAAATGATACATGTCCTGCTAAATTCTAAGCGTGCCAACAACGTAAAATATAGATTCTGCTCTACGGTGTCATCCCATTATAGCTTATTTTTTCAGCCTCTGGAAACATCAAACATAGAAATACCAATAATTACAGTGAGTTAGGTTTTAGTGAGTCAGTCATGGATTATTGAGGTTGCCTTTTGAAGGGGAGAAGTCCATGAGGAGACAATTACGAGAATTTCTTGTAGCTGAGATAGACACTGCCTTGTTGATGAGAATCAACAAACTCAGGGCATCCTTTTCCTAAACCAAGACACGAGTCAGACAAAACTCTGATTATTCTTTTTCTTCATGATGATCAAATATCCTCTAATAGAGCAATTTTCACTTTGAAAGCATTTTATACAAATGTTCATGATCATTTTGCCTCCTAGAATGACATGAACCATCGTGGTTATTTTTTGTAAACTTTCTATGATGAAGGAGACATTCTGTCAATATCTGAGATTCACAGAGCACATGAAAGTGCCAAAACAATATGATAAAATCAATGTGAGAGACATTAGGTACCTCCAAGGGACTGTGGTCAAATGCTTGGTTTTCCTCGGTTTTTCATTTAATTTTCCAGAATTGAATTTTTTGGAAAGCACTGTCAGACTGAGTACAGAGGCATTCTAACAGGGCTGCTGTCCACCTCCCTGCCAGGGTATCCCCTGGGTGCCGAGGAGGGCTTCGATAGCCCTGTGTGTACATATGGTAGCGTGAGAGAGTTCAGAAAGGGAGGGGAAAGCACCAAAACCGCTTGGCAAGAAAACACTACTATTGTAAAAAAGCTGGAGAAAGATCAAGTGGCATTCTTGGCTTGTAAAAGCAGATGACTTTTATATTCAAGTTAGAACCACACATTATAAAATGAAGAAATACACCAAACTTAGAATGTTAAATCTTTCTTCCACACTGAGCAGGTGATGTATTCCTTTCCTTCCCTTCGAAATCAAATTGAGCCCCAATTCCCTGTCAGTGAAGTATGTGGTTGTAAATGGATTTCTTAAGCATCCTTAAGTTAACAAAACCCACTTGGGCGTGTTTAGGGCAGTGTATGTGCTTTCTTGCCTTTGAGACAGACCCAAGCATTTAACAAATGGATCATGCAATTACAGTTGGGTTAAGTGTGCATGTTGATTTGAAAACCCTTTGGTTTTCCTAGATATCCTTGTGAATAAAATCCTTACAAAATACGTAACATAAAAGTTAGTAAATGCTCAACAAAGGGTAACCACTTCAGTTTGTGTTTCTTTTGTTCCAGTCTGTTAGATGGCATTTTAGTGGCACTTCTACAGCCTGATTTATTACTCTGGTAACAAATATCTGTGATAACTGGTGTAATTAACTAGCTTAATTGTCATCAGTTTACTGGAATAGACCATTTTTTAAGAGGAGGCCTCAGCAGTATCATCGTCCATGTGTTTTATATAAATAGACTATGGATATAGCCTCTTTCGCATGTGTTTTCAGACATGGTTTTTGGTGCTGAGTGAGAAAGGTACTATGTCCAGGGCCTTGCCCTGTACTTCCAGTAAAATGAAGTTTCTCCATCATCTTTGTGTGTCATTTTTCTTTTCTTTAAAAAATAGCTATAAATTTTCTATTTAAAAAATAGACTTGCTGCCCTCCTGCACATTTGTGTAAAGCATTTTTCCTGGTGCTTGATGTAATTGATAGCATATATAAAATTTATGGCGCTGAATTCTGAGAAATACTATTCAGTAGGTAAAGGGAAATTTTCACAACATTTACCTGGTGAGCTTCAGAGTGAGGGTTATGAAGAATAAATACGCACTTTCATCTTGGTAGCACCCTTCCTTTCTTTGAAAACATGGGAGGTCCGTGAGGGATTTTGGAGACCTGCCACTACAGGGTATGACAGCTCAGAGTCACTTGGGGTGTCAAGCTGTACCCTGATGGTTTTCCTTTTTTTCTGTAAGGGTTCTGCCTTACATACAGGAAACAGCTCATCAGGACACCTGGGCTGGGCCAGTGCTCATACCACTTCAGTTTGGTGAAAGACAGGCCCAGAATGCAGGAGCTCAGTGGCCTGCCCGAGCAGCACGGACCTGAAGGGTTCCTGGAGGGTTTTAGTGCTGGTTCATTTGCCCCCTGTGCTCTGTGGCTCTGAGTGACCTGAGAGCACTGTCAAGGATGACAGCAGATGGGATCCAGCAAGGCAAAGGGGTAGGGTTTATATTAGGAAAAAGAAGAGCATACCAAGGTCTGTTTAGTATGAAATTCCTCTTCAGTAACTGCTGGAGTCCAGGACATGCCTCTGGCTGCCCTGGGGGGGTCGGAGACCACAGCAAGGGGGTCTCAAACCCTGGCAGAACCTCCAAAATAATACAGTTTTCTATTATAGCCCTTGGGAGAAACTACCAACATTATGAGAAGAACTACAAAAAACTGCAAACATATTTAAAACATATTAGTAGCTTAATTTATCACAGGGTGAAAATGTAGAATTTAGATTTTTTAAATGAGGACTGAGGAGCCAAAATGGAGGATTTTGGGTGTGGTCACTCTTTTTCCTTCTTTTCCTCTCTCCTCTATGTTTCTTGGTGACGGTGGCACATTTGGATTGGTAAAGGTAGAAAATGACATGTTAGAATTAGTAGAAATGTATTGGTAAATTACAGTAAATAATAAAACGTTTCAGGCAGTGGTTGGATTGTGATACAGGTACAAAAGAGACAGAACTGCCCAACCAGGGGCAGTTCCTGCAGGGTTTCGGCTGGCACTCAGACTGCAGCTGAAGCTGAGGGCCAGCTGAGAGATAAGAAATAATAAACAACCTTGAAACAGAACCTGCAGGCCTCTCTCATCTTTTCTGGCTCTGGGACAGGACTTTAGAACAGCTAAAAACCACCCGAAGCAGATGTGAGGAGTAACAACTCCCACAAGTAACTTTCTCTGTTTTTCACTGCACCTGGGAAAACTGATGATTATAGTCCTGCCTTTGCCTTCCAGTCTCTTTTCCCACCTGGCTCCTCTGAATCATATTTTGTTCCTTAACTAATACCTTTCTTCTTCCTGAAGTGTCTTCACTTCAAACCACAATGTTTTCAAGAGTATTTATACCATCTTTATGAGTCACACATTATAAAAGTGTGTTTTACTTAGCTTGAAACATTTGTTCAGCTTCTCCACTTCATAGTTCTGATAGATGAGAAATTATTATTATAGACAGGAGGCTTGATATTTATAGTGTTTCTACAAGCCACCCTCTTTTGAATCTAGCTTCAAATATTTCAAATGCTTGTCCTGTCCTACAAGAGGCTCTCTAGAATGCTTAAGTGTATTCTGAGGTTTGAAACACATCTCCTTTGTGTGGTTTGGGTTCCACATGCCAAACAGCTCAGCAGGAATGTAGATAAAACTGTAGTTCACTTGAAATCAATGGAATTGCAGATCTCATTGGTTGTACTTTTGGCCCAAAATTTGTGTTCCTGTGGCTCAAAAATATTAAAGCCGTTACTGCAAAAGAACTCTAGGGATTTAATGGATTTTTATTTCCAAAAAGAGATTTTTCTCTAGCAATAGGAAAGTTTTGGAAGCCTCATTTAAGCCTGTCAGTGTAAGTAGGAACAATTCTAATAATATTCTAAGTTCTTACGGCAACTCTTGCCTCTTTTTGATTACACATACAGCTACAGTCCTAGACTGAGATCCCCTTTGCAAGGTATTTTGCAAGCTTGTTGGCAGGACAGGCTTGGCCTCATGGAGCTTCCAAAATGAAGGCAACCCTATAGCTCACTGGAAGCTAAATGTTATCTGGGGCATAGTTTTAATTGCAGATCTTACATTTTTCAAAGCATGGGAGTCCCGTTTGCCTTCCAGGTTGTGTGTGAAGAGCTGGCATAGGCAGGGTTTTGTGATCCAGGACTGTATTAGAGCCATAAACATCAGCTGCCCTGAGCCAGGTCGCTTTCTCTGAGCTGCGTTCATGGATTGTGCTGAGATGGAACATACTTGGCAAATTTGTCACTGGCACCTAACTTTCTGTCCTCATCTGGAAATGGCAATTGTCTGTTATGCAGGGGTTTTTAATGCCTCTATTTTTCTGTGCTCTAAACAAGTAAACAAGAAGGAAAGGAAGGAAGGAAACAGTAGCATTCGTGAAAAGCTCGAGTGGTAACCTTGGAGACTGAGAATGAAGGGTGCAGGGCTGTTAATTTATTTTTGAGCTGAAGTGCTCTAGCAGTCTGTTCGTATTTCCTGTGTAATGCAGATGTCCACATTTCAGGAACAATGCATACGGTAAATGTACATCTTACCCTTGCAGCTTGCAGTGTGCCTCTAGGAGAGGAGAGACGCATGGCTGTGCAAGATCAGCTGGGTTTCTGCGCCCATTGCCCCCATCAAGCTGGGATGGAGACTCTTGGTTTTCCTTTCCCTTTATATGTGGATTTAATTTGGGGGTGCAGAGCAGTAGCCCATAGTTCAGGCCATGTTTTCAGTTTTGAATATAAAAGGCTGCGTTGCTAGGGGGAAGAGAGGTACGTGTTATCTGGCTGCCTTTTAAACCCAAGGAACTACTGCCAATCGTTTTTGCATGGCATAACAGACCTAGCTCTGTCTGTTAGGATCAGGAAGAGAACAACTGTGCTGGTTTATGATTATTTCATAAGGAAATGCTAATTGTTTTAAGTTGCTGCTTACAGTGCCTGGAATATTTGGAGCTGGAAGTAATTTCTGATATTTCTATGATAAAAAAGGAGGTTTGGACTCTGTAGTCCTCTGCTAACTATAGCCAACTGTGAGTTATTAATGGCAGGAGTGTCATAGCTTCTCTGTAATAAGTGGAATTAAAGTTCTTCAGTCCCAGGTTTTTTTCTTGTACATTTAATATATTTACAGTTGCTCCCACACTTTCAGCCTTGGAACAGATCTTGGGAAGAGCAGTGCATGGCTGGAGGCAAAGAGTGAGATTTGATAGCTAGATTGGCAGCTAGGAGATTGTATCTCAGTGGTGCCTGCGCTCCGCCCGTCAGTGCTGTTGAGGGTGTGTGGAAGTGCAAAGAGCTGTGCCCAAGCCCACAGTCATTGTTCAGTCTCAGCAGGGCTAAGCTATCAGCAGGGCTGGTGGCAGTTTCACCCGGTTATGTGGCCTGAGATCCTGGTGGGACCGAGAACATCCCTCAGATGTCTCATACATCATACCTGAGCGCCTGGAGCCTCATCTGCCGACACCCAGGAAACTGCACGAGTTACTGTGCTTTTATTTGACTCAAGATAAGAATCTGAGACAGAGTTTCTATGAACCTTGCACCTCTTGAGAGCCGTACGTATTTCATCATTTCCTAATGCTGTGTAAGGATCGCTGTTGTGTTAGAAACACATGGAGCACTGAGGCTGGACCTCGGGATATTTCCTTGGAGCTGCTGTCTCATCTGGTGCTAATCTGTACAGTGCTGCACCTCTGACTTGGCTTTGAGCCTGCAGAAAACGCAAGGTCTTGCAGAGGAAAGAGGATCTTTCCTCACATTTTTTCTCATTATGATTTTCCATTTAGTCCTTCTTTTCAGGAAATCTAGCTTTCCTGCTCACTTGAATCAGATGTTCTCTTTGTTCTCTTACAGTGTTCCAATATATTATTAAGAAAAATTACATATGAAAGAAAGATTTTTTCATCTCCCACTCAAAAATGAAAAGAACATGAAAAAAGCCCAACAAACCTACTGTATTCATAATTCTCGCTTTCTGTGATTGTTATGCAAAACTTTCTGGGTTTGACTTGTCCCATCTTTATCCCACTTCACATTTCCTTTTAGCATTTTTCCTTTGTTGTTCAGCTTCATCTTTACAGAAACTAAAAATTAGTGAGTTCTCTTTGATTCATTTAATTCTAGTGCCATCTGGAATTGTATCAATTTTACTGTTTCTCCATCCTTGTAGACAGCAGCATATATTGCTTTTCAGATTTTCAGGCTATGATCTGATTTGCAAACGCTTCAGTGATTTTCTCTCCTTGTACATGTTTGAGAATTACAAGGAAGACTGGAGTTAGCTTTTGAAGGGGCTTTTTACCACAGAGAGAAATTCAGCCTGGCAGTGTAATTTTAATTGATGGTCAAATGGACTGGAAAGTAAACTACCCAAAAGCCTAATGCAGGCAATGCTTCCTTTTCTAAATGCTAACACAGCAGTGAAGTTGGCTCATTGTGAAGAACTAGGCTACCTCAATACCAAATCTTTTCAAAATGCAGAGAAATGTGCAGTTAAACAATACTATCACACAAGATTCTCAGATGTCTTCAGTTAATTCATGTTGGGCTTGGATTGGTTGTTTTCGTTGGTTTTTCTTTTTTTTTTCACTTCTGTCTGCTTTTTCTGCTTCCTCATTTCCACCATGATGTGTCAGGCCTATGGTAACAGTATTACAGGCACTGGGATAAATCTTGCTGTAGAAGGGATGGCCCTCATTTGAAGGTCGTAAGGTTATTTTGTGGCATTGATTCATAGAAACAGATGGCTTATCCCAGAAATTAACACTACATGGCAGTTCTTCCAGAAGTTAAAGAGTAAATAATCATCTCAAAAGAGATGATGCAGTGGGGAGGATAAATAATGTAATGTGTCTGGGAACTTTGCACTGGTCTGTAACCTTCAGGAAAAGACACAGGAAAACACCGTAGAAAGATTCAGCACAAGTGAGACCAGGATCTGAACATGACGGAATGTGAGATAGGGAAGCAGAGAGGGAAAGAGGGTGAAATTCAGTTCAGCTGTGTTTAGTCATAAATATTCAAATGGCCATCGTGGCTTGTTGGCAAGACATGGACACTGCTGTGGTGGAGCCTGCCTGTTCCTCGTCACACAGAAAACCAGGCTGTGTCCTGCTGTGCAATGGGGGTGCCCCACAGGCTGCTCTGCTGGAGATGCTTGTGAGCCACACAAGCGAAAACCTGAAAAGGCATTTATATTTTACTGTATTTCTAGCATTCTGTTACATTTTCTGTGTGGTTATGAAAATTTGTTTTGAGGGACGTGGGCAAAAATAGCGTAGCCAAGGGGAAAGCCAATAGCCATTTCCAGTTGTGATTGAGCTCATTTAACTAGCCAGTGTTTTCCAGTTTTTGTGCCTGAAAATGTTTGCTCAGGTGGCAGTAAAAAACTTTAAACTGTAACGCTGTAAATGTGGTTGAAAATGGGAATTAAGGAGACTTCTGTGCCTGTTTTAAAAACACACAGACCAGAGAGCAGTAACTATAACCAGTAATTATAACCGTGGACATGGGGTGTGATCAGCTTTTCTACTGAACGAAAAACACTCTGGAGTGATACCTGTGCTTTAAGTGCTCATGAGTGGGGATCTTTCTCCCTGGAGCCTCACATCTTGCTGACTGAAGTTAACAGCAATATTGTAGTTAATTATAGAAGTGCAATATCAGATTTATACAGCGTTTAACTGCGTGTTTAAGTGTTATAAAACTTTTAAACTATAACATAAAGGGATAGTTAGAAATCATAAAATAGAACCACTCATCACCATATATACCTTCCAAGTAATAGCAATTAGAGAACTGTTGATAAGTGTGCAGAATAAACTGAAATCTCTTGCCAGTGTGATAAATGCAGAGTTTCAGGATCAGTAGCACTGATTTTCTTCCCATCTATGTTGTTGTGCTAGTGGGTTGCTAAAAAACAACAGCAAGTTGGATTAGAGTTGCAGGAGGTATAAAGGTACACGTTGGAAGAACCAGCTCTTTCTGCCTGAGAATAATGTATTATATGTAAATATCTACTGCATAAAACCACAAAAATTCAGAGGTAGAACAAAATATAATCTATATGATTTGTAAAATGCACAAGTTTTATAGTACTGTAAATTCTTTTTGGAGATAATGGAAATGTTTAAGGCATACATATATAAGCACTAATCATCAAATAACTATTGATAGATAGAAGTTTAGTCCTCAAACAAAGCTTCATGACGTAAAAAGAGATAATAAAATAACAGACACAGATCATAAAAGATATAAAACACTTGAACCAGTGATGAAGCTGAAAAATGGTGTAATGTTTGAATTTGCAGCATTCTGGAGAGGTAGGGTGAAAAATACAAGAGGGGGAGCAGAATTGTCTGCAGGGGACCCCTAGAGAGGGGAGAGCTGACCAGGCAGTTTAATGCAAAATGCTTGAAAAAAATAGCAAAGGAAAAAAAAAAACCTGCAAAAAACAACCCCCTCAGAAAAACCCCAAATGAACAAAGCACCCAAACCAACAAACATACAAAAAACCCAACCCAAACCCCCAATATTTGACGGAGGGATGTTTGGTCAGAGATAGGCTCAGAAAGAAAAACCCCGGAATTCTAGAAGAATGAATATGCTATTAAAGAGCACCTAAAACTTCAGGGAAACAGTGCTTTTAAAGAGTCTGTATTCCTGCTGTAAGAACATGCTGTGAAATGTGTTCATAAGCTCAAGTAACATTTTCACAGACAAATGAAAAACCTGCAGCTCTGTCCAGCTTAACAAGTCATATTCAGACTCCTATGAATCCATGTTTTTTGAAGACCACTCTGGGTAGTGCTTGGAGGGGATAAAAACAAAATTATGAAAGCCCTTAGATTTCTGTATTAAAGAGGTTTTCTAAATTTTTGGATAAAATATGCCTGTCAATTATAAGGCTGTCAGATTGACCTGAGTATCTCTAATATGCCAGATAAAATGCACAGAACTTGGAAATGAGCATGTGTGAGTTCTCGATACACAGTTTAGAAGAGAGGTTTACTGAAATAACTCATCCAAATATATGTATTTCTGAATAGCAAAAATGATAGAAAAAGAAAGAACATCTTTCAAGTGACACTCTCCTTGCAGTTATTTGGCATTAGAAACTGAACAGCATCTGGTTTAGTTTAAAATGCCTTTAGATAGAAACTCCTTTAATCAGCTGCTTTTTTTTCACTTTTGAGTGAATGTACCCCTCTGTGTGGGTTTGCAAAGAGGTATCAATGTGCTTGTGACAGTAATATCCTGAGCTCTAGCTGCGGCTGGCTTGAGAGTTGTTCTAGTGGGATGGAGAGTCTGAACTGGTTTGGTGAAGCTCTGGGTCTTGGGCAGAATGAAACTGCTGGGTGTGGGTGTCTGTGCTGAGATGCAAACTGGGCCATGGGGACACTCCTTCTCCTGCCAGTGGGGACACTCCTATTCCTGCCAGTGGGGACACTCCTTCTCCTGCCAGTGCGGGCACTCCTTCTCCTGCCAGTGGGGACACTCCTTCTCCTGCCAGTGCGGGCACTCCTTCTCCTGCCAGTGGGGACACTCCTTCTCCTGCCAGTGCGGGCACTCCTTCTCCTGCCAGTGGGGAACGGCTCCTCCAGGTACCAATGGTTCCCTTCAGCACCACGGAGACTTTAATGGGGACTAAGAGCCTGGTGTATAAACACTACACGGTCTGCTAATTTCACTTCATCCTGCTGTTCCTGAAGAGCAGGAATCCTGAGGTGCTCTCTGGAAAGCCCAGGAAACTGCTTCCAACTGAGCCTTTTTTCTGAAATTTTATCGCTCACGATGAGAAGGAGCGATGTTTACCTGGATTTCCAGCTAGATCCATGTGTGGAGGATGTTTTTTGAAGTGCAAGCAAGGGAAGTTTGAAGAATAAAAAGTTAAAAAAATCAAGGCAAACTCAAGTCTCATGTTGGTGGTGAGCCTTAGAAAATCCTCACGGAATTAGGTCTGACCCTACTTTTGATTTTTGCAGTGGCTTTTGTTTAAACAAAACTATATGAAAAAAAAAAACTGTTATGCTGCTCAAGATCTGCCTTCCTACTTGTAATTGGCTGTTCCAGGTAGGGTAATGATAGAGCATCCAGAAAGCTTTCTATAATTTTAAGAAAAACAAGTAATCAAGATGCTTAAAATGTCAAGACCACTTATTCCCTCAGAAGAAATATGAAGTAGTCCTTATTTCCCCAGATAAACTACAGCCGAAAAAGTGACAGGAACTGAGGAACGTCCTTGAAAGCTGTGTCAGGAAAGTCTGGGGAAGCTGAATGTCAGGAGGAGGTTCTTCCCCCAGAGGGTGACCAGGCACTGAACAGGCTCCCCAGGGCAGTGCTCATGGCCCCAAGCCTGACAGAGCCCAAGGAGTGTTTGGACAATGCTCGTAGGCACGGGGTGGGATTCCTGGAGTGTCCTGTGCAGGGCTGGGGGTTGGACTCAAGGATTTTGATAGATCCCTTCCAATTCAGTGTGTTCCATAATTCTACGGAATGTGTATCATATCTCCATCTTTAGTAAATTGCCTTGAAATATGCTTTACTAATTTGGCAATACTGTGATTTTATCTCTTTTCATGAACTGTTTTCCCTCTCAGATTCTTTTGTTATGATACAGAGTATGTCACTGCTTCAGAAATCTCTTTGTGGGAGTTGTAGGAAGTTTAAACCCCTGGAGACTCTCTGATCAAATAAGGTCGTAGCAGCAATTACAGTGCTGATCAAATGCACTTTTTACATCCTCATCCACATCTCCAGTATGGTAATCAGAAGCTGCTTCAAAAGAGCAGGAAGATGGAACTTCTTTTAGAAACTTTCACACTGCATATCTACTGGACAGACAAAGTCTTTCTAAAGCAACATTAGAAATAAAAAACGCTAGTCTTTGCTGTAACTTTTTCATTATTGTCTCCAGTGAAAATTTTCAAGAGATGCTTTCACTGGCCTCCTTTAACATCTTCTTTCTGCCTAAGAAGCTGATATATAAGAAGGAAATTTAACTTTTGGACAACTGCAATTCTGAAGTCAGCACATTCTGTTCAGTTTCCCTGAGTGCGAAGGACCTTAAATAAGCTCTCGTTCCTGTGCCATTTTTGATCATGGCATTAGGATGGGCTGGAAATCCAGCCAGCTTTCCTCTCTTTTGACCTACAAGTGAAAATGAAGACCCACAGTAGAAACTCACCTTGTAGGCAGTGCTCACATCTTTGCTCTCAGTAAATGGAGCCTGATACTATTTGTATATCACCGTTAAGGCAACTGTTTAGGCTGCTATTGTAGATACCATACAGGTTCAGGACAAAAATTAGGTTTCAACCCCATAGGCTGTAAAAGTTGTCTGCAAGTTACAGAACAGTAGCTTGAAACAGAATGAAGTTCAGGATGTCCAGTGGACTAAGCAAATTCCAAGCCAAACTGCTGCCAGGTAATCAGTGTGGTTTATTACTATGTATTCTACAGACAGAGACACTAATTGGTTGTGTGGGACATATACTGCACAGAGCACGATTTATTCTGGTCCCACCATTGTTCTTCAGCAGTAGGGGAAGAGTTACAAGAGCGTGAAAGACTCACAGAAAGCTGAAACTACTTTAGATCAACGAAGCAGCATTATTTTCCTTCTTCACAAGTGCTGTGCTAGATGCATTGCTTCTATTTTTATGTTTTAGCATTGGATTTGTAACTAACAGGGACCCCAGTGAACCATCCCACGTGCTCTTGCTTACACTGAGGAATGGCAAAGCTTCTGTAGGAGCCTTGAATCCAAAAATGTTTGACCATTGCCATCAGCATCCCAGGCCCTTTGCTTTTTCTAAGGGTAGGAAATGGTGCTACTCGCTCTCTTCAGCAGAGTCATAAAGAATAAAGGAAGAGCATTTATGGGACTTCTTGAATTGCTGAACATATTGCCAGGGAGTAGCTTGTCTCTAAACCAGTGGGAGATACCCAGCACAAACAGATGGCCAATCTTCATTCAGCTCCGTGCTGTATAGCACACAACAGTTCTCTCTCTTTTCTCTTTGCAACATTCTCATTTCAGTCAGATTAGTGACAGGGCTGTGCACAGCAGCCTCGGAGTGCCTGGGCCCTGCGTGGCCATCTTTGCAGAACTACCTGGCCTGTTGCTGTAGATGCAGAGATTATTGCTTCCCCTCCTTTGCCACACTACACAAGATGGGTTTGTCTCGTGCCAGTGGTGTTGTGCTGGGATTCAGCTTGTGAGGACTCTTCTGAGGAATAAAGGAAGGAGAACAGACTATTAGCATAGAGCTATTTCCACTTTTATTCCTGAGGACAGACTTAGCCTTTCTGATTCCCCTGCAGGAGAAGAGACGTGTTCGATCAGGTACTTCACACTGATGTGCAGGGCTCAGCCCCAGGTGCGTGTTCAGGAGGAAGTGTTGGATGCAGCAGCTTGTTGGGAATGCAAACCTGTGTGTACCGCTGAGATTTACACCCCCCCACACACCCACACACTCACCCCTTTCACTAAAGAGTGCTGAAAATGTTTGATCTTCACAGAATTCACAGAATGCCTGGGCTGGAAGAGACCTTCAAGATCGAGTCCAACCCGTGCCCTAACACCTCAACTAGATCATGGCATCGAGTGCCATATCCAGTCTTTTTTTAAACACATCCAGGGATGTGTACTTCTTCCCCTCCCTTCCTTCCCCTTCTGGGACCAGCACCGTGGCATATTTAGATTCAGGTTTTAGAAGCAGGCTCAGCTGTACCATGCAGTAGTGATGTAGTAGAGTGGACAAAGCCTGTGTGTGTGCAGTTGAAAGCCCACAGCAGCTGGTTCACCTTACAGAGGCTACGGGCTTCTCATGGGAAAAGGAGAGGCACAGTTGAGGTTCTGCCAGACTGTTCTCTCAGATGAGGTCTCAATGCCTTGCCAGGACATTGTACTAGGTGTTTCTACCAGGTATCTCTTTTTTTCAAAACAATTTTCAAATGTTTCCATTCAAAAAAACCCCCAAACCCAAAACCCCAAATTCCAACCTTCTTGAAAATGTTTGCCAAGTTTACCAAAGAAGGAAGATGGTTTCAGCTAGATGTTCCTTTATTTGTTGTAAATAAATCAGATGTTGGCTACATGAACACCTTCACTCCCTTCTCTTGTTCATAGCCTATGCTGACAGTTAACCTCTTCAAAACTTCCAAGTAAAAATTTCACCTGCAGAAATCTTTCCTTTCACCAGGCTCTGAAAATGTCCAGGCTTTTTTGTTTGGTGATTTTGTTCATGGGCTTTTTTTGTGTAATGTATTGTATACCTCCCTGTGGTCTTTAAATTACTTGGTCATCAAGAAGGCATTTACATACCTGTTAAAATGAGTGCACTCAGAGATGCCAAGAGAAAAAGATGCATAAGGATATAGTTTATGTATGCAGGTTGCAATCTAATAAAAACCCAGTCTCTTCATGTTCCAGGGTTTGTGAATATTTATCCTCATAAGCAAGTAGCAGAGAAAGGCTGGGCTGAGGAAATCATTTGTCAGCAATAGAAAACAAATCTCTAAGAGAAAGCAGGTTCTTGTAAAATCCCAGGTAAAAACTGTTGAGAGTTTCCTCTGTGTCTCTTAAGTGTCCCTGACCTAAACCAGCCCCATAAATTAAGGTGCTCAAGGACAGTATGTAACAGAACAGACATTCTGCCAGCTCCTCGTGAGTGCCCAGTAAGGATCCCCTCATTTGCTCTGAAAGCAGCTGGGTGTGCTAATTGTGAGGCTAAGGAAGAATCAGCAGGTTGCAAGAAATCATTAGTCACCTCTGCAATATACCTGCTAAATTATGAGTACATGTAAGAAAAGCTGTTGCTCTCAGTCCTGCAGTGCAGAATACAGACAAGTTCCAGGCTCTGTATGTAATCAGCAGATGTGTGTCAGTAATTAAAAAGCAGCCATCTCTTCCAGTACCAAACCAACACAGAAGAGCAGCAAGAGCAGCTGGGAACAAGCTGTGCTTCCATGATTTTCCTAGACACATGCAGCTTGACACACCAAGCTGATCTGACATGCAGCACGGGATCCAGCTCTTTGAAACCACCCATTATGTGCTAGAGCAAGTCTAAGGGGATTTAAGTTTTCACATCAGATACAGAACAGCAACTGATGCTGAATCAAGCATAATGGCAAGGTTGAATGAGGCACTGAGAGAAAATGTGGTAGAAAGCTAACTCTTCAGGGAAAAGAAAAAAGTAGATTATCACGTTTGAATCACCATGTGAGTTTGTATTGAATCAGTCTTTTGACTTATGAAGTGCTTTCCATGTTTTTCACCTGACGTAGGAGCTCTAAAGCTGGTTCATTTATAGTTTTCAGGCATTGCTTGGGTAAAGTAGTTTGAAAAAGTGCTGCTATGTCAAGTGGAAAGTCTTCTAAATTAGTCTTGACTATTGTGTGCTAGATAAACCTTTATCATTACTCTCTTCAGCTCCAAAAACAATGGGATGAGTCCCGAGAGAGAGAGCAGTAACAGTTCAGTCACTGGTGGTCACACTGAGCAGTGCTTGACTCCACATGGATTTCCCTGGAAATCTGAATCTACCCAAGAGGGTGAGGCTGTGATTTCTGCCAGACTTGAGCCAGAGGGAAGAAAGCTGCTCATTAGTTTTGGTCAGGCAGTAAAGGGATATCTGCAGTGTTCTGCAGTTGATGTTCAGGCTATGCCTCTGTCTTGGTTTGGGCTGGTGTAGAGTTAGTTTTGTCACAGTAGTTATTATGGGCTGTCTCTCGATTTTGTGCTGGAATCAGTGGTGGTAACACAGGGATGTTTTGGTTGTTGCTGAGCAGAGCTTACACAGAGCTCAGGCCTTTTCTGGCCCTCACCCCACCAGTGAGGGGCTGGGGGGCACCAGGAGTTGGGAGGGGACAGCCAGGACAGCTGACCCCAAGTGACCCAAGGGATATCCCAGACCGTGTGGGGCCATGCTCAGCACAGAGCTGGGGGACGAAGGAGGAAGTGGGGACATTGGAACACCTGCCTGTCCATGGGAAGTAGGGGATGAAGTCCTTGTTCTGTGTTCCTTGCACGTGCAGCTGGTGCTTCACCTATTAAACTGTTTTTATCTCAACCCCTGAGTCTTCTCACTGTTAACTCTTCCGATTCTGTCCCCTGTCCCACCAGGGGCAAATGAGTTAGTGGCAGTGTGGGGCTGAGCTGCTGGCTGGGGTTAAACCATGACAGTCTCTGAAGGGCAGCCTCAGGATATCTCACCAGTGTTTCAGGCTGAAGAAAAAAACGGTTGTTTAGCATCTGCAGACAATAGTTTTTTCTTTGGTGTGAGTTACCAAGACCTGACTGAAGCAGAACAAGTGCTGCAATTGCTTAGAGAAGAAAAAGGGGATATGAAACGTATAGTGAGAAGGGATGAGGGTGGAGTTTGATAGTTCTGGTTTCCTCCTGGTGCACGTGGTGCGGTAGGAAAGGAGAACTTGCCAGGACGGCACGCTGCAAGCAGCAGTGCTCACCAGCACTCCGAGTAAGCAGGTTGCTGTTTTCACAGATTCGTGCTCTCAGACACTTGTACAGCCAGTCATACACCATTTTAGCTACGTGTTTATATTGTCAGACAAGCATCCAGGAATAGCTGTCCATTTTCAGAGCAAGTTTCAAGGCTTGATGCATCCCCTGCAATCTGTCTGGTCCATCAGTCAGACTGTGGACAAGGAAATAGGGTTATGGAAAACAAGCATATTGGTTCTTGTCTGCCTCAGGCCAGCTGGTGAGGCACCAACTGTGTAGGAACACTTGGTCCACATAGTGTGTTTGGGACAATTGATACCATAATGATTTTTGCTTTTTCATATACTCCTCTCACATCCCCCTTCATATACACTTTTATGCAGCTTTTATGTATCCCAAGTGCTTTTAGCCCACATACTTGTAATTCACTAAGTTTGATAACTAGCTTAGACCCAAAGTTTTGTTAAGGCAAGAGACCAAACATCTTGGAAACTTCGTAGTNTGTGCTGCTGAAATCTAGAAAATCAGGGAATGAAGTGTGTACTCTGTTCACTTGACTGACTGATGAAAACGGAATTTTGCCGGTGACTGGACTGTGCACATGCCCCTCTTATAAGAGTTCTTCCTGTTTTCCATGCTGGAAGTCTTGAGTTGCAGTGTGCCTCTGCAAACCTCCTGTGGCAGCCCCTGCTTGTCCCAGCTCAGTCCCAGCTCTCAGGAACTCCGGCAGCCGGCAGTCCTGCCTAGAAATCCCATGGCATTCTTCCTGCCTTACAGCACTGCTGCCAGAGTCGGAAGGGATGGGCTGAAACCGGCCTGGAAACTTGGTGGAATTCTGGAATTGGAATTTCCAAAGCCAGGAGGTTCCCTCAGTACTGAGATGTGGTCTGCTTCTGTTATAAAATGCAAATATTAGAAATATAGTATTCAAGTCGTATTTTTTTTCAACACTTTAATGAGAATGTTACCAACATTTCTACTTTATTGTATATAGCAGAACAGAAATACTGGCTGTATCCTGCATTTACCTCTTAGAGTGCAGGTGTTATGAAAGACGTTTTAAAGTATTACATGTTTTGGTAGCGTTTGTGGAAATCAAACTTAATTATTGGAATAATATTATTTTTATATTGAATAAAGTTTTATATAGTTGAATAGTATTATTATTCGACTTCTAATCTAATTATCCAATATTTCCTCTGCACTCATGCAGCCGTGGTGTCACAGCCAATGAAATAAAGTGAATGTTAAAGTTCCTATCCACGTGCACACTTCAGGTTAGCACATGAAAAGTACATGTTGGATATGATGCTGCAGAAAATACTGTTTAATTTTAGTCCCTTAATTGGTCTCTTAGACTGAAACTGGCCTCCCATGTGTTTGTGTCAGTGTTGGGGGGTCTCACCTTTGCTGCTGGGTGTGCCTCTGGTGGGTGTAGGGCCAAGGCTCTTGTAGGATGCCAGGTTTTCTCTCAGCTGTACGCTGGAGTTCCATGGTAGTACTCAAGGTGTAGCTTGGCTGCCTGGGAATGGTGTTACGCTGTGGGGAATAGTTTTGAGAGCAGTCAGCCACTGCAGAGCTCAGGGCTGGACCCTGAGCCTGTAACCCAGCTCCTGTGTATAACAGAACTTGCATTTATTTTTACTTCATCTGCCCTGCAGTACCAAAAGGGGCCTGCAAGAGAACTGGGGAGGGGTTTTTTGCAAGGACGTGTAGTGATAGGACAAGGAGTGATGACTTTAAGCTGGAAGAGGGTAGGTTCAGTTTAGATAATAGAAAGAAATTCTTCCCTGTGAGGGTGGGGAGGCCCTGGCACAGGCTGCCCAGAGAAGCTGTGGCTGCCCCATCCCTGAAGTTTTCAGGGCCTGGTTGGATGGGGCTTGGAGCAGCCTGGGATAGTGTAAGAGGTGTCTGCCCATGGCTGGGGAATTGAAACTGAATGAGCTTCAAGATCCTTTCCAAGCCAAGCCAAACCATTCTAGCATTTGTGATTTTGGGGCCTGCAGCAGGAGTAACTTGCCCAGAATCCTGAAGTACCCTCCTCTATGCAGCCAGCATGACCTGAAGCAGCATCTGGGGTTTTCTTGCTGCATCTGCCTGCAACATCCTGAGTACAGCAGCAATTTGCAGTTTACTCTCTTCTGCTTCTGCCATGTCCTTCATTGCAAAGCACAGACCCTCACTGTAGTAGCATCTGTGTGAGTCTCCAGTACAGAAACAGAATTAAGGTTTTTTCTTCCTTTACAGAGCAAGGCAGTTCTTTATGGAAGGATCAGCATGATTAGCTCACTGGTTTTCATGCACTTGTTTGCTTGTATGAAGGCTTTTTCTGTCAATGGGAGGAGTGTTTAGCATCTGATTTTCTGAACTGAAAAGATTTCCCATCTGTATAATTAGCCTTATTTATACAATTAGAGCTTAACCACTAATTGCTTGGGTTTTGTTTTTTTTTTTTTTAGTTTGCTTCCTTCTATGTAGAATATTCATCAGACAGCTCATATTGGAAAGTCAGAGATTGAACAAGATTGTTGTTTTTCTGTTTTTCATGTTCCTACAAGGAGTGTGTTCATCACTGAAGCAATGAATTTTTGAATGTTATGTAAACACCACTTAATGTCAGCATTTTTTCCTGAGTGACATGATGGTGAATTCTGGAGAAAAAACTGTCTTCGTGAAATTTCATCACATAAATAATCCAGTTGTGCCAAGAAATTCCATAATGACCTCAAGACTTAGCAGCTGCCAAATACACTGCTTAGCATTAGCCACACTTCTTGAGATATCAAAGTAATACACAATGAACACTGCCAAATCTGCTTTCTCTAACACTTAGTGTATCTTTTAAAAACCTAATTCATTGTCTGCAAACAGCATTTGCTTTTATAATAGTGGCATGTGTTCATGCTCTACATTGTCCTCCTCCATCTCTCTAGCATGGTTAGGGGCTGTGGTGCATCCTGTCCGTCTTAGAACTTACTCATTCAGTTATCCAGTACAAATAAAATAGTCTGAACATGCTGGTGAGTGAGAGCAGTCACACTCAGTTACAGAAAAAGACAGTCCAAACTTGAATGTCATCTAATAATAATAGTAATAATAATAATTTACCAGGCTCAAAATATAAAACATGTAATCATAAACTGGATCACCTTTATAGAAATGTAAAATATTTTAGAGATCATATAAGAACAGCAGTGGAATTATGATTATAATAAATAGCAGAGTTAGGGTAATTTTTCTTTATCCCTAAGCAATCCTGGCAAACAGGAACAAGGTGAGCACAGTGGAATCTCTTCAGCTGGGGGCTGTTCACTCTCTTGTCTCAGACAAACCAGCTCTGCAAGGCTTCACTGTGCTGGCCTTCATCCCTCAGGATGCTTTGCTGCACACCCGACAAGGCCTGGAGGGTGCTGAGCAGTCCTGGGAGAAGCAGGCACACTGCCAAGGCTGCTGAAGGCAGAGTGCAGAGCGTGGGGCTGTGGCTCATTCTCTGCTGTGCTCTGGGCCCGTGCTCATTGGCCAGACATGACCTGCCAGGGCAGCAGAAGGGAACAGTCTCAGGGAATGGCACCTTCCTTTGAGTCTGCCTCAGCTGCATCCTGACCCTTTGCTCAGGTGGGCAGTGTCTTAAGGGCTTTTAGGAGGCTGAATTCAGTGTAGGTGATTCCTGGCTCATTAAGTAGGAATAAACAAAACTTCTCTGTTCCTCCTATCTGTAAAATGGAAATGACGGTGTTAAGAGCTTCAGATGAAAAAGTTCTGCTCAGGGATGTTATTTGTGATGTTTTAACACAGCAGTAAAGTCAGGATTAATGGTCAGGCAATTTGAAGACTTGTAGAATTTCCCTAACTGAGAGTGGTAGAAGTAGTTTAGCTGGAGTAACTAAAAATCAGCCATTGGTACAGCTGTTGTTACTGTTGCTACAGAATACATAAATCACACCTCTTCTGTATTGTACTTTGGTTTGCATAGCTGTACATCCCCTCCCTTAGTCCTCAAATAAAAGCACACCTACTTATACATGTGCCCCTCTTTTTGTGTGAGAGTTGATCTGTTAATATGCTGACTTGTTTTCTATTTAGATGGGTATTGTTGCTACCATCCATTACCAGTTTGTAAACACTTCTAGATTTGGGTTTTCCACTACTTTTTATAGCCTTATGAACCAAAAAGTATTTCTTCATATTCATTGTTTTTATTTGGAAAAGCCCAAGTTGCAGTGCTATCCCAGTTGTCATTATTTCTTGCTAATTCTGTAGAGAAATTCTTAAGCTTCAGTAAATTCATCCAGTAGGATATGGCTGGCAGCAGACAAAAATTCTGGTATTTCAGGTGATCTTGTAAAAACCATCAGAACTGTCATTAACTCATAACTCCCTCTGGAGTGTCTCTGTCTTTTAGGGTCTCCGAGATCAGCCTTTCTGTTGTGCCAGGCTGAAGCTTTTCTTTCACATCATACAGCTCCCGAATGGCACATTTAGCTGTGGCTGTGTACTTTCCTTTGTTCGTGTCAGTAGTGTTAACAGAATTGGACTGAATTAAGCTTTGCTAAGACTGCAGCAGTTAGGAAAAGGAGATGCTTTTCTCCAAAGCACTTCTTTCTCATAAGAGAATTGGGAAAAAAACTAAAGAAGCCTAATGCTTAAGGATTCCTATAAAGGACTTGATTGCTGTCACTGAGTGAATGAGCCACTCATATCACACTGATCTCCAAAGTTAAGAGCATCTTTTTTCCTGTAAACTCTTTGAAAGCATGGGTGCCTAGAACGGGTGCTCCAGGTTTGGACAAGCTTGAGACAGATTTAAAATCCTACATTCAGAGCTCAGATTCAAGTGACATTATGAATAGCTTAAATTAATTACCTGCTTCAATCAGACTGGATTGTCATATAAAATGTTTTAAATGAAATGAAGCACAGTATTTCAGTGAGAGGTGGCTGTCCTTACCCCTCTGTCCCTCTTGGAAGGTGTAAGGAGTGCTGTGGACAGGGTGTTGCAAGACTTGTTTCCCTGTGATCAAGCAGCCTTGGAGGGGATTACAGCAGCCAGGCTCCTGAACAGCTGATATGCAGCTAGAGATGTGTTATTTCAGGTACCTGCTACAAGAATATATTGGAGAAAATGCATTGTGAGGTTGTGTAGTTTTGTGCTGCTGGAGGACTTACTGTCAGTGAAAGCTGCACGTGAATGAAACCTCTGGCCAGCTGTGGTTTCTGCTGGCTTCTGCCAGGCTGTAGAAATTCCCCAGCGGGGCAAACTCCACTCCAAACTCTGGTTTCCAAATGTGATGTCACAGAAGTAAGGATTATTTGAAAACCAAAACAGTTCTGAAGTCTGGTGAGGAGCCCAAAAACTGCCGAGGTGAAGCTTTTAAAGGGTCTGCTGTGAGCACAGCTCCTGTGCATGGCACACACCCCATGGCCTCAGGGCTGGAACTGGGGCACCCTCTGTTTCAGGTGCCAGCTGCTGCACTCAAATAAGTGAAATCCTAGTAGGACCTTTCTTCCATTTCCTTTCCAGGGTCTGTCTTTACATTTCTTCAGCATTTTTAGTCAAAAGTGGAGAATTCTTTGTTTCTTCCCGGCAGTTGTACGCTGCAGCACTTGCTCCCCTCCCTGCCCCTGGATAATTCCCATGACTGTTAGAGGTGCACTGCTCGGGGTGCTGAAATAGCTCATTAAACACAGAAACTCTGTCTTCCCATCAGCACTGTGTTCTGGATGCCTTGAATCTGCTGGTTTGTGGCCAACAGGCTGCCACCTTCCTGGTAGTGAGGAGTATTGATTTCCATACGCAGTAAATATCTTGTAGGCAATTTTCCTTTTTAATTATTGTTCAATGAGCACAGCCAGACACAAATAAATTGACATAATAGTTAAGGCCTCCTAACAGCTCCACTCTCATCTCCTGAGGCCTTTCTTAGCCTCTAGGATTTTTATAAAGATTTATTTCTCCTAAAAATAATTACATGATAATGTAATTACTTTCTTACAATTCTTCTCATAATTAACCTTGTTATGTTTCAAACTTAAAGAAAGGAGATGGAACATACCTCTATTAATGCTAGAACAATAGAACACTGTATTAATATGAGGAGCTTATCTTATATTTCTTAAAGTTACTTATGGTTTTTTGTTTAATTTTTTTAGTCTTGTTGATATGTTCACTAAATAGCTTCTCAGCTACTGCCAAACAAAAATAATATTTACCTGATTTTTACTGTGCATCAGTAAAAACAGAAGTGGTATGAATAGCAAGAAGAAGCAGACACATGGGTTTATGCTATTTTAAATGGGAATGTGTTAAATGGAATCTGCTAGTGTGAAACAAATATTGATAGGCCTGAAGTGTGGAGTGGAAAAAAATGCATGCTGCAAATTCAGTGTCTTGTGTTAGTTTGTAGGCTAGGTACTTCCTTAGCTATTTCATTTACTAATACAGGAATTCTTGGATTCTGGTTTTCTTTTTTGTTTAATTCTGTTGTCATTTCATACAGACAGAGAACTGCATGAAAATCTCCTTGGAATAAATGTAGTTTTATTCATCGTTCATCAGATTCTTCTGAGTACTCTTGGTTCCTGCGCATTTCAGTTGCTTTCTGCAGCTTTGTGTTTGGCGAGTGGGTTGGACCCACCGGTGGACTTGCATGAGCAGAGCTTCAGGCAAGCACATTCCATAAGGTGTGTGAAATACTGACTGGGACACATCTGCTTTTAATTCTCAGAAAGCATGTTTTCTAAAATTTAATAACACTTCGAGGATCAAGGAACACGATAAAAATAAATGAGCTCAATACCTAGGATACTTCTACAAATAGCAGTAGAGATCCCACTTCACTGGCTCTCAGAATGTAGGAAAATATGTTTTTTATTTTGTTCTCACATATAGAGAGTGTTTCAAGGAAAAGTCAGAGGGAAATATATCTCTTTTTATATGCAGGATAAAAATTCTTTTTGAAAGAGAACTCTTGATTTTGCTATCCTATATTCAGTATTTAAAGTCTTTTAACACTTTTCATATGAACTAGATGTTTTGGGGCTTTTCTCCTGTTGTTTTCATAACAGAAAATCTGTTACCTTTTGTGAGGAACTCACTCTATTGTGGATAATTTTTCATGAAATTCCATTGGAAGATAACAGAGCTCTGCCCCAGTTCGGCTCCCCTCCAGCGTGGCTCCTGTGCGCAGTCGGAGCAGTGAAACCCCAACCTGAGCTGGGGCAGTACTGGCGGTTCCTGCTTTTCCAGCAGCCGCACTGGGAAGCACCGTTCTCCTTTCAGGGCCCACTATTTGGTGCAATTTCCACGAAGACTTTTCAGAATCGGCAGCTCGAGGCTTTTCAGCTAAAGGGGTTAAATGGATGTTTCCACTCGGGGAGGGGAGGGGTGTGGAAGCCCCCGTTCCCGGTGCTGTCAGCTGCAAAGCTGAGTTTTACGGCAGGGAGAGCCCCGGGAAGGCAGCAGCGCTTCCTGTGCTGTGTGCCCCGGCCTGGCGGCAGCACAGGGGCAGCAGAGGCCATCGAGAGGCCACCGAGAGCAGGCAGGGTCCCGTGCTGTGCCCTCCCTGCAGCCGCCGCTCTGAGCGCCGCCGGCCCCTGCGCAAATGCAGCGCTGCTCCGGCAGCTCCCAGGCAGCTCGCACCTGCACGTACACAAGCTTGGGTAATGGAGGGAGTGCTAACTGGGGCGCAGAGTCAATGAGAGGAGTCAAAACAGGATGGTTTTCCCCACTTTAACGTCTCTAAAAGCTTCTGTGAAGATTAGCTGCGGAAGAACTGTAAGGTCCTTTAGGCCTAAATCTTGAGCATCTCTTTGTGGATGGAGTGCCTCTCTACTTGATTTTAGTAAAAAAGTGCATAATAAAGAATCGAGATCACACTTGAGGTAAAATATAAACCCACTCTTTCTTTAGTATTTCGGGTTCTTCATCCAAATCTTTTAAACAGGAAATACCTGACAAATCTTTATGGTGGAAAAAAAAATTCCAAAGGTTTTTTTGCCACTAGTTACCAGGTATTTAAATCTTTGACTTTTGTCAGGAAAACTCCTTTGATAAATGCAGTCTTCCATGTATGTAGACTCTGCCTTGGCAGGTGAGAGGGAGGCACTGTATAGATGTGTCTGTTTCCTGCTGAGAGCGTGCCCCGTGCTGACAGGGGAGGGCAGGGGTCACTCACTCTGCCTGGCACCCTGAGGGTGCTAGAAACAAACCCATGCCTCTCTATGCTTCTCTGCTCACGTGTTTTGCCTAATAAATCACATCAGTCACCTTCATCACCTCCTTGTTCTTTACAGATGTACTTCTCTTCACTGCTTTTAAGCATTTCTTTATTGATTTGAATCCTTTCTTGCTCTATACCAGCTGTTCTTTTAAGTTCTTTAAGGCTAAGGATTTGTTAGATGCCTTTGAGTATACAAATACAGCCTGGATTGTTGTTGTCAGTATACCTATTGATGCCTCTAGAAAATATTTTGATAGATAACTGTTTCTGTCAGTGCCAGTAAATATATTTGTCTATAAAGGCACTCATTCTGTGCTTTAAAATAGGTTCCACCAATTTGCTTGGCTTTCTGGTCCATGTTTGCCCAGAACTCCTTTGAGATCAAAGCAAATTTAAGCCAGAAGTTAAACAACACCATTGGTGGTGAAGTCTTGAGTTTCTTTCTGCTGTAGGCAGTTACATGGTGCTGGTGGCTTGTTAATTGTCTCTGATCCTCATTTGCTCATCAGAGAATTTTCTTTGAGTGTCTTCTGTCAGTAAGTTTGATTTGAAATAGACTTCCTTGTGTACTTCTGTAGAGAGAGGAGATTCCAGAGTAGGAGTCTTTCCAGTATCCTCTACTAAAAATACATGATTTTTTTTTTTCCCGTCTATGGCTTTATTGTCACTAAGCACTTCTGTATCTTCATCATTTTATGACCCTTAAGATTCTCAGCAGAATTTTTCCATCTGTGTTTTTTATGCCTTTTAAAAGCTGCTCCCCAAATGGTTTTTTTGGTAGGTCATTTATATTGTATTTTCTTGAGCTTTTAGTCCATTCTGGTTTATTCATCTGGATATTGAACCTCTTACTTCGCTGTTCAGCAACACCGGGTTCTTCAGGCTTCTCTTGAATTTCTAGTAGGTGAGATTTATTTGTGAACAAAGTTGTCTCAGGACACCCTTCCTGCTGCCTTTAACAATTTTACTTGTTGTTTAAAGAAAAAAAAAAAAGGAAGAACCTAGTCCAGGCACTTCTTCCAACAAAGCGCAGAGTTGCATCCTCCTCCCTCTGGCTGTTCATGACCACTCTCCGCTGGGCAGAAGTGAAGCTCTGCCATCACTGTGTTGTTGCATAGTTGAAACATGACAGTAATAGAATTTTTATTCTTCTTGCCCAGAATATCAGTTTCATGGGATCACAGCTTATTAAACTGACTGGAGGGCTTGGCCAGTTAGTTCTAAACTACTCTCTAACACGATTCTACTGCTTGGTACAGCTTAGTCCATTCCTTGATTTTTGTGTTCTGGGGGCTCTGATTGCTTTCTTTCCACTAGGCATCCCGTATGTTTATTATGCCCATATTTGATACAGTTAGTTCAAAGTGTGTAGGGCAGCAAGGCAGGCAGGCAGGTTCCCCATCTTACTGCTTAGATGGCTGCAGGAAAACATGTGTAAGTTATTTTTAATCTCTGTAGAGCTGTTTCTTTTATGTAGAACTGTTGCTTTTCTTTGCTGCTTCCTATTTGATTATTTCTAGTTTCCACCCTATCTTTTATATAAATTGTTTTGACTTCCCCAGTGAGTTTTTCTGCACCCATCAGAATTCTTCCACTTCTCTGTTTCAGCAACATTGCACAAAGCTTCCCCGTGTTCCTGGGAGGTGAATTACCCAGCACTGTGGGCTGCAACTTGTAACTAAGGTTCCTGACCCGCGAGGGTAGTTAGTTACCTCTTGTGAGGAGAATTTCTCATGAACACCATTTCCAGCTGGGGTCAGGACCCTCCTTGTAGCCAAGAGGGGCTGCTGGCCTGGAAGTGTTGGCTGCTGGGCAGGGTCTTCATTGTACTCACAGTCTGAGCCCCTGGGGAGCTGCTGTTGCTGCATCTGTTGAGCAGTGCAGGATATGCTTTGCACTCTGGAGTTTTTAGTTTCCCAGTCGGATGGGCAGCGTGTCTCAGTTCATCCTGTCAGTGCTGGCTGGTGAGCTGCTGCTTGTTTCCTTACTGGAGCTCAGACTGACCAAGGCAGCAGACTTCTTCCCCCTGTACTGAGCAGTTGCTCTGCAGGCTGAAAGCGTGTATCTGCTAGATTCACTTTCCACGGAGCACCGCTGATTGTTGTGGCAGAATCGGGGCTGAAGAATCCCAGGCAGACCTTTTCACACACACTGATGTGTTTGATATGTTGTGGACATTCATAGTGTCTCTGGTAATTTGCCTTTTACACAGAAGGGCACCTCAGCAAGTGGCTCTCCTATGTCTTCTCTTAAGTATGTTGTGGTGTTAAACAGCTTCTGTGCAAAAGCCTTCGGATTGCATCAGCCATGAGATTCTGGGTATAGCTACCCGATGTGACAGAACAGTGCTTGGGTGCACTGAATAGTCCTTATTGCCTGCATTTGGTATATTTGTGTTGAGGGTCACTCTACTGGAAGTAAACCATGGAAGAGGGATTAATCCCAGAGTCCCAAAGTCATTGTCCGTAACAGGAGGTTTGCACTATCAGCCAGAAAGCAGCAGCTTCCTGTTTTCAGAAGTAACTTTGGTCTTGATTAGAAATAATAAAATCCTGCAGAACATAGTTCATTAAAATACAGTTCTGTCTGGGATCACTGGTGAGGTTTGCCATCTGTGTGCCCTCCTGCTTGCCTGAGTGGATTGTGGGTTGTACAAATATGTCAGGAAACAGCTCACAGGGACACCTATTTTAATACCCAAGGTTGAACGTCTGACTCTCATAATCAGTCACTGTCCCATTAAAAAATTATTTCTGACAGTCAGTCAACCAAAAATATCCTGAGAACAGCCTGGTGGTTGGTTCAGTAGGAGTTTGTGAATGGAAAGAAACCAGTTGGATTCACACAAAATACCGTTTGGTGGTAAAGCCTCACTTTTGTTGCTGGCTGGAACAAGTGCAGACCTTCTCGTGTTCCTCGCTCTAATTTGGCATTAATGAGCTTTTACAAACATGGCCTCTGTGTTTATCCAGTTGTCTCTTGCTTGTTTCTACCCATCTGTCTTAGACCACACTGGAGTTTTGTCTTTGCTTTCTTTTTGTTAAGCATGAAGCAGCTGGCCAGGGCACGTACAGTCAAATACAGCTGTATCCGTGTTTCTAAATTAATATCTGCTTGATGAACACCTGGAAGGCATCCCTCTGTTCCCCTCAGGTGTTTCAAGTCTTACAGTTCAGTTGGATATACAAATCAGTCTGATTCCCTACTTCTGTTCTTTTGAATTTAAATTTTTTATGCTTTCTTTAGGCCTTTCAGAAAAATATCTGCTCTCACGGACATTGTAATTTGAAACTAAATTATGAATGTAAAATTATTGAGAAATGGTGAAAAGTAACAACCACTGTGTACCAAACTGGCGGCACTGAGACCCCCTAACATACCCTGTGAATATTTCTTGGATTTTAGTTTTGGTTTTGAATGCAATAAGTGCACATTTGGAAATGGCAATACTTGATCTGTTTAAAATGAGTGTTAAAAATAGTTACAGTTTTCAACATTGCAAAGATAGCTTTAGAATTTGAATGGTTGGATTTTTCATTGTCTGATAGTCACAAATCTTCAAACCTTCTATGGAGAGTCAGATTTCGGATATTATTTTTGCAAGCTAATGCTGTTGTGTATTATGAATAAGCAGACTTCGGAGATAGTTACAAATAATGTTTAAAAAGTCACCAAAAATAGCACTCAGCAAATTTAAAATAGGGTTGTTCTCTCCCTATTTGTTTTTCTCTTGTCGTTGTTGTTGTTCACAACCTTACAGGCAACATTCCTCCTGTCAGAGGTTCAGCACAGCACAAATCCTATAAGAAAAAACCCAAATGCTCAGGTCTCAAGATGTATCCAGTGCTGCTTAATTCCATGTTTTAAGTCCCATTTCAAGTTTACTGTGGTTGGAGTAGCAAGGAGTTCCCCTGCAGCCAGCAGCGTCGTGGGGAAGTGCCCGTGTTGTGGCACAGGAGGACAGCTCTGCTCCCGCGCTGCACGGCTGCGGCAGCGTCTCTGCCCCGGGCTGGAGCGTGCGGAGCTGCTCAAGGCACAGTGCGAGCCCTGCTGCCCAAACCCCGCAGGCACCGTGGGCAGCTCGACCTGAGGCAGTTACCGGGGATTGCACTTGGAAGGATGCTGCTGGTCAGCAGAGGTAAATGCTGCCTAAAATATGTTAGAGAGCTTGAACGCAGCCTTGTCTCTTCCGGTGAAATGTTCGTAACCCACACGTTTAATGAGAATAATTCCCTCACACTGAAAGTCAAATCCAGCAGTACAAATAAATCCAGCAGACAGCTTAAAACAATGAAGTCCAACTAGATGAGGAGACAGGCAGGGTTTATGCTTTATTTGCCTTAAATGATTTGTGAAGCTAAGTCCTGTGCAGCTGTTTGAAAATTTATGGAATTCATTTCTAAAGCAAACCACTTGGATGATAGACGTGGCTGTGATTCCAGTTGTGTCAGTGCCCAGGAAAGCCTTTGGTTTTGTACTGCGAACACTCTTTAATAACAGGTCTTGTATTTAGCCTTTTGGCTTCTGAAAGCAAATTACTCCCTTCTTGATGTGCAGCTGATGGTGATGCAGCCTCCTGGTTTAGCTTTCAGTTTGTCATTGTCCCTGGCTGTCCATGTCTCTGCTGCCTGCGCAGCGAGGCCTGGCAGTGGCACAGCACAGCTGAAGGAGATGCTCGGGGTGCAGCACAGTCACCAACTGCACCTCTGCTGCTGTGCCCAGCACGGGAATACTGTCAGAGTGATTGCCTCTTGTACACAGATGGCCTTTTAAAATGTGCTTAAACTCTTGATAGATTTCCAAATATTTCCAATTGAAGGCCTCCTTACAAATACCCATTTCAGGGAATGGGAGCCAACATTTCCATAATCATGTTTGGTCGTTCACACAGCCATAATGTTTGAATATAATGAGGAAAACTGGCTGTGCTAAGGCACAAGCGTTAATTGGAAGCAAATGCCAAAAAGATGTTTTCGTAATGAATGCATTGGTATTTAAGTAGTTTCCCATCGCTTTAATACCAAAATGTGCTGGGATCTGCCAACTCACTTGGTAATCTTGGATGATACCAGGGAAGGTGCACACAGTAAGTGGCTTTAAGCAGCACCGTTACTCTGCACACTTCTCAGATCTGGGCATTTTAGCAGCAATTGCTCGCTGCCTTTTACAACCTTGGCAGCAAGTGTCAAAGTGACTGCAGCTTTTGTCCAGGGAAAGTGCTGTCCTGTAATTCTGAGGGACACTGGAGGACACCACTCAGGATAGCAGAATAAGGACCTACAACATTTTACTGGGCTCTGACTGTGGCTCCACTTAGAGCCCAGCTCAGTAAAATCTGCCTGCCTGTGGGGACTGCTGGGCAGAGTGGGATGTAGCATTCACACAACTAAACCTGAAGGTTTGCATGGGAATTTCACTGGTTTGTTTGCAGTGCCCTGGATGCACATTGTGCCGTGGCACAGCAGTGTCTGAGGCACAAAGTAAAGCACAGCAGGGCTGGGAGAGCCGCTTCCATCTGCACACTACAGCTGTGAGAGGTTCAGAGTGAAACTCTGGCTAGCTGCAAAGCAGAGCTACTGAGAAGCCATTCAAGGTCCTGTAAGTAACACTGTTCATATCTCACGGCAAGTCATGGGCAGTTCCACCCATCAGTGTTTCCTTTTCCATTACACCGTTGGCATGACTAAGCAGGGCAGTGTTGCCAGGGTCCATACTCCAGCTCTCTTAGCTGGAGTCTAGAAACTGGCTCACCCCGGCCGTGGGAATGTTTTAGAGAGTGTTTCCATCCTGTCTTACTGTCCACTCGTGATTCCTCCAGAGCTTACATATTTTGCGCCTTCGGGTTTTTTGCTTTCTCTTGAGGCTGTGCCTTGCTTTTTTAGTGGAAATTACTTTGTTTGTCCAGAGAGTTTGAGGATATTTCTCTCTCACATTTTTCTGTATTATTGTGTAATTTTCCTTTTTTGTGAAAGAAGATACTGCTTCAAGAGTTCCCGGAAGCTATGGCTGCCATTTGATTTCTGTGTTCTCTCCTGTCGTTGGGGGTTTTAAAGGGTGTTTGTTGTAAGGGAGGGGAAAAAATGAAGGAAAACTGACCTTACTTGGGAGAGGGTTTTGCTGTGAGCATTCAAGGAAGTAAATGATTTTCTGTTCTTGAATTCCATCAGGTCTTAATTGACATTATAGGTACATATATGTCACACTAAGGAAGCGTAGTCATGCTCCTCTTTGAAAAAAAGTTTGCACACCCTGACATCATTAAGGTGCACTACAAATTATTTTCCAATAAAAATAGCTGAATTTTCTCTAAGGTGACCAGTTAAGTAGCTTATTCCTTTTTCTATCTACCTTGTGTAGATGTATCATATTACAGTGTTGTAATTGGTGAAAATTAGGCTTAGTACTTACCTCAGTACTTCTTCCTTTCTTCAAAGTATGTTCACAGCCAGTTTTTTCAACCTATAGCTTATACATAAATCTAATGTGAGATTATCTTAGGAGAAAATGTGGCGCCTAAATGCACAAAATGTTGGAAAATGCCTTACGGTATGGAACCGTGTTTGGATTGCCACAAAGTTTAAATGAGGTCTCTCAATGAGTGCTTTTACAAGAACAAAAAAGTCAAAAGATACAAAGAAGACATGACTTGAAGTCTGATAAAAGACATAAAACAACAGAAAGAAGGAATAAGTAGTTAATTTTCACTGGGGTTGGAGATCACTCACATGTCCCAGGGAGATCTCATCACCTACTCATAAATAGTTGTAGGCAAGTGTATCAGGAATGAGGAGGTATTTGCTTAATTTGTGACTTTATTTGTGGTAGTAAAAATTAAAGTGGCTGTGAAGAGGTATATTGGGATCTTGAAATAACAAGTGATTGAGGAGTGAAATGATAAACAAAGCTCAGTGTTGATAATGGAAATTACTGTACACTGAAGGAGCCAGTCCTGATCTGTACTGTAACACGAAGGGCACTGAAGTGGTGGTTATTACTTCCAGGCAGTTTTGGATAATGGTGTAACTGTGTCACTGGTGCTCTGTGTCCTCATCTCAGATACAGTTCTGCCACCTCTCCCCTCTCAGAAAGATAGATGAGAAGCCCAACAAGGCTTAATGCATTTTTGAAGCAGTTCCATACAGGGAATGACAAAGTAGACAAGTCTTCATCTTGAAGGAGAGAAAACTGAAGTGGTATGATATAGAAAGCCTGTAAAATAGTGAGTAGGAAATAGACAGTGAGAAGGGAAGGATTAGTAAATGTTTTTTGTAGTGGGGATAATACTGGGAAGTGGGTTTTAGAACAGAAATAGTCTTTTTCCCCCAGACTCATTATTAAATTGTTAATTGCTCAAAAATGCTGTGGATACCAAAAATATAGGTGGATTAAATACAGCATTATAAAGGCAGGTTCATGAAAGGAAATCCTGTAAGAGGCTGTGAAATACGAAGATACCACATCTGGCTCAGGTGGTTTAAAGAGTTTGCTAGAGGAAAGATGAAATAGGCTTGCAGTGGTTTTATATTCTTCTGCTAAACCATCATTGTTAGAGGTCGTGTGCTGAGCTGCAGGACCTTTGGGCTGACCAAGACAGCAGAATTATGTTGTCAGTAAAACATAGATACATGATGGCCGTGTCTGAAAAAACCCAAACTCTCCTACTGTATACAGATTAAAATCCAAATTGTGTTTGTGCTGTAGCCTTTTACATAACTGGAGTGTTTGGCTGACGAGAGCAGCAGTGCTGTACTGAACTGCCTGACTCTTTGGGCCATATTTGTCTTTCTCATTTGGAGGTCTAAGATTATTGCACTGCCTTTCTCTAAAGCCCAGTGGCCTGTGAGCCTGGTTCCAGGTCAGGTTCCCCTGGAGACCTGGGCTTGGAAGGCCCTCTGTACAGAGCAGTGGACTCCCCTCTGTCTTGAATCCGCTGAGCTGTGGAAAGCTGCGTGACCCGCACCTGGCAGCCTGCACCATGTGGCTAAGCAGCTCCTGCCCTCACTCCAGCTCCTGTGCCTCTGTTAGAGCTGTGCTGCTCTAGCAGAGACCTTTCTGCCTGGAATGGAAATGAAAAGATTATCCTTCTCCATGGAGCACCTCTTAGTTCTGTGGTGATGCTGCAACGAGCTTGCTGCCGTTGGCTGTGCTCTTTGCTTTCCCAAGCACTCCAGCAGGTTGCAGTGCTCTGACTCTCAGGACAGAGCTGTTGATTTCCCTGGGAGCAGTGAGGTGTGCAAAGGGATATGTTTCCATGGCCCTGCTAGTGAGCAGATGGGCTGCTGCTTCTCATTCTAATTGGACTACTTCAGTCGACTGTGGCTTCATTCCCAAGTATTAATCCGTCGAATTTGAGGCTGGAGCTCACAAAGAGAGGGTTTGCTGTGACCAGGTGGTGTAGGCAAGTGCGGCTACTGAGGTGTTGAGTGGATTTTCTGTTTGTGCAGATCTTCCTGTTTGGACATCCAATAGCCTCAAAGAGTCCAGCTGGAGTCCAGAACTCCAGCTCATGCTAATCATCTTGCAGGTGTCCTACACAGATGGAGATGTCATGGAAGTGCTTTTGAAGCACCGCTCCCTGTATTATTACCATCATTTCTGTCTTCTCAGTGTTGTGCTACTGTAGCTGCGCTCCTGCCAGCACAGCCAGCCAGAGGAGTCTTGGAAAAGCCAGGAGAGAATGCACTCTGATGAGGAGAGAACACAGACTTAAGTTTTGAGCAACTGTTTCCTGTTTGTCTGGAAGTCTGCTATCTGCCCCTCCCACCCAAAGAGGAAACAAATATTCCAATTTTGTAGCAGAACTTCTAAAGGACAAATGATTAAACTATTGGCCACGTATTGCTGCTTATCAGACCAGAACTATGGAAGACACTGATCTGTCTTGGAAGGACTGTGAAGAATTCTGTTACACTGTGTACAAAAATACCTTCACTCAAATAAAATAGGAGCTTGGTTGATAGGCAAGGGGCCTAGTTTGGGAATTTTTCCAAATCTAGTGTTAGCACAAAAACTACCATCCAACCTGTTGGAACTTTTTGTTTAGGGCCAAGTATTTCTTCTTCAAGAGTTTGCAGTAGACGAAGCCTCTGACACGGCATTAAAGGGTAATACCAGAGTTGGATGTGGATGATCTTTCCCTGCGCTTCTTAAGGATAGAGAAGCTAGGTGGCATGAGAGCATCCTCAAAAAAAAGCACCGGATTGAAATCTATCATCCTAATTAGTCAGAAGGGTATCCTTAGTCCTTGTCTTCCACATCCCAGCTACCCTAAGTACCATATATTTACTCTTTGCTGGTGTGGCTTTTGCACAGACATGGAAATGTTCAGGGGAAGAGAAAATGGCACAGTTGTGTGTTCATGGAGGCCCAGGAGAGAGGGCGAGTTCCCTGTTCATACAGAAGGGCTAATTCAGTGTAGGGCTGCACTAGCAAAAGGTGTCTGATACCTATTCTGGGATAAAATTTCACTTAGAGGGGATCACACAACTGCAAAATGGAGACAGGGAGATGCTGGGACTTGAACTGCTGCCACCTTCACCCTGCGAACTGCTCAGCCCTTCACAGTTCCAAGGGTACTGCATTTTTATGTGCACCTTCATCTTCTTGACTTCTGGAAGGAGACTTTTTGGCAACCTGTTCACTCTTTACACGACAGGAAAAAGGCTCTAGGAATTGTTCTGCTCCGCATGTTAAGTTGCAGTTATACTGAATTCCAATAGAGAAATGTAATCATTGGCCTGTGTTTAAAATTCTGGTTCTACCTTGTATTGAGCATGGCTGTTGTAATATCCTTTCTTCCCTCTCTCACACACAGCAGGAGCTTTTCACAGTCCATTTCACTACAGCATCCTGGAGAAAGCTGACCTCCTGACCTTGTTTCAACTGTGCTCTTCTGTAATACTCTACTCATTTCGCTGGAAGATGAAATGAGCAGCAAGTGACATACACAGTCCACATCCTTCGGGGAAGAACTGTGCTGTATCCATGCACAGTCCTGGCAGCTGCAGCTGAGAACTGCCCAATGACAGGACCATTTCAGCAATGGTTATTTTATGCAGTCCCACAAAGGATTGCAGCCGTAAGAATCTGCTGAGGAATCCCAGTAGGACAGCCCATGATGTGAATGACTCGGGACAGCCTCCTGCCTGGTGTCAGGTGCAGAGGGAGCTGTGCAAACACAGCACTAGCAGCATTGCTGGAACAACTGCGATAGGTCTTTTTGTCACTTACCAGTCATTGAATTAATCTAATATAAATGTGAGCTCACTTCTAATTGCAAATAGTGAATGAAACGTTTCAGGGAAGTGGGCTCCTGGACTTGGAGCTTGCAGGAATACAGTGACCTTGTCCTGAAGTTTTCTTTTTTTGGAGTCACAAGAGGAAGGGTGGGTACTCCAGGGAACAGTCGGATTTTGGTTCACACATACAGATAGTGATGAACACAAATATGGATGCTGCCTTGTGGGTACAACAGGAAGTGATTTTTCTGTGCTTGATGCTGTGAATGTGTTTAGAAAGATTTTTATTTTTCCCCAGTCTTGGGAAAAAATAAATTAGTAAATTTGCTAGCCCTCTTTGTTTTTTTCCTTTTCCCCTCATTTCTATTTTGTAATCTTCACTGCTATAGAAGTTGGCTTCCTGGCCAGACAGAAAAATTAGAGTTTCCGTCTAGACAGGAGATCTTTACTCTTTCAGAAGACAGTTATTTGAAGCAGAGCATTAGAACATTTATCAATGTTGTTTGCACTACACACCCAGTCTAGGTAGAATCAAAACTCTGTTGTTCCTTACCCATCCCTCAAGACCAGAGTAAAATATGGTCCCTCCCTGTGAGTGCTCACAGTTGAATTGAAACATTATTCAGAGGAATGCTGTTAAATGCTGCTGCCCCTGTGCATAGATTTGTCTGCAAAGGCTCCTGATTTAAATTCTCCCCGGTGTACATGAGCTGGGAACTGCTGCCTGGATGCATGGAAAACCTCAGGGAGAAGGGGAATGCCATTCTGGCTGCACACTCTCTCCTGGTTAACTCCCACAGCACTTAAAGCACAGCCATTGCAAGGTTATATTTGGTGTGGTTTGTAGGAGAGGCCTGTCCTTTTGGAACAGCCACTGTATATGGATAATTTTGTTTCAAGGAAGCCAGGTGAGATGGATGGATAGAGCCTGATGAGTCTCTGTTGAATTTTTAGTGGTGAGGTTTTTGTTTACTTGAAAACAAACAAAGTGGTCTTAATTATTGTTTCTTTAATGAGCAAAGTGGTTTAGATGTACAGTGTATCAAAGCAGCTGTTGAGAAGGTTCTGATGTGTAATAGCACAAGAAGGCAGGATGGCAAACAAAGCTGTTAGCTTACAATAGCATGAAAATTATTGGAGAGATAAGGGGAAAGGAGTTGAGAAGGGTTCTGGGAAACAGTGATTTGCAGTATCATTGTTAGGAACAAAAAAGCTTTATTTTCAGAGGAAAAATGCTTAGGAGCTAGAGGAACTGAATATCTGAAGGCTTTTCTTCAAGAAAAGGTAAGTACTATCGGAAGGGAAGAGTTGTGGAGTTTAGTTCATGGGGAAAAGCCACTTTCATTGGCAGGTAATGAAGAGCTTGATAGTGAGCTACAGTGTGGGTTGATTTGCATCCTCTGCTCCTTACTGGAGTCACTGGGATGTCAGTAGATGTAAATTAGACCAAATACTATGTCCTGATGTTACTGAGACAGGTTAGTTTTGTTTGAGATTTGAAGGCTCTTACTGTCCTTGATGAGAACAGCAATTGAAAAGGGGGCTTATAGCCTCGAGCAGGACTAGAGGTGATTTGAAGGTGCAGAGGGATGTTGAGTGAATAGGACAGAAGTTGTACAGTTCAAAAGCTCAGTGTTGAGAACCTCTTGCAGAGGCCGGGTGAAAGCAAACGAGGCATTCCTCAAGTCAGGAGTCACTAGAGCCAGAAACATTAGAGATTCTTGCAGTTTGCTGATGGTTATTTGGAGGTTCAAGTATCTGCTGATAAACTAGGGAAGACTTCAGCTTTTATCCTTTTTGTATAGGTGTGTGCTGAAGGCAGGCACAAGGGTTAACATGTTCAGGCCAGATCATCACCTGCTGTAGATGTAATTGAGATCAGCAGAATGTCACTGCTTCCAAGGAAATGGTGCAGATTTACACTGGTGCAGGTTTGGGACTCAGCTTTTTCTCTGTATATTTTTGTCCAATAAATAGCGTGTAGTTAGACAACAGACTTGAAAGATAAGTCAGGAAAACACACCAGAATATTAATGCCCTTGTAAGGATAATTTGTATTTTGCATCTCAGAGAGATTTGGGAGGAAAATGCAGAAAATGAAAAAAGTGAAGTTATTACTGTATTCTTAAAAACCCAGCAAGCTCCACAAAACCTGGAACTGGATTCGTAGTTAAAATCAGAGATGTTGTGAAGCTTGATCTGAAGCTCTGAACTTCTATGCAAACCTAAGTGTAAATCTTAAGGCGTGTATTGGATGACAGTTTAGTCAATGACAGGTGAAGAATCAAAATGAAAGTGCTGTGAACATCTCAGTGAGGCAAAATAATAATATACAATTATCTAGCAGTTAACATTTCCGGATTGTATGGCCATTCAATCATGCAGAAAGTTGCATTGATCTCAGATGCAAGGAAAGAAAGGCCGTGCTGTATTTCTAGAGCCTCTGTAGCTATGAACAAGTTGATGTTAGACTGGAGGGCTGTGACTAAGGAATTATAGGTAATTCAAAAAAAGTAAGAGGGAATGAGTGCTTTCTATCTATGTTTAATAAAAACTAACCTGTATTTAGAACTTAAGTTGAGCAGCACTTGGAAAACAAAGTTAGAGACTGCAGTGGAGTTGACAGGAATGCTCTAAGAACATCAACTGGCAAATAGCAGATTGTCTTTCTGAAGAAAAATTAGCTGTGCTATGGAAAATTGTTTCAAAGACATTTAAGGAGCTCCACTGGTGAAGAGCATCCAACATCCTGATACCCAGGGTGTGTTTGCCTACCAGCCCCTTCCTGCCAGGGCCCCCTGTGCCAGGACAGTGCAAAACTTGGCCCCCTCCTCAGCATTCCTGGAGTAGCAATAAAAGCTGCTCAGAAAGGCTGCTATATGCTTCATGAGCTCAAATAGGGACTTGGTTGGTGAGGGGGAGAAAAGAAAAATCTGAACCAAATGTTGATAATCTGTCCAAGTAATGAGAGATGTGACTGATCTCCCTGGGGCTAATTGTGTGTATAAAGGTAAATATATGCCTAGAGGGTTTCCTGAATACAGTCAGAAAGTTCATTCACTCTCAAGCTGGAGAAATAAATCAGGGTAAAATCACGCTAATTGATGGCTACTAGGTCTGAGTGACTTCCTGATGTTGCTGGTTGACTTCTCTACAGGAGCAGGGCCTAAGGCTGGCCCGAGTTCTCAGAAAAGGGACCATGGTCAGAGGGCTGGGCTCTGTGGGAGTTCGTCCATTTGCAGTCTCAGACAAATTTATTTTTGTAGTTGCCATATGTGAGGGCTTTTCATAATTGCCATCTGTGGAATGAAAGGCGGTCCAGGCTAAAATGTGCACAGTTGCAAATATTAGAAAATATGGCTATTATAAAAAGTCATAAGAACTTTATGCAAATGTTCCATCTACAGTGGAAGGGCCAGATTCTAATATCACGCATGATGCACAGTAACAGATTTCTCCTAGGTATGCTGGGATGCCCACACTGCGCCTGAGATTAGAATCTGTCCCAAAAATGGATTATTGGGACATGAAAGAGCCAATGATGAGGAAAATCAGATTTTACTCAGCGTTTTTTTTTCTTCACCCTTACTATGTGAGAATTTGCTTTCAGCATCGTTCTTGGTCTTCGTGATTCATTAGGAAAATTGGCAAATAATGACAAAATGTGAAAACTTGTTTTCCTCCTTTAAAAATTCACATCATCAAATTAGGACAGAGAAGTGATTTCTTTACACCCAGTTGCTCAGAGCAACTGCCAAATTTTAGCTAGACGAAGCATTACCTGAAGCAAACAACAGCAACTGCATTCCCAGGGGATTCCCCTGAGGTGCTGTCAGCAGGTACTGGTGGCAGGATAGTTCTGGTGGTGTGCAGGTTAATTTACTCTGCAAATTCCATTTTTGGCATGTCCTCATGTATTTAAATCCCGAATTTGGTATCTTTATTTTCCCCCCATATCCAGATCCTGTCTTTTGTTCTTGTCTCTTCAGGGAGGAGGTAAATGAGATTTGGATACAAGCCATAATTATTCTGGGAAAATCACCCTGCGGCATTGATTTATATGCAAAATCTTGCCCTGCAGCAGCTTGACAGCAACACAAGGCTAGGAAGGCAAAGCCAGCCTTCCTCCAGGGTTTCTCTCCTTCTTAAGTGATATCTTGATGGTCTTTGTCTCGTCTTTGATTCTCAGTGACCCAGGTTTAGGAAGAGAAGTTGATATGGCTGTCCTGTTCTCATCTCCAGAGAAACCCAGCACTGGCCAGGTAAGAAGCTCCTCTTGGACAGGGAATATTAGATTTTCTAGGATGAGGGGTGCAGCAAACCCAGCTCCTGGCCAGAGCTGAAGCAGCCCTGGCAACACTCCACAGTTCGAAAGCCCCTCGTGACTTCAGACTTCTTCAGTACCGAGCAAGAGCTGCAGCAGGTTTCTGTGGGTTGGGATTAAGGGAGCTCCCTTGGAATGCTCTTCCGAGTGCAGAGGGAGGTCTGATGTTTTGAAGTTCAGAGTGTTCCTAATGACTCCCATGGAAAATCACAGTATCAGCTGGTTCTGAAAATTAGGTCCCTGGTCTAAACAGCTGGGTGTGAAGGGGGGCCCACACCCTCTGAGGTGTTTTGTGCGATCATTCTAATACAGCACTTTTGCTGTATCCAAGCAGAACAATTTTTCCTTCAATACACAGGGTTCTTTGTTGCAAAGCAAGGGCTACCTGCGCAGACCAATTTTAATAGCAGATCCGGGGGTTTTAGTAAAGGCTAAAACCAAAACTGGTCCCTGCAAATGTTTTTCTAATCCAAAAAAAATCTAAAAGTGTCCCTGAGAGCAACACCTTTCTGTTAGTGATGCTTCTCAGACCAACTGAGAGACGCTGTAGATCTTTATAACTTATAAGTCAAGCGATCAAATTTCAATGGCAAAATGTTTCTATCTTCGAATAAACGTGATCAATATGCCACTGAAGGGGCAGAGAACTTTTGCAGGAAATTGTCACTTTGGTTTTTCTCAGCCTTCTGAGTTTACATTCTTTGGAGTCAGAATTCTCACAGCTTTCATGTAAATAATAGCCAATGTTTACTTAACTGTTCTTTTTTGTTTTCATTCTGTTACAATGAGAGAAATTTTGATGAACATTCTTTTTGTCCAGTGGGGTTGGAGAGGAAGTGACACCATCCTTCCAATCCCTTGTTGAATTGAGAAATGTATAAATATCAGGACAAATAAAGTTCGCCCTCTTTTGCCCTTCTCAGCTCAGTGCGTGCCAGTGTGGTTCTTTCTCTTGTCCTATAGCCACAGGAAATATTCATTAAGACTAAGCATGAATATTCAGTATACACCTGAAAGCCCACATAGTTATTGTATTTTTAATAAATATTTGTTTTTCAAATGTTGTTTTAACTAGTCATGTATCTTCATATATTCTCAAAACATCATTCATCATACACCTGTCTAAATGCTAGCCAGATGCTGTTGAACAAGCTGCTTTTTTAGGTATATATATTAAAGTATCCCTCTTTACAGAAAGTTTTGAGTATAAGAATTAAACATCTGCTCATCTTTACATAACAGCATAAATTTCAAAATATCTTTTCCTTTAAAACTGTAGTGGTTTATATCAAAAATATCATGGAAGTTATTTGAATAAATATCCGCAGCTGTAAGATTTGGAGGTGCAGCATCAACAAACAATTTAAATTATACGGGGTACAGCATCAAATGAAACTTCAATACTCTGCATCACCAGGAAGTGTTTCACAGCTCACCACTTCCTTTCCCGTTGTGTTCTAGTTCCACACAGAGACACTAAGATCCGAAAATCTTCACATGCAGATGTTTAATGCGCTGCCTTGTAATGAATATTGAGGACACCGAGGGTCAGTCTGTACTGACATTGTTTATTCTTTGCAGTTTCAAATCAGCTGAAAGGTTACTGCAGTCAGGTCTCTAGCTCAAAATCTCGCATGGTCTGAGGTTGGAAAACTGCATGGTATTGTTACTGATGCAGGATTGGAATGAGGGATGTTGTTTGTATGATATTCTGAACAATAAGTGGACTTCGGTGGATATGAGGATCCCCGTAAATTCTTTGCTTTTTTCATGACTTCCCTCATCCTTATGTTCTCTGGCATATCATAAAAGAAAATAAGAACAGGGGACTGGAAAATACTGTGGGGTTAATGATGATCCCCTGCTTCATCAGGTCAACATAGTGCAGTTGCTTTTATGGAACTTACTCTACACAACTGCAAATGAAAGTAAATTTCATGTTCCACCATCTCTCTTGAAAACGTGCCCCAGGAATATGATGGAATAGCTAAAACATCTCTCCTGGTGTGGCCCTGAAATCTGTACAATCAGTTCACACATGGTTGTCCTTGGAGTTGTTCTCTGGTCCTGAGGCAGCAGTGCTTCTCCCTCCCTCATGCGTTGTGTCTTTATGGGCAGAAATATTTTCCTCTCTTAAGTCTAAGTCTTGCAAAACTGGTGATAGACAGTAGCTGGACTGAAAGGAGCTCAGTGGTTTAGAGCATGGTGCTAAAAATGCCACAGTTGCAGATCCAACCCCTGTATGGGCCATTCACTTAAGAGCTGGACTTGATGATCATTGTGGGTCCCTTCCAGCTCCAAATATTCTGTGATTTCTGTGATAGAATGCCCTGTGCTGTCAGTGCCTTTTTCTTCCCCAACTGTCTTCCAGTGCACATTAATGCTTAAATGTAATTGCCTTAAATGTGAGGATCAAAACTCTCTATATTCTGAATCATGGAATAGTTTGGGTTGAAAGGGACCTTAAAGACATTGAGATCTGTGTCATGTCCACTGATGACTTGTCCACGGTGGGCAAGTCACGTAACTGTCTCTGGATCAAACTCTCCTTTGTTGTAAATCCATGGAGCTTCATGTGTTCCATTGTACATGTGTCAGCTGAGGAATTTATCCAGATTCTTCCTCTGGAATATGTCGAGCTGGTGAATGGATTCAGAATTACCTCTCTAATGTTATAGGTTCACGAGATATTTTAGACTTGACAAATTAAAACCAGGCTGATAAAAATGATTCCTTGACTCCCCTACTTGTAAGAATAATGCCAATTTTATATTGAGTAGGTATGCATCAGTCTGACCCTAAAATGAAAAAAAGTATTGTTACCAGTAAGCACAAAGGCGTGTTCAACCATTGTTTAACAGAAACACAAGATTGGCTCCATTTATGACTTGTTCCCTTTCACAGCTCTCTCAGGGATATAATTTCAAAAACTTTCCATATGTAGATGTTCAATTGTGGGGTTTTGTTCTCTTTCTCTAGGCATGCATAGATTTTAGCCTGCTTCCCTTAAAAGAAAGACTTATTCCAAGTGAAATATTCCTTTAGATCCAGTCACAGCTATTCTAGTAAGAAACTGGGTACTTAATAGCTCTTGTTATCATCAGTTTTTCAGCACAATGAGAACCTTTTTTTACTTTCTTCAGTACTTTTGTTGACTGAGAGTTATGTTACTCTAAATTATTGTTCTGTTAAGTGGGGGAAGGGTTGTCAGTGAAAGAGAGGCATTATATTGGTGTTGGACATGCAAGGTCAGCTTTGCTGGGGCTCTGGGTGACGCTGTACAACTCTGAGTGTTCGTGAACTGACGCTGTTGTGGTTGGCAATAGGGGAGGTACAAGGCTCTTCTGAGGCAAGGGAAATTTATTTCATTGCTTTTCCAAAAGTTACTGCTTCTGGAAGTGGAGCTTGGGGTATGGTGGAGCCAGAAGCTTGCTTTATTCTTCGACGATAGTATCAAGTTTTTTAAAAAGTCACATCCAAGCATGAAAAAAATGCCCTGTGCTCAGTGTATTGCTTCAGTTCTCAGACAGTGTGACTGGTAGGGGGAGCACACTGCTCGGACTCCTCTAAACCATCCCCCTGTGACATAAATCCCAGGGCATGGCAAAGTGGAAAACTGGAGAAAGTGTCAGACTGCATTTAATTTAATTTTTTCTTCCATGCAGTTCGTATGAGCTAGTGGAAGGAGTGAGTGTCCCAGCATCCTCTTCCAGCTGTGGATTTCTGACTCCCAGAGGACTCTTCACTCCCTGGAACGTGAAGGAGCAATGCAGCAGGGGTTGCTAAAAGCACTAGTTAGAGCTGTAATTAATGGATAAGGATATGTGAGGAATCCTCTCCTCACTGGGAATTCAGATACAATATTTCAGTTACAGTTCCTGTCAGTGTTAGATCCTGCATTACCCCCTTGGATATTGCCTAGAAGTAGAACTGTAGCATTTTTTAACAGTAAAAGCATTTTTTATGCAGCTGCATGGAACTGCAAGGGAATTGGCTGTTCAGACTCACCTCTGTCTGCCGCAGCTGCTTCTGCCGATGGAGGAAATGAGGGCTCAGGGATCACCTGGCAGAGCCGTGAGATGGAGAAAGGCTTTTGAAAGCAGCTAGGTTTGCTTTCCAGGGAGAGTGAGATTTGTAACAGGAGCAGAGCCTGAGTGGAAGTTCAGGGATAGAAATTCTGGGTAGTTTGACATTATTTAGGGAAGGTAGCTGGCTTCTCAAGAGCTCCCAGCCCCTTGAACAAAGTTTTAAGGGAAGGAACGCACTTCAGGATCTGGTAGCAGGAGGGCTGCACGCATTGAGATGTGAGTAACACCTTGCAAGAGGTGCAACTCCTAGGAAAATACAATACCTGGATCTGAGTATAATTCTTGGAGGAGGAAATTGTTATTTTTAAATGGATGGTAGACAAGTTCAGGTAGGAAAAAATAACAGTCTGCAGGAGTGAAAAATAAATGAGAATATATTCTGCAGAAGTCCTAAAGGGAGGCTAAAGGGAAGAGAACTGTAGGAAGAGAACACTGAAGTGGTACTTAATGTTACTAAAATGTGTCATTAATACTTTCATGTCTTGTTTTCTCGACATCCCCATCATTTGCACTGAACACACTTGTGGTGCTCAGAGCAAGACATAGCCTGAGAGGGTTGGAGGAGGGAACTCCAGAGGGGAGAGGGCTGGGGAGAGGTTTCTGTGCGCTGCTGTGGCAGAGCTGTGTCCTGCTGTGCCTTGGGCAGGCTGGGCAAGCAGAGGGCAGGGCTGGGCAGCTCCTGCACTTCGGGGAGCAGCGCCCCAGGTGGGAGCCTGCAGCCAGCACAGGGGAGCCATCAGCTGAGATAAGCGATCTGACACTGAATGCCTCATTTAGAGAAGCCAACTGATCCTAATAATGTCTGTTACAGAAGTTCTGCCTTCCTGATTTATTTATTTCCTAATTTCAGTGGGGAGATAACGCTGGCTTTGTCATCATTCCTAGCCATGGTTCAGATATGCAGTAAATGCAGCAGCGGGTTGAGCCTCGGTTGTTCCAGTTCACAACTGCAGCCCTTCTAGATCAGGAGGGTAACTTGGTTCTTATTTTGAGGCCTCTGATAAGAACATTTCAGCTCTCCGTCCTGCTCTCTAAAGGTTCAGATCAGTGCTTTGCTGGCCGTGTAACAGAATAATCTTTACAAGTTGGAGACGGGGGAATTTTTGTTCTGTTACGTAAATGGGGTTTTTGATAAAAAAGAAGTGTCTGTATGTTTTATGGAGGAATGCTGCTCCCACTGAGCATAGATAGCCTTGATGAACATTTGAAAATACCAGAGAACTGGTTAAGTTAAGTATTGCAGTGCTAGGGGCTTCTCACTCTTACGGTTTAAACTTTTAACATAAGACCAAAGCTAGAAGTTCCACAGCCTAGTGCTGCTAAGATTGTTGTGCTTCACTCTGAACTGAAGCTCAGCTGCTTCAGTAACTAAGCAGAGGTATTTCTTAGACTAAAAATACTGTGTTGAACATCAGGAAGTCTAGTTATATCAGCTTAAATTAATGTTTGTTCATATACATCATTATCTCATACCATAAGCTGTGCAGCTGTTCATGAAATCTGCATCCAGTCTATAGTTTGTGACATAGCTTGACAGATACTTTACCAGAACTCCACCATGTCTAAGCTTGTAGTCATCAATTCAGCCTTTTTCACATTTGCTTGTTAATAAATATGTATCTTCCTCTATGTGTGTATTCCAGCAGTGTGCCTGTATGCTCCAACAGTTCCCCACATTTAATGCTGCTTCCTGATCTTTGGGCATGTAAGGAGCAATGAAAATGCACTTGGCACTTGTGCGTGTCATGGTCAAGTTTAATCTTTTATGATGGAAAGAAGCTGAGCCTATAAAATAAAAATAGTGCAAAAACTGTTTCTTACTCCGGAAAACTGTTCAGATTCTACGGGCTGGAAATACCATTTATTGCTATAGAGAGGATTGTCTTCAGCCACATCACTTGGGGGTGTCGAGGTTCTTCGTGACGAGAAGATGACCCCAGTCCTAGAATTAGCAGCAATTCTCCTTGGCTTGCTGTATGCCTTAGATTTTTCCAACTCACGTGTGCAGTGTTTCTTTAAAATTAAAATGTTGTCTTTCTGGTAGATTATTGAATGCAGTTGCCTGTTAATGGAATTACTCTTGGCTAAGAACTGGAGAGAAACCGACCGATGAAGGTGTGCAAAATTCTCTGAAAAAACCCTAGACATGACTTGAGTCTGCACAGTTGGTTCTGTGCTGAAAACAGTATCTTGCATTGCTTAAATGAAGATGAGGTCTATTCAGGTATGCCATGTGAATATGAGATAATTGCTTTTTCTTAGGATGCCAAGTCCAGCAGGTTTTGAAAATTATACTTCTCTTTGGCTGGAGATTGATTACTCTAAAAGTTATACCTAGGGGTTATATGGAATTCTTGCTCACTGACTGTGAATCATGGCATTTTCTACCTGCAGCCTTCTGTGTTCATCTCTCCAAGAGCCCTTGGGAAAAAGAAAAGCAACATCCATTTGGAGAAATTGTTTCTCCCATGTCATGAATTAACTTCAGCAGCTAGAAATGAGTTCATTAGTGTCTGAAGCTCCTCACATTTCAAAAACTTTGTTTCTCTTTGCTTTTGGCTCCATTTTTAGAGTAGGAGAAGAGTGGAATGGAAATGTCATTTTTGGGGATTGTACTTCCCTTGTTCTGCCTGATCTGTCTTAATTGTGTAGGAATTGAGACAGATTTTCTTCTTTCTGTTCTTTGAATGGGATCAGCAGCAATATAACTGATAACAAAATGGCATTGGCTCTGGCTTCGGAATTAGGACAATTCTTATGAGAAGAAATGGTCATTTATTCAGGGGATGAGCCAGTACCAACTCCAGGGATGTATTTTTCTACACAGATGAACTGTGAAGGTTTGTTACGCAAAGAATATTGAGTGTACAGAAAACTGTAAAAGTTACTAAATCCAGTGTAGATGAGCAGGAACTGAAAGGGACTTGGGAAAGTGGTGTCCGGATAATCCTGAGAGCTTCTCAGAAACAAATGTTTGTTATTGCTCTAAAATTACTGCATTTCTTAATCTCCAGGTATTTTTTTGTATCCTTTTACCTGGTGTGAGGTTGGTGCGAGGTTGGCAGTTTCCAGGTGTAGCATCAGCCTGAGCCTGCCAGAGGGAGCTGGACACTTTTACGCTGTTGAGACGGGGGCATTGCCCTGGGACCTGCCAGGGAGGGGAATAACTGCTGGGAATACGGATAATCCCCCCAAAAAAGCCTCTTGTAGCCTCCAGGGGGTGTGTATTGCCAGCATAAGCTATTGCTCTCAAGGCCTGTTTTGTATATTGATTACAAAGTTTTGTTTTAAATCTCCTCTGATAGCCATTGTAAATCACTGCTTTAATTTTAATTATTGTCTAGGCAGCTGGTTTTCTGAATTCTATTGGATGTCATTAGTTTGTTCATTTAACTCTGAATTCCAAAAACGTCACATTATATTTAAGGTGTCTCAGGTTCAGTTGATCTGAGAAATAAAATATGTGAGAGGATGTAAGAAAATGTAGCTGATGTTTTACTGGAAGGGTGTCAGAGAGCCAGTAATGAAGTAATTCAAGTTATGTATGGACATATATTGTTAACCTTTTTTTTCCTCCTTTTCTCAAGGATGCAAATATAAAAGAAGGAACAGAATAGTGCTCTTACTCAGTAATACTCATGAGCGATGAGGATCGCTTTATTTTTCGTTCTTTGTGGGTTCACAGGCTTACTTTGTGCGCAGTTCTTTGTGCTCTTTGTTCACATGGCTGTCTCTTAAGCCAGTTCCATGGTTACATTCCTTCTGGGACAATAATTAACTATTAGTGATTATATCCCTGGGGCCTCTGGTCTCATCCTCTGCTTTTATGTGAAGGCCTCTGCCATCATTTCACGACTGTCAGTACTTTTGGGAGCAGTTTTGGATATCTTAGGAGTGACTTGGGGATACTTCATCAGAGCTTGGTGTTAAAAGGTAGAGCATGGCCACAGACAGCATTTAGCACACAGTTCTTTCCTGCACGGCTGGGTACTAATCCTACCATCTAGAGGCCATTTCGTTTTTAACTCTGGCTGTTCTCTGCTGTAGTTAGGAATTCTCTTGCCTCCAAAGCCAGCCAAAACAATAAATCACAAACTAATGGTATGTAGTGGTTTTGTTCGTGTTTTTTATCTTCTGTGAGATAAGAATTAGGAGGAATGCAAAGCAGGCTCCAAACTTTAAAAAATATGAAGAAGTTTATTACTAACAGAATTAAAAGTAAAAAGAAATAACAAGGAATTAAAGCAAAACCCCCTTTTTCCTCCAGCACCTCCCCTTTTTACCCAACTCGCACAAAGGATAACAAATTGTGATTTTGGTCACTATTATATTTCTTAAAAGTCTCTCTACTATTTAAGGAAAAAAGATTTTCTTTTGCTTCACGTGGTTTTCAAACTGCTCAAAGGGCAACAGACCCNGCTTTATGCTGGAGAAAAAGCCTCTTTCCCTTTATGCTGCTGGCTCCTCAGCTCGACTCCAGCTACCTCGGTTGCAGAAAGCTCTATCAGCTCCTGCCAGGTCTGCATGGGGGCCGTGTGGGCGGTGGGGGGAAGGCACTTCCACCCCTTCAGAGCCGCTCCAGGTGGTCTCGGCCATGCAGCAGCTTAATGGGTGTTTCTTAGCTGCCCGCGGCTCTGAGGGGTTCTCCTGCCGCTACCCGGGGCTGTGCCCTGGTGCCAGGGGAGGGCAGGCCCGGGGCCACTCCAAGAGACAGAACCTGGGGCCCTATTCTCCCCCCCACCCCACTCCCCCCCGTGGGAGGCTGGAACACCAAAGGGAAGTTCCCACGTCTCCCCGCGGTTTAAATGTGTAAATTTCGAGAAGCGTTATTGGTCTAAACAACTGTCCATCAGCTCAGGTTCAAACCACCACATGGTATAATCCTTGAATCAAATAGTGCAGAACAGCTGCAGAACTCCTTTATAATTGGTCTTGGTGATTCTCTTTCCAGGAGTTGATCTACCCCACGTGTGCAATGTGTGCGTGGATCTGCATTGGTGCCGCAGGTTCTGGGCAGGTTTGGTCCTCTGTATAGCAGATTAATGATCTGAGACTTCCTTCATAACGGCTATTTCAGTCATTTCCTCTTATCTGTTATTTTCATTCTAAATATTTTATTAAACTGATCTTCACATTCAAAACTTTGGATGCAACAAAAGCAAAAAATGGAGCAACTCATGTAGCCTGCAGTTCAATGCCATGTTTATGCAAAATAACAATTTTAGAGTAGTTGTCACTTGTCTACAGTGCATCAGATAGTGTCCTAATAAAGGGAATCTTTCCCTAATTCAGGATGGTAAATTAATCTTTATTGCTTGTTTCTTCTAAGCTAGTAAGTTGCATTGCAGTGGACGATTTTTAACTGATGTATTTCTTACTCCATGGGGAAAAGGTTACAGAAAAAATGGCAAATCTGAGAAGAGTATTTATAAACTTCCATATATAAAAGGATCTGTCATATATAAAATGCCTCATGTTTTTATAAAACGAAATATCTACTTGAAAAAGTAGTGATTTTTTTTTTTAAATGGAGTATAAAACAACCCTCTTAATATTGGGGTTAGGCTTAGGAAACACTGGTGTGTGTCACACAGCAGACACTGTTACAGAGCTGTACTCGGGGTTTTCTAATCTGCTGAGAGAATCATGCTCATTTTAAATCCAGCTTTAAAAAAGCCCACCTCAGTAAGACACTGAGCTGTCAGTAACTGGGGAACCTTTAAACAAGGTGTACTGGAAAGGTGTAGTATGGTCTAAAATCACATCTGTCCCTGTAATTTTTATTTCCTGCATCTGTGTGGAAGGGAATTGTTAGATCAGAGGATCCATTCTGCCTCTGCCTGGATATGTGAATGTATTTTAAATGTGTTCAAGGCCTATTTCAGTAGCTGTAATCAAAGTCCCACAAGTTACACCCAGCTTCTGAAATGGATGCCAGGGGAGGTTTGGCCCTTGCTGACAGTATGTTCTAGTGATTATTGAAGAGAAATTTATTTGAATAGGGTAATTAAAATCCAGCTGATCATGATAATGATCAGATATATATTTTTCCAGATGAAACTGAAATTTGTAATTCTACATGGCTTTAAAATGAATCATGTTGTCTTGCACAAAAATACACCCCATGAAAAGTAGTAAACAATTATAGTAATGGTTTTACTGGAAAATAATAAAAAAGGTAGGTACAGCAACACTTAGGAAAGTGGTGAGTTGTGTATAAACAAAAATGGTTATCCCTTCTCCCAGTAGTGCTTTCCCTTAAGTAGCAAATCAAACACCAGAATTCCCCTTCCCAAGCCCCAGTTAACTTTATATTTCCTATTGTTGGATCTCCCTGACCATGCAGTTCATACAGTGTCAGGAATGCCATGAGGATGGCTGGTCCTTGCTGGTCACTTACCCTGTTCTTCCTTTTCCAGAATGGGCCTTTTCCAATCCCTCCGTGTTGTTGTTGCTCACATCTCTTTGTGGCCTGCTGAGTGGCAATCCCAGCTAATGGCTCCCTTCAGCACACTGTACCTCTCTCTTTAGCTTTGCCTCTGGAACAAGCAGTCGATTTAGGTTTGTATAAAATATGAGGTTAGAATTGGATTGTACAGCACTCTCCTGATGTGAATGCTATGATTTTATAGTGGTCTTTATAAAGCACACCTCCATAACTCACGGCATGTTCTCATTTCTCTGTGTTCTGAGTATATGTGTTCTGTAAATCACTTTACCTTTTATAGTCTCTGTGCATCCCAAAATAAATTGAAACCTAAAATGGAAATGCAAAATTAATTTATTCTTGAAAAATGCAATTAGTATTTATAATGTCAGCCACTTGGTGCTTCCCCTTTTTTACTAGCACTTACTGTTTACTCACTGGCATCCTCCTTGGTCTGTTCTTTCAGCTTAATAGTTCTGTGCTGTTATTAAAGAGAAGAGTCTGCTTTCAGATGTTTTCCATGGCAGCATCTGTGCTCAGAATCCAGAGCAAAACACAAAGGACTATTATAGGTAGTGTAACTACTGCTTACTTATAGTATTTTAAGTTCCACATAATAAGAAATGATTCATTTCTTTATACAATCAAGGTCACCACAGGTACTTTCTCGTACACATTTTCGTTGGAGAGTTTCGGTTGTGTGTTTTCATTTTTTAGTATCAGATGGAAGGTACCTAATTTTGGTCTTGCACTGCTTCCAGGCCAGATAGGGACATTGTCTCTAGTCCAGTTGGTTTTTCTTTTCAGGAGTCGAGGGAAGGGGCTGCACTGCAGCTGTAACCATGCGTGGTGCTCTGCCTGGCTGAGTGGAGCTGCTTGGGGGAGCAGCTGCCCCTTCTGCTGTGCTTTGCCTCCGACAGACTTCCCCCTGTCCAGAGGAGAGCAGCCAGTGGCTCCTAGGGATGTGACTGGCTGGATCAGCCAGCTCCTCTCCTGAGTCGCAGTGTCTTTCACGTGGTTACCTTTTGTCATCATTTCCCTCTGACCTGGTCATGCCAGTTTACTACAAGCACCTTCTTTCCGAGAGTAGCAGATTTTTGCCAAAGGCCTTCTTTAGAGAATCAGGCCTGATGTTACAATTGTCGTGATCAAAATGATGGGAAACGTGCATCTTGAGGAGCCTGAGTGTTTTGTGTCCTGTAAGAGTTCATGGCAGCTTCAGATCCTTTGCGAGTGGTTTGCATGGCAGCTGGATTGCTCGTGGTCCTTGTGGGAGCAGTTTGCTGCCCAGCGGGTGCAGGAGGTCCCTGTGGCAGTGAATTTCCCCCCCAGCAGTGTGCTCTTACTGCAGGACTGCCGGGCCCTGGGACTTGATGCTCCACACTCAAGATTCATGGGGAGGGTGTTGAGTGGCGCTGGCTGTCCCTCACTGCTGATGAGTGCTGTTCTGCAGTACTCATTAGCTCACCATTGACTGGGATTTCACCTCTTTGTAATTGCTTTCTGGCGGGATTAGTCGCGTGGAAAGCCCAGAGTGCATCCCAGCCTGACTGCTGAAATCAGGCCTGTCCTCAGCCTCCGGGAGCAGAAGTCATCACAAAACCTTCTTGTCAGCCTTGGAGCTGTCTGGGGTTAGCCTCAGGCACAGGATTTGTTACAGCATCTCTCTCTCTTCAAAAAGCAGAATAGAAATGTTCTCCTATGTTGTCCTGCTTTTGCTAAAGCCTTCTGTGTATAATATGGAGTCAGAATTCTTTTCTCATGGAATTTCATGTAAACAATAGCCAATGTTTATCTAACCGTCTTTTCTGTTTTTCATTCCTTTTGTGATAAAAGAAAGTTTGATGAGCATCCTTTTTCTCCAGTGGGATTGAGGAGGAAGTGACATGTCCTCCAATCTCTCGTGGAATTGAGAACCCTATAAAGTATGAGAAATATAAATAAAGTTTCTCCTTTTCCCTCTTTCTGCTAAACCTAGCAGGTGTGAGAGTTTCCTTTATTGTGTCCTTACCGACACACTCCTACATTCTGAATCTTCCTAAGAAAAACAAAGTTTTGGCACAGATATTTCTGAAATCCTCATAATATCTTTTGGGATATTATTACTAGAATCAACTTTCTTGTTTACTGAGGATCTTTACTGATAATCACTGCCTCGCCTGTGCCTTTTTTAATCTGTTCACTCTTGGCTGCACTGAACCCTGCTCATAGCACCATGGATTTCCATCCTTATTTTCCATGATGTCTATCAAAGGCAGTCTGTCTTTTCCACTGAGACTTCACCGTGGTTGATACCCTGTCCAAGCTAGGTTGTAGTTCTCTGGGTTTACATCACTTTCTGGCTTTTGGTCCACTATCCACCTTTGCCATATTTATTCACTATTCCCCAAGATTCTCCGTTTTCTGCAAGTATAAAGGTGTATTCTTCTTTCAGTACAGCATCTAGGTTGTCCTTCCCATTGCTCTCCCCTTTGAATCTGAATGTGTTCCTCAGTTTGGAGACTCCCAGGAATTTGCGTAGGAGTCTTCTGTCAGCTCCTTCATAGCTGCTGGTGCATCTGCATGTGACTGGCTGGAAATGTCCTCCTTGCTCTGACTTCTGCTTCGCACTGGTCAGCAGAGTCGGTCTTCTGCTGCCTGGGCTTCCCAGCTGCCTCTCGCTCCCTGAGACCCAGGACAAAGGAAACAACATTTTTAAAGCTCATGTAATCTTCATTTCAGGAGATCGTACTTACCCTTCTCATCATATTTGTTCTGCTTCAGGCTGTTCCAGGACACGAGTTCTGGCTGCACTTCTCAGCGGCTCCAGCAGAGTTGCCCAGAGGCAGCCTGGCTATCGCAGGTGCCGCCTTCGTGTAGGTTGAACTCTGTGCTCTGTGGGGGCTCTGACACTGCAGTGCTGCAGCTCCAGAAAGTTTAGCTGGACATCTGTGGTGTTTTTGTGGATGTGATAGAGAATTTGAGGGTGTTTCCAAGTCTTGTGATTGGGGCTGGGACTTTGTACTGTGTACGTGGAGCATATGGGATCCTGCAAATGGTCCCATTCATGTCACTGGGATTTCCAGTGTTGTACCTGAATTTGTCTGACTTTCAAATCTTGGAGCAACCACTGCACCTCTGAAAATTTTCCCAGCTGCTTAGCTCTAGCTGGAGATGAAGCACATCTTTTTTCAGTAATTTTCCCTTAGAGCCATGAGTGCTAGTCACTAATAAGTGAGGAGAACTGAAACAGATGCCAGAAAATTAAAATCAATTGATTTTATGCATATTGTTAACAAGGCATTTTATCTTGGTGACAAACAGTGCTATCTTAAGTAAGCATTCATTTGACCTGGTGGCTTTGATATCAGTTGCTATTAATATCCATGTAGCACCTATTAACAAGCCTGCAGCTTTCAAGGATTTAATAGAATAATAAAGAAAACTAGATGTGAAAATAAACTGATCTGTAAGTGATATTATTGTAGGGAAAAGGGAAAAAAAGCATAGTATAGAGTGTGTGGGTGTTCGTACATATAAAATTTATAGTATAGTGTAGTTTAACATAATACAGGACATTAATATCCATAGGCATTTAATGAATACTGTCTTATAAGTAGAAAATGGATATTAATGATGAGGAGTTTCCAAAATTCCAATTGGTCTCACATGAGATATTTAGCATAAGTTATGGAAGTCATGTTGTGTGGCCATCGGAACAAATCAAACAATAAATGGCTGGTCAGCATAAATGCATAATTAATGCTGTGTGCCAAAAGGAACTGTACCAAAACAGCTTTCATGTTTCCATAAAATCGAAGGAAACTCTCTAAAAGAGATGTGATTTGCAATACAGAGCGGATGAAATAATGTTTCTACTGTCTTTGAAGGCTGAAAGGATACTTACCAATTTTCCTGGGTTACAGAGTAGGATTTAAAATTATTTCAATGCTTTCCCTCATTTCACCAGCTGCATTCCTAACCGAAGCCCAGAAGATATCTTTGAACTTCTTCCTCTAAAGGTATTGGAAAACACATTTGGCAAGTCTGTGTATCAGATTTACAGCTGTGTCAAAATTTATTTACACAAGAGGAAGTTTTTTCTTCTTCCAGTGTCTTTAGCTTAGAACTACATTAAACTTCAGTAACTGGATCAACACCAGTTTATGTCAGGTAAATCTGCAGCTCGGAAGGTTTCTTCTTTTTCATTCTGTAGCTTATTATTTTGATGGTATTAGTTGAGCAAGGAAACTTTTCATTATTGATGCTGTGATCGAGTCTGATGGTACCAGGAAAAGCTAGAGCTTTATTCCTGTCCTTTGTGGCAATCCATAGGCAGGTAGCTTGGCTATGAGAGGAGGAATCTGCCTTAGAGCTCATTGCAGGGAAATATAATCATTGATTTCGGTTTCGGTCGGTTGACTGGTTGTTGGTTGGGTTTTTTGGGGTTTTTTTGAGGGAATAGCATTAGGGTAGCTGAAGTCTTACTATTGATTCACAACCTTATCCTTTTTGATGTATTAACAGCTGACCTATGGGGAATGTGAAATTAAACAGAGCTGTTCAAACTTTTATTTTGCAATACTGCACAAAGAGAAATGTGGTTTACCTGACACCTATTAATGTTGACAGTGTGATCCCTTCAAAAAGTAGGTACCAGACTCCCTTTGGTCTTAACAGGGAAGGATTTTTCCATTTGAAAGAGAAAAAGATTCAATGTTCTTACAACCAGATTTGATCCAGCTCCATCAAAAGTCAATGTTTTTCAAATTCTGTTTAATCCAGTTTGCATTCTGTAGCCAGTATGACACAAAATGGCCACTCCAGTGTTCCTTAGAGCACAGCAGGAGCAGTCGTGGACATCAGTGGCCCAAGATTTCTCCTCTGAGGTTTCTCACCACATAGTAGCTTTCTGAAAATACTCTGTGTTATGATATGAAATATTAAACATCAGAGAGGCAGGATTGCTGACAGCACTGTAATATTGAAGACATCTGTCTGATTCATAAATATATTATATTTGGCTTCTCAAAAGCAATGGAATGTCAGTTCGTACAAGAATCAATTTAGATTGGGGAAGTTCAGCCCAGGTTTAATTCCAGGGCATCATTATTTACATCACTCAGTGACAAAAACATGTTCTCACTTCTTTGAAGAAGCTGCATACATGTGTTGTTCTTTGCAGAGTAATCTCCAGAGACACCCAAAATTAACCCTGAAGAATTTGCTCAGGTGGTTTGTTGTTCTTTATGTTCAGATTGTGATAGAGCCCAGGATGTTTGTGGGGTCTCTGCCTCGCAGGTCTCCAGGTGTCTGCAGTGCTCATGTATGTACATTAGTTAGAGGGGAAGTTTGCCAGTTTCAGACAGTTGAAAAATACCTGTATCTCTTTTCATCCCTTAATCCGACAGGTTCCTGCCTTGCTTCATTTGAAAGGAATAGCACAAGCACAAGACAAATTAGTGTCTGTTTAACTCATTACTGAGCGTGCTGGGCTTCCTTGCAGAAACACCTGGGTAATAAATCCTTTCTGGACCTCATCTTTTGTAAGAGATGCTATTTTCCCCTTCAGTGACTGTCATCATCTCACTGTGTTGCATCTCATCGTGCAACTGTCTCAAAGTAACAAAAATTATTTCTATAGTCCTGCTGACTGAGGGTAGTTTGAGCACTTGGGAGATATTTTATAGTAGGGCTGTGTACTTGGACTGATTCTGGACAAACTTAGGTATGTTTTCATTTTAAAGGACACAGTAAACAGTTCTGGAGCTCACAGAATAGATGACCAAAGATAGTGAGAGTGCAAAAACAAAATAAAGGAAATGAAAAATTTTGGGGTAGTTACAGGGCAGAATATTACAGAAATAGACTTTTTGACAGTGTTGTCATCTGAATTGGTCAGGTTTTATCCTCTTTTTCTGTAAACAGTGGGGAAAAGGAAGAAGGCAAAGGAGAATTCTATATTCTAGTGCAAAGACTTGGGCTCTTAGCAGTGCCTTTATGCCAAGCTAACACTTCCACCATGGGGGAAAATACACAGAATCTACCTTTTAAAAGAGGAATGTGGTTTTGTTATCATTTCAGAGAAGGCTTTTGAAAACCTCTCTCTAGTCAGGGTGGAAGAATTTTAAAATTACCATAAAGGGGATCTGTCATCCCTCAATCTGCTTTAGGAGTCACTTTGAGAAAGAGAAGTACTCCAGGAGATTTGTTACCCTAAATTCTAACAGATAATCTAAGAAAATCACCAGAGTTGGGAGAAAGCTTGTACAGCTGATTTGTAGCCTGTTGGAATACCCCTAGGTGAAACAATGCTCTGGTTTAGAAGGAAGGCTGGTTTGAGTAATCCTTCACTAGGTGTGTAGCCACATTTCTTGCAATTGCTTGCTTCCTGCAGCTGAAAGCAGCTTATCTTCCCCAGCAGTTTGTTGTTTAATGAGATATAAATACCCCTCTGAAATGCTTTCATTGTGATTAAATTCTTTTAAATTGTGTGATTTTTCATGATGTTTTACATTCGGTTTGTGTGTCCTGTGGAGCACTGGGGATGAATCAATGTCATGTGATAAGAAAGACTGATGTTATCACTCCTCCTGCCTAGACTCCAGCTGAATCTGCAGGGTGAGAGTTTCAGGAAGATAAAAAGCGTGGTTTCATGGTTAAGACAGTAGAAAGCTGCCCCAGAGAAATGGAGTCTGGCTGTGTATCATATCAGCCTATGCCACAGCATTCCTGTCAAATCCAAGAAAGTAGTCGGAGCTGTGATTTTCTTGACTGCATGTTACTGACTTCTCAGGTGACCACATTTAAATTTAGGGGTACTTTTGGGAAGCACCACGCAGAGAATGGATCGGATGGACTGGACACTCCGGATTCTGGGGCCAGCACTGTCATGTGCCTTCATTAATGTCCTGGGTGATGACACGGAATGTCCCCACGGCAAGGGTGCAGAAGGTGCAGGACTGGGAGGTCTCGGGGAAGCAGTGAAGCGGCTCAGGCAGAAACCTCATAAAGTTTCCCCAAAGGAAATATATTTACAAACAAATGAAGACTGGTAAGGCTGAGGAAATACAACAATAAAGCATTGAAAAACACTCTCAGCAGTGGGCAAGATGCTACCATTTCTTTTGGAAAGGAAGTTCACTGCAGCACTGGTGACTCCTTTAGACCTGTCTGAAATTTGCACTGTGATGTGCATCCTTGCTTTTGATTTCCCAGGTTTTATGTCAGCATCCAGTACCTGTGGGATTTTTGTCCGGTCTTTTCAGGTGAAGGTATGAATAATGGTGTTAATTTGATTTCTTTTTATATTTCGTGAGTTATTGGGCTGGAAATTTCACCTTTTTATATTTCCAGTGCCAATATCACTAGTTACACGTGGAATACCTGAGAAGTGTATTAGTGTATCTGTCGCTCTGGTTTTTCTTAGCCTTCTGATAATTTACATATTTAGAGTCAGATTTTCACACACTTTCATGTAAACAATAGCCGATGTTTACTTAACTGTATTTTCTGTTTTCATTCCTTTTGTGATAAGAGAAAGTTTGATGAGCATCCTTTTTCTCCAGTGGGATTGAGGAGGAAGTGACATGTCCTCCAATCCCCTGTGGAATTGAGAACCCTATAAAGTATGAGAAATGTAAATAAAGTCTCTCTTTTTCCCTCTTTCCGCTAAACCTAGCAGGTGTGAGAGTTTCCTTTATTGTGTCCCTTACTGACACATGTATCTAGTGATAATAAGAGGCTGTTGTAGTTCCCATGTCTCATAAGACTCTTGAAATCTATAATAGGCACATCCAGAAGAGGCAGACCGCAGAGGGCTTGCAAGGACTTCTTTCACTGGGTAGTTTCAAAAAAGTAATCAAAAAGAACTTCTTGGAAATGAACTCTTTCTAGATTGTTGTCATCTAGATATAAAATATTAGTGAGTCAGAGAAAAATCTTCTACGTAATGTAAAATCTTTACAATATTTTTCAAAGCTGTTCCTGGGCAAGTAGTCCCACTATACTGGAGGAAAACTAACAGAAAATGGCCTATTAGTGTCTTTATTTATAGTTCAAGACTCAACAACTCAGTGATTTATATTTTCAATTTAATCACACCAACTGATGTAAGAAATAACTGGAAATGCAGGTTTGACCTTGCTCAAGCAGGCTATGTAAAATTCAATGTAGCAAAGCTTGCTTATTGAAAATTGGGTAGTAATAGAATGTTTTTTGCATTGTGCAGCTTGCCAACTATGTCAATACAAGATAATGGTTTGGGCAAATTACACAACTAAAGAATTAGAAATGTAACTGGAAAAAGGGAAGCATAATACTGGGTTTGTGGCAAGAACTTGTTTTATATGATAAAGCTAATTTGTAGTTTGATCTTTAAAGCAGAACACAAAAAGAGTATTGAAGCACTTGAAAGGCAAGGTCTATTATAGAATAAAGGAAGTGTGAAGACAAAGAAATAGTCTGATGGCAGCTTAGACAAGGGCAAAGGAACTCTCACTGGGCATAGCTAAACATTTTGTTCTTAGGAAAAGAATTTGGTTATTTGAAATAAGCTGATAGAAATCATGAGGGGGAGAAAAAGAAATAGTTTAAGAATACGAAGTTCAGGTTTAAGAACTTAATGTAATTTATTGTAATTTTTATCTTCACCTAAATCTTCCTTACTACATTCAGGCAAGAGAGGAAAGTCACGGAACTAGTGGAAGGGCAGAAAGTGCAGCTCCTTATTAAAGAGTTTTCCAGACTTATGCTGGAAAGAAAAGCTGAGGAATGTGCAACACTTCCTGTTGCTATAGGACACGAGAAAGTACCACTCTGACACCTGCTAGGTTGAGCAGAAAGAGGAAAAGAAGAAAGTTTATTTTTATTTCTTGTGTTTAGAGGTTTCTCAATTCCACAAGGGATTGGAGGCTGTCACTTCCTCTTCAATCCCACTGGAGAAAAAGGATGCTCATCAAAAATTCTCTCATAGTATAAGAATGTAAACAAAAGGACAGTTAAGTAAACATTGTCTATTGTTTACATGAAAGTGTGACAATATCTGACTCCAAATATGCAAACATCAGAAGGTTAGCAAAGAACAGGACAACTTCCTGCAGTCCCACAGGCCAGGAGGTGTGCCCAAAAGAACACCCTCCTGTGAACAAACTCCCTGTCTCAGGTGGAACCTGTGCCTGGCCTCATGGAGAGAAATGAGACTTTGTCGTGTCAGCACAAACCAGCGCTGAGCTGGACGAGATGCAGGTGCCTGCTTTAGGCACAGCCTGGCGAGGAGCAGGGGCAGAGCAGCCACCAGCCCAGGCAGGTGGTGCTGCTTGGAAAGCACTGCATGGATGTGCCCTGCTCTGCAGGGGCCTTGGGTGTGCCGTTGGCATTGCCTGCACTTCTTTTTCCATCCCTGTGTAGCCTGCAAAAGTCTTCAGCAGAATAGCTCAGGGAGTGCTTAGCTCATCCTGGGCATTGTGAGGCCTGATGAAGCAGTTTCTGATACACTGTTCTGCTGAGTTATGTTCTCTGTCAGTTCAAGTGGAGCTGTTTTTCAGACCCAGAGTGTAGGTCCGGAATGTCTGTGTGAGGCTTTTGTCTCTCTGACTCGTGAGGAAAGGACTTCTGGTGAGACATTAAGCATTTTCCATTAAGTAGTAGAGTAAAACCTGCTCATTCCCTGGAACTTAAGAGGTGTAGAGACATATCCAAATAACTAACTGGAGAGAAATCCTCTGAATAACTGAATGTTTCTACTGATGTTTAGTACTGTAGTAGAAAACGACCTTGGAGATCAAAGAGAAGTTGATTGCAATGGTTTGTGGTATTTCTTGCTAACAACACTGATTTATTTTCCAGTCTCCTCGTTTACACCTCCGTGTTGGAAGAAGAGGGTCTAAGCCCATCAATGCAAACATCTTTCATACAAGGTAGATGTGTTTTTTCCAAAGGATAATTTCTCTCCTGGTACAGCTTCTCATGAAATTATAAATTCATTAATTTGTTAAAATACCCTAATGGCCTGGCACAAGTGCAAGAGGGTGTGATTATTCCTGAGTTATTATGGGAAGGATCATTTAGATGCCGAAGTTCACATTGCTTCATTGAAAGACTGTAAAAGAATTGTTGAAATAGGTTTTTAGTCTATTAGACTCCTCAATAATCTTCTGGGGGAATTCATTAACATGCTTGAATGATAAAAGGCATAAGGATAGCTTTCATCAAGCGAAATTGTTAGTGTGCGTATCATGCTTGAGATGCATTATAAGCTGTGTTTATGATGTGAGAAACCTTGTAATAGCATCTGATGCACTGCATAAATAATTTCATCCTTGGGACATGATAAATGCAGAGGAATTTAATTCTGGGACAGTTCTCAAAATCACCACATTGTATAAAATTGCTCCTCATACTATTTTTTGGCCTTTGGCTTATAAAGTGTGAATGATGCAGCTTTTTCCATCCTGCACAGTTTTAGGTACAGGGCGTGACGGAAGAGCATCAAGGCTGGAATGTTTTGGCCTCCATCCTTTGAGTCAGGTAGAAATAGTTAATCATATGTCAGCAGCAAGCTTTGGGCTATGATTAATCCCACATGTCGAGAATTATCTTTCAAAAAATTGTTTGAGAGAGGGCATGAGCCTTTTTTGAAAGAAAATGAGACTGCTTGCCAGAGAAGAGTATTTTCAACATCCTGTTTGTTTAGTAGATACCTGGTGAGAGAACTCAGCTGAATATGTTTGGAAGAATTATTATTCAGCAAATGAAGCCCTTTCAGAGGACTATTATCCCAGTTTGAAATCTGATAACGTATTTTGGAAAGATGAAAAACACTTGGGAGGGTTGAAAGAAGCAGGGAATAAAGGACATTGCAGATTTCTATTCATCATGTTTTTCTATATTTGCTGTATTTCAGCTGTGCTCTTATAATGAGCTGACAATTTTATCAGCTTTCTGCTTGTCAGTATTTATTAGGAATTTAAATTACTCAGGAAAAGCCTCTAACAGCAGAGTTCTCAATTTTTTTTAGTGCAAGAAGATACACCTACAAACCCAGGGTGTGCTCTTACAGCCTTTATTTACAGTTCCTATCAAGCTGATGAGTAGTCCATGTGCAGACTCAGCCGTGAAATGTCTGTAGAAGATGCGCAGGAAGAGATCAACACAAGCTGCAAAAAAATATTCTAGTAGATTTAATGAAATACATGAATTTGATAAAGCAGTATAATGTGCCTGGGCAGAAGTACTGCAAGTGTTTATTCAGGGACTTGCAATTGCTTAAATCTCTTTCCTCTCGAAGATAAAACTGTTAGTGTTTTGTTAGCAGCCACCCTGGCAGTTGGATGTTCAACCCGTGATTCTCATCTGATCTTCTGTGTTCATTGATACAGAGAGGTTGTGTTTCATTGTGGATTTACATTGCCAAGTTTTAGAAAGCAAGAGCCAACCCAAACGGAAATGCTGTGCTGCTGAAATAAGTAGGGAAGGCAGACTTTCTACGTTAGAGTCTAAAGGGAATTTCGGAAAGACTTCCTTTATGTTCAGAAGTTCCCTTTTTTTTTTTAATATACCAGGAATATATTTGGTGACTTGATAATGCCATAGTGAAGAGTGATCAAAGGAAGGCAGGCAGTTGTACTGGATTATCTATTTGGAGCTGATCTTATAAATGGGCACGAAGGTTTTCATCTCTGGTGGAAAGGCCACAGAGTGCAGAGGATAGTCCAGGCAGAAAGAACCGTCAGGAAAGTTTCCGATAGTTTCAGTAGTTCTGAACCTTTTTCTCATGGGCAAAGCTCATGGAGTAGTTTATTTGAAAATATTTGTTATGCTTATAGATTGGACTACTCTGGTTTACACACTTTTGTCCCACTTCTTCCTCATAAATGGGATTGTTTTATTCATCGTTCCATTCAGTGGACAAGGTGTTCCTTACTTGCTTGTGATGCAATTATCAGGCATCTTCTGTTTATGCCATGGGTAAAACTGAAGAAATGAAAGTTGAGCATTTTCTCAGTGTGGCAATTGCTGAAATAGTTCTTAGCATGTTTTATAAATAGTGCTGGTTTGAGTTTTTAAAATACATTGCAACAAGTCTTTTTTTCTTAGTCCACTCTTCCTGGCCCACCAGAAAGTGGGCCCACCAGTGGGTGAATTAAGTACTGTACTTAATAATAGAACTGCACTTTTCAGTACTGAGAGTATAAAGCTTGCACAGGGGAAACATGAAACAGATGTTGCCTTCCTTTTTAGCAACAGGAAGGTCAAAACTACAGTATAGCCTTTGAACTCTTGAAGTCCATCAAACTGTTCATGGTTTTACATCCCCAAAATAGAAAGGAGGCAAACAGCAGGGAAATGCAAAATGACCTGCCATCTTCAGTTCAGCACAAATTTAACTTAGGGTCTCCTTCAACTCTTTCAAAAATAGCAAGCCTCATATTTAATTTATGTCAAAACAAAGCCAAGGAGTTGTGGTTCAGAGTTTCACTTTGTAGATGGAAGGTGACAGATAAGGAAATACCCTATCTGAGGATATGAGACTCTGGAGAGTTTCTGCACCTTGTTTTGACAACTCTTACCACTTCTACCTTTCTTTAGTGCATGTCTGCTGTATCAATTCTTACCTTATTGTTGATTTTCCCCTTATTATGTTATTCTAGAAGATCTCCAGCTTTATCTCTCAATAGTTTGAAATAGAAAGAAACATGCTAAATTGAGGGATAATTAAAGGTAACTTACTGCAGTTCAGAAACAGGAGAGTATTGTCCTAATTACAAGTTCTTTGGTCTCCAATTAACATTAACTCTCAGAAACATTGTAATAGCCAAGGGGGCCATGTCTGTTGATGACAAATTCATAAAGCTCCATTTATTCCAAGAATGGCAAATAGAACAAGGAAGGCTCTAAATGGTCATATGAGTGTCACAAAAGGTGAAATGCAAGTTCCAATCCATACATAGAATAGAGCAAATTGATATGAACATTAAAAAAAATACCGCTATATTAAAACAACAGCTGCACTATTAAAATTATTTGCAAAATTGTTAAGATTGGTCCCTGTTTCATATTGATCACTGGATGCATTCTATTACAGTGTACAAAACTAGAAGGATTTATATTCATCAGTGTAATAAGGTAAAGTCTTAACATCTGAGCTAGTGAATAAATGTTTTAATTAAAATGAATAAGAAGCAAGTCTTTCTTTGATATGTTGCATATTTTATCTTGCCAGAGTTTTAGGTGTACTTAAGACACTCAGTATTGGTTCGGAGAGTGACAGTCCCTACCCGAAGAGCATATTTGACGGGTAAGGGAGAAAAAAAATGCTTTTGTTTTCTAATGTCACTGGTGAGATGTATGTCCTAGTTCTGACAGAAGTGCTACATTTCAGAACCCAGTAGCACTAGATGGGATTTTTTAATTTAAAAGCAACTCTAGCAGCCAGAACAACAAAAAGATTTTGAAACAAAGAATCCAAATGCAAATCAAAGCCAAGTCTGTGTAATTGAAATAAAGAAACTGTCTTTTATTAGGGTTGAATTCAATTTAATTGATAAAGGTTTCTATTATTTTGTGTGAGTGGAAGGAGTTTCCTCGGAAGAGGCTGAGAACTGGGAGCAAACAGGAGTGAGCAGTGGCGGGAAGCAATGGGCCGGGCACAGAGTGCTGGGCAGTGGGCAGGCTCTTACATGGCGCCGGCTTCTCTCAGGGCAAGATTTGTGTTCGCAGCTGAAAAACAGACATTCAGAGGTAATTCTTAACAAGCGTGACTTAAAGAAGGCCACAAAAGAAAGAAAATTAGAAAAGAAAATGTGTCGGCAGTTGCTGGCTATAGCTGAGGGGTTTGTGACGGAGAGGCTGTAACCAGCTGGCCTGGAGGCCGGCCTCACACATGTAATCCTTTCCTGCCACTTTCAGCAGTGGCGGGAAAAGATTACTATTTGCGTGAGGTAAATTTTTCTTTCTTTAATCCTTCTTCTATCTGCTCTCTATCTTTGGGGGAGTAAATAATCCTTTTCTGGTTTTGGGCCTCAGTGATCCAGCATTGTGACAGGATCCTGGGGAAAAGCTGTGTAAAATTAGGTGCCTCAGTGTTAACCCCGATGATGTAGGAATCCAGAGTCCTTGCTGAAGAGCAGTGACAGCAAATAGTTACAGGTAGAGAGAGAAGGAGAGAGAAAAAAAACAATCTGTTGACAAAAGGTTGTTTCTAAGAGAAAAAGATGTAAACAGCACTGGTCGTGGAGCATCAGAAAGCTCAGCTGTAGATTTGATGGTCTGTATCATAGCTGGTGCCAGCAATGGCAGCATTGCCTGGCTGGGAGGGATTGCATCAAACCCAAGAAGTGCATAGGTTACTACAGGGCAGGAAAATGCAGAATAGTGCAGAATATATCCTTTATTATAAATTATGAAAGACGGCTTAGGTTTTCTGTAGCATATATGATGATTAAATGTGGTATATGTGACTGTGTTCCAGGAAGGGCCTCTCTCATTAGAGCTGTGTGGTTCAGGTGCTATTTTGTTTTCTGCGTTTCTGAGGTGTTAACCAGACGTAAATATTTTGTGCTGCATCCCCGGGAGTTTGCCTTTATTCTGTTTCCTTTAAACTAAAAGAAGTCACTGTAGACTGACTATGATTTCTCATTGCTTATGACAATTGCAGCTTGAAGGGAAACTTCTTAAAACTCCTGTTAACGTTTCTGTTCACAGTCCTGAGCAAGAAAAAGAATATGTATGAAAAGAACCCCACCTATAACGTTTTTGAAATGAGGGTTTGGTGGGTTTTTTGTTTGGGTTTTTTTGGGGTTTGTTTTTGTTTGAGGATTTTGTTTGTTTGATTTTTTGTTTTTATTTTATTTTTAATGTTCAAGCCACTGTTAGTTGGCTAAGACTTGTCTGGCAAACGTGAGTGGAGGCATGGGGAACAATCATCTACCTCTCTGTCTTTGTCTTGGACTGAATATCAGGCATGAGTCTGGTTGGTGGGAATAAGGTTCCTGTATCCTGATGTTAGCTCCTCTTTACCTGTCAGATTAGGAAGGTCAAGCCAGACACTTACACTTGGATGTGTTTCAGCTGAGCTCTGAGAGGCATTTAGAGAAATCCAGGATTGATTTTAAAAAGCAGCTTCCTCTAACTTTTGTGTAGAGCTCCATCTGATGAGCCGTGGCACTGTGCATTTCTTTATTTCAAAAATCCAGTGGGAACACCATCATTTTGATTGTCTATCTGTCTCGACATAGGTATCTCCCGGTTTTGCCGGGGGAAGTATATTTATTTCATGATTGATACCACAGTTTCCTCATATGTTAGCTGCCTGAGGCTGACATGGTGTTATTCTTGGGCAGAGGCCTCCATGCTCAGGTTTGTAGGACTGTTCTCTGGAGTTTCTTGACCTAGTGCCTCAAAATTGATTTACCCTGTGGCATTAGCTGCCTCTCACAGTGTGTCAGCTTTGTCTTGAAAACCAGGAAAGATCAGGCCCAGGAGCGATGGCCGTAGTGGAAGTGCTGTCTGTTCCTGTTACCAGGGGGCAGTAGGCAGAGGCTCAAGGCAGGGGCCTGGATACTTGCATTACTCTAAGGTACTGTTAAAAGCAGCTACTCATAAAACTGCCATTAGCTTTACAAATGGAACAAACCAGGCTCAGCCTCTAGTGATTGAATGTAGATCCCTCCTGACATCTCTCGGAGCTGTTGAAGACTTGTGAAATATCAAGTATTTGCTGAAACAGCAAACTAAAATGCCTGGGAGGTTTGAGCAGTCACCCAGGAGTGCGACCTGTGCAGTTCAGGCTGGCTTTGTGTCAGGATTTGTTCATATATTCACAGTGGATAGAAGTCAGCCCTTCTCTGACAGCCTGGAGCTGGCAAATCCCTGGCCTATGGCAGCATTTGTCTGTCTGAGACCTAGCTCAGGATCCAGCTGGACAATCTTCCATATGCAGTTCTCACTATTTTACAAAGGTGGTCCTGCAGCTTCAGTAATTTCTTAACTTGTCTCTGAGCACAATGTTAACTGTCATGTTAACGTACGTAGGGAAGCAGCTTTAATTTTTTATGTTTGCGCATTTTGGCTCTTCAAAGATATACCAATTTCAACTGTTCCTTTTTAGTCATTCTTTAGTGATCATCACTGCGCTTCCTCCTGAAAGAGCAGTAAGCTAAGCGTAAGTACTTTGGGAGTGCTGTGTCTAAGAGCAGACACATGGCCAGCTGTTACAGCTCACTTCACACAGGGTAACTCTTTTTTGCAGCACAGTGTGATGGCCATTCTTTAGAGTTTCCCCTACCAGTAGGCTTGTTCTAGGTCTTATTGCTCACAGGTTAATGAACAGCTCAGAGAAAGAGGGAAAAATCCCCATTTGTGTTCAGCAGTGGCTGACTGCTTCCTCAGACATGAGATCACACACACTTTGTGTGAGTGCAGTCACTGAAATGTATCCATTTTCCACTCTCTTACTCTTCTCCTCCAGTGAATTGTCCTGCTTAATTTTATATTGTGTTAAAACATCCAGTTAATCAGTATGTAATGTATTTAAATACAGCCTTGTGATTTCATTAACTGCCTTTGTATTGTGAGCAAGCACTTTTACTCTGCCTATACATGCCACTGCTTTGGGTTCTTCTGGCATATCCCAAATTAATTAATCACTCAGGTGAACGGCATCATTTAGTATTTGTTCATACGAGACTCTGTTTTCCTAACAATGCTCATTGTATTCCTCTTAGACTCCTGCTGTCTCTGCTCTTACAGTTTTGGAAGAGCACTCGTGGGTTCATAGCATCATTATAATTATCTCTGTATCCTGCTGCAGCCGCTGGCATTTGTCTCTGTTCAGGTGGCTTTGCACAGGCACCGTTGTTCGGTGCTGTTCTGTGGGTTAATACAGCCTGGCGAGGCAGCTCTCCTGCTGCAGTTTGGCAGGGCAGTGGGTGTGGATCAGAGTGCTGTCACAACACCCGTGGCTGGCTTCTGTCTTTAGTCACTTGTTTAGTCTCGAGTTTCCGTAGTCACTTCACACGTTATTTCATTGACTGGCATGGAAGCAGAACTGAGTCTTTTAATGGAATTATTACTAAGGATAAATAAGTCCATACAAGCAGCTTTGTCAAATTCATATTGTCTTGATTTATCATTAATAGTCTTGGTATATGCAAAGTTCTGAAAAATAGTTTTCTGCACTGAAAGAGACTTCTGAAAATAATGAAGCAAGAAATGGTTTAAAAATACAATTTTTTTTTAAACCATTGGTTAAATAATAATAATAGGTGAAATTGCAGAAAAGTACAAGTATTTTGTCTTCAGTTTTTGCAGGCCAAAATACTATTATTTTTTAAAGATGGATTTTAAAAAACATCGACCAGATGACATTATATGTTAGTATTATTTATAATATTTTAAAAACTTCTAAATTCTCAATACCCCAGTTGATGACAGTCCTATGCCACCATAGTAAAAGACATTAAACAAACACGGTGAACATTTACTTTAAAAGAAGTTAAAGTATGAAGATCTCTCCCACTGTGTTGAGGAGAATTGGGGAAGGCAGTATTTTGTTATAATATGTAAATAAATATGCAGTATGCAAAATTCCTACTTCTTCTTACCTATTTTTGTCTTTCCCTGACACATACATGCACTGTTTTTCAGACAACAATATTTTTTTTCAGTTAGTGGTGCTAACTCTTGTTTTTCTTCTTACAGTTTTTTTGCACCATGTTCTGTACCACTCCATCAGCTGAATCTCTTGGGCAGAGAAAGAATATGTTCCTGTAAGCCCTCGAACGTGGCCCCGAGCAGCAGAAAGGTTCATACATCCCATATGGAGACGTGTGACTTCAGGTGAGAAAGAAGTCATTGAAGCAGATGAATTTTAGAAGTGAGCTGGTTTTATGCAAATATGCTAGTGGAAGTTGGTGATTTGAATGTCTGTGGGCTAAATTACAGAAAAAGTGTTTCTTGGTTAAAAATTCATCATAAAGGACTTTAAAATACATTATGAAACAAGAACTGGTAAAATAAATCTCAAACTACTGTAAAGTAGTTTGAAATATGACACAATTTTTTTTTCTTTCTATTGTTGTTTCTAATTTTAATTATTTATTGATTTATATTACTAGGGTTTTTATCTTCAGGTCAGTTGTTTTTTAGTATCTCCCTCTTTAGTTTTTGCACTAGCTCACCTGAGGTGTTTTTTTTTGTTTTAATATCCTAAAATGCATGGGATACTGGCTTCTTAATGACAAGGAGTTTTTAGATTGGCAGTGGAGGCAGTGCTTGACTGTGCTGGCAGAGGTTACTCTTCCAGTTCCCTCTTCTGGTCAGACAATTTAGAGTGGAAGTTATAAGGCAAGATCTATATATTGTTACAGCAATTTCTGTGGATTCACAATGGAATAAAGCCTCATTTACACAGTGAATATAATAATCATGAAACATATCTATCCTTTTCAAAAAAGAAAGAATTTTAAATTAATACATTACAGTCAATGTGCTTGTATGCTCCTTTTAAAAAGGACTTGCCTCTCTTGGAAAGGATACTTAGCTAATGAGTTGCAGTAATGATTCCTGACCTCGCTGGTTTTTTTGAGGGACCTTTCATTTTGGTTTTGCTTTAATTTTTTTTAATCATAGAGCTTCATGTTATGAATATTGAACTGGTAATTTCCACAGTGGTTTTGAACCTGCGATTTCATTTTCAGCTAATTATATATCAAAGTTTATTTTTAGATTTGTTTTTTATCACTGCTGGGGAATTACACCAAAAAAAATTTAGACAAGTTGAAATCTTTCTTTTCTTTATGTACTGTAACAATGGGAAATAGTTTTGCACATGGGAAGGAATTAGAATGGTAACAAGAAAATACTGTAAAAAAATTTCAACGGCTTTTATCTGAAAATGGTCAGTCAGCACGTAGTGTACAAATGATGTAATTTTCAAAGTAGTTCCTGTCCTGAGCATCCATGGTATCCTTCTCCAGAGGTCTCGTCATTGGTTTCTTAGGATGGAAATCTCTATCTGCTGCAGTCTGTCTCGTGGTATATGTCGTGTGTGTGTCGGTGTGGCTTCACCCACTTCATTTAAACCTGGACCCTTTTGTTCTCTCACTCCTCAAATCTGCTTCACAGCTTTGCCCAAAGCCGTGACTTTGTAGACTCACTGTAGACTTGTTTCCTGTACATGTGTCATTCAGGAGAGTGCCCAGTACTGAGGAGCTCCTAGCAGATATTGTGCAAAATGTACTTATTATCTTCAGCTGTTTTCTGTGAGCCTTTACGTGTGAGGACATGATGAAACTGTGTGAATTTTAGGGCAAAGACAGCACAAGGGAAATTCTTGACCAACATTCATGTAGACACTGGAGTGCAGTTAAATGGTAAGAGAGTGTAATTAAAACAAGAAGCATAACATGTACATATCATATGTGTAGGTATCACACAGTGGATTTGTTTTGCTCCATTCTGCATTCTTACTTAGTTCAGATACGACGTGGAAGACCTGTAGGCTGGAACTAAGAAAGCTGGAAATGGCTAGAAATAAGAGTAAGGACTTGAAAGAATGATGCTAATAAATTCTTACTGCGAATACTCGCTTTGAATACTCTTCTCAGTTCTAAAGCAGAAAATATTCAAACGTACCAGGTTACCTTCTACTAAAAGTCCAAGTGGAATAATGAGTTCATTGGTTTAGTATCTACTGCTGACATTCTTTTCCAGTAAGTTATGCCCCAAAGTACAACTTGCTGAAATCAATGAAAATATGTTTATTAACTGTGAGGTTACACATCAGTCTCTGGAACAGTTTTAACATGATTTGTTATGAATCAGTTACTCAAGACTTAGCAAGCTTCTGCACAGTTTTTTTGCCTCGAGTGTTCTAGATTCACCCTCTCAACACAGTAGCGGAGGGTGACAACTGTCACAGTATTTCTAGAGCCTCTTTAGAAAATGATAATTGTAATTTCTTAAAGGAGATATTGTACTCTCTTAAGCAGCCACCAGTGTTTCAAAACTTACTAAAGCCTTTTCTGTACGCTTATCAAGAAAATACAAAACGTAGCACTAAGTTTATCACTTAAATATGAGAAAGATTGATGTGGGCACAATCCCGATAGGTAAAGGGCAGTTCTGCATAGGCTTCAGAGGTCACTCTCCTCATCTGTTCTCATCAAAGCAGCACTTGCTGTTCTAAAGCCCAAATCAGCCTGAGTAGTACCCAGTAAACTGAATGTAGTGGCTTCAGTGGACTGGTGTACAGCTGGGGTAGCAGGATGGTCACTGAGCTGCTGCCTGGGTCTGGTTCCCGGCCGACCACATCCTGCTGGTCACAGCCTCATTCTGTGCATTTCAGCTCCATTTAACCCTGTAGCCTGATGACAATTCATGATTTATTTGCTTTGAGGCATCTCATCCTTAGAGCATGGATAAGCACAGTGAAGCCAGCCTCAGAAGGATGTTCTGTAGAGGAACTGGACATTCTAGAAATGCCACAATTGAGTTTTGTAGCAGGTTAGCATAAAAGCCTTGACGTTTTACAGTGCAAGAGAGTGAGGCTTCAGCACAGTCTTTGCCACAGCAAATGAAACTAAAGATAATGAATAAGAGAATGAGAGTGCTCAGAACCAAACCCTGAAAGGTGTATTGTATCTGGAAGATGCTTTTTTAAAGAAAATAAGGTTGTTAACCCCATTAAGGTATGGAGCCAGAATCCTGAGGGACCCCTAAGAAGGGGCAGTCTTAGAGTTGATAACATATCTGCTCTTTCCAGAGGGTCGGCTGATAACTTGTAAAATCTTCCCTAGAGGCAGAGGGCAGGGGAAAGGGGTGTGGGGGTGGCAGTTGGGGAACTGTTAGAAATCTCTAGAGGTCAAGAAACGGATTTCTTTATTTTGTTTTGAACATTAGCCACCAGGGCATTGGGAGAACCTTTAAAATTTATAAAGCAAAATATATGAGAAGCAGCCATTTATCAATTTTGACTTTGCTCTGAAAACAAGTTTTAAAAATTTTATTTACTCCTTGCCTTTACACTCAGGACCCTTCCATAGTTTCATTAAGCAGAATCTGTTTTCCCTGGAGAAATAAAACCCACAGAGGGATACTCTTGTTTTTTCTCCCTGAGCAAATCTTCATCTCTGACTAACGTCTGAATTGCTATAAAAAATTGTAAAGGTGACCATTAGCTTTATCATTGAACATCTCATTTTAAAAACCAAATTAACATCCTGAAGGACGAAACTCTTATGTGCTCTTTCATTGACGGCAAATGTGAAAACATAGTTAAATATTTTGAACTAGATTTTCAGTAAATTCCAGAGAGAAGAGAAAAATACTGAAGCTGGAAATCGGCATACCAGATTTTGCAGCTCATTGTCTGTATTATAGTTCAGCCTACTGCAAAAACTCTTTGTATTGATGTTGTTATTCAAAGAGTGACAGCAGTCTAGGACAAAATTTGAATTAAATGTATCTCTGCTCCAGAGCTGACAGTGGGCATTCCACCACAGTTTCTTCTGCTGGTGGGTGCTTGTGCAGGCCGTGCAGGGACACTTGTGCATCGGCAGCACTGGAGAGGTGCTGGTCAAGCACATGAGCAGTTAATTGATTCTGAGCAGCTGCACAGAACACAATGCACTTTCTCTAGTCTCTCTGTAGCCAAGGTAGTTGCTTTTCCTTCCCTCTGAGTTCCCTGCAATTCATCCTTATTGTTGTAATTTTGATAGTTCATCTTGCTGCTGTGTCCTCTTGAATGAGCATTCCTCCTTTGTCACTGCCTTTCAGGGATACCAGCCCAAGCCTTGCTCTACACCATATGGGTACATTAGACGTAGGCCAACCTCTGTATTTCCCATCTTCTCTACATTTCACAGAATAATGAAAATGGATGAGTTTTTTACTCCTTAAATAAACATTCTGAGTTCGTGTTAAGCATCATGTGCCTCTTAGAGAAGCTGCGGTGCTTGCAGATCCACATGGGATGTGTGCACAGCTTTGGCACGGGGATAACTGCAGAGCCCTCTTTGGAGTCAGCAGTTATCATTTGGAAGGGGATGACCAGCAGTGCTCATGGCTCTTGAAGCGTGACAGAATATTCTGGTCACTGTTATGCAATCTCAGCTCATGCTGTGGGAGTTTGTTTTGCAGGGTTTTGTTTACAGTCTATTTACAGGCACAGATTTGGGTTTGGATTTTGTACACATACTTAAGTTTTAGCAAAACCACAGCTCTTCTGCTTATCCATCTGACTCCAGCATAAACAGTGGTGCATGGGGAGGTCAAATCCTTTGGAGATTTATTGGCGATGTTATGAACCTCAGAAATAAAAATAAGGAGTTAAACTCCTTAAATTGAGAACCTTTCTGAAAATACAAAAATTATGAATGTTGGGTTCTTTATACATCATCTTCTTGGGTTCTGTAACACAAGGTTGCAAATCAATTTGTTAAAAGAATCCAGGAGGTATTTTTGGCAAGATGATCTGTGATGCAAAGTGTGCATAAAATCCAACCAGGCCGACCACTTGACTACAAGAAGAGCAAGAAATGCTGAGTTTTTCACATGAATGTTCACTAGATATGTAAAATACGTAGGAGATAGAGAGTGTGATGAAATGTAGTCTTGAGCCATTTCAGTAACTCTGCCTTTCAGTATGGTTGGGATAGTGTTTTCCAAGCATCTTATTTGTTCCCTCTTTCTGTATTCGGAGAAATTATGTTGTCACTCTCAGCAGATGACAGTCTCCAGTGCCTAGAGGAAAGAAGCAGCGCACATTACATGAACCTTGTAGTACTGAGCACTGAGATTTTACAATTGTTGCCTTAAAACATGCATAGAGATAGGATCTTCTGCAAGGTCAAGGCCCACAAGCATATTTACATGCTTGCAGATGCTAAAATTATACATAGATTAGAAAGAGTATATGGATAAGTTAATGGAAGAAAAATTCACTGAGAGCAGTTATAAAGCATATATATTAGCTTATCTCTGAAAGTCTCTGCTGAAATCCACTGGTTTTGGTTTTCACATTGAATTAGGGGTTTGCTTTGAGGATACTTGGAGGAGAGTTTTCTTTAGTAGTAGTCACTAAAAACATGTCAGTCTCAAAAACATATTGTAATTGCTACCATGAAAATGTATACTAAATTGCTTGTAAATCAGAATTTCATGCAGCACTATGATCAAGACCCCATCAATGGATATTAGAAATAAAATGTAATGCAAATGGTAAACAACTGTGTATCTAGAAATCAAAATAAAAATGCACAGTTAATGCAAATTGCCACGCATGAAGGAGAATGACTGAGGATGATTACAGAGCTCTGTTTCATATTTTGAAGTAATAGCCTTCGGATAATACATTCCTGCTCTTCATAAAAAAAGGTACACCACAAATTGTGCACAACCCACTACTCAGTCAGAAATAAAAAACCCCATTCAAAATACATTTCAGAAATAGCACGGTCTCTCTCTGGTCAGATTCCATCAGCAAAGCATGAATTTCTAGGCAGTTTGTGTTCATCATCATCCTGCATAAGCAGGATCCTCATAGCAATCTGAGTGTCCCTGGCTTCCTTTGGCTAGTGATGATGGATGCATTTTCTGGGTATGGGACACGGTTCCAGCGGCTGTCAGCACCCCTCCAGAGGTCTTCCATGTGTGTTAATTGGTACACTTAGTATTTGTGGTGGTAAAAAAAGACAGGGACTGCTTTCCATCCCAGAACAGTGAGTTTGAGGAGAGGGCAAAGGCAGCAGAATTGTGGGGATGTGTTTTAATGAATAAGATCCTGTTATAATATAAACACAAATACCACAAAGAGATATCTCATGGAAGAAAGAATGAATGAGAGGGGAAAGGAAGGAACAGTAACCTGAAGTGGTCAGGAAAACTGCATATTCTCATCCCTTGAAATGGAAACAAAGCTAGAAAAGAATGCTATAAAGTCAGGGGTTTTAAACAGGAAGAACTACATGCTTTAAAATCGTAGTACCCGTAATTTTAGTGATAACTCTTTTGTAGTGAAACAGGCTGGTTTTGCTAATTTTCTGGCAAGGAATCTAGAACTAATGTTCTATTAATATAGTGGAATGCAAGAGGCAACAAAACAAAAGAAATTTTACAGTAAGAACATATTTGAATTGACTCATGTTATTAATATAGCAATATATTGCTATGTAGTATATCAAAGGGGGACAACAAGGCTGATTGTTGAACACAGTCCAGTATTTCATATGATTTTCAAATCATCCAATGACTGCCATTAAATTACAAATACTGTTTTCACCATCCCCCAGTTTCTGGTTGAAATTGTGAACTTACTGTCAGGAATACTTCACTAATCAGCATAGAGAAAAGTATCTTCATGCTTGTTTATTTCACTTTTTCAAGGACAAAAGCAATGAACTGGGAAACCTGAGCTCAAAAACTAAACAAACAAAAAAAGGAGGAGTGACTGATGGCATAGGAAGAGAGAGCTAAGCTGTTGGTTTGATCCTTGTGAGGTAGCTAGGGCTGAGTAATAAACACGATGGTTAAACTTATTCTAAACACCCAAAGAAAGTGAGTGAGAAAAAAGCCTGTCTCTTGTCCCTTCACTTCTTTCATCTACTTAAAATGCTTCGTGTATTGGCCATCAACAAATGTTCCTTTAACAAAAGTTTCCTTTAGTAAATCTTAACACAATGTTTCTGGCTTCTCTTGCAAACAAAACAAGCTCAAATCCATTCACCTTCCTCCTGTAAGGCTGAGCTGGGAAAGCAGCTATCCTTGCCTTGTAAGCAGAGGTCTGAAGTAGCCAGAACTTTTGGCTGGTGGATTACTCCCTTTTACAATTGCACACTTGAGAGCCCAGCTCCCAGCGTGACTGTGTGGCCTGGATTAAAGCAGTTGCTGACAAAAGTAATCAGCTGAAAGACTTGTTTGGTCCAGATTTCTTATGTTCGGGTGTCTTGCTATTAAGAAACGGCAAATCCACAGGTGTGCTGAACTGAAAGGAGAGTCAGACAGCTTCCAGGGATCCTGAGTGGATGCACAGCGAAGCAAATATCAAGGGCTTAATCCAAGGCTGTGAAATTGCCAACCTTGTACGTTGCCAGCACTGGAACCAGAGTCCTTGAAGCTGACTAGTTGGTAATGTAAAATTCTGGCAGTGCTTCCCAGGCAATCTGTTGAATCTGTAGATGTTTGCAGCTACAAAAGCCTCAGAAAAATTAAAGGTTTATGTGTGGGCACTTTTGCATTTCTGTATGCCTATATCTATACCGTATGTTTTATTCTGATAGCTCTCAAGTAAAAGAGCAATAAAAATTTTAAGCAGCTGCCCTTTCTTATAGCTGCTACCTTGGGGCTCATTCCAATGCTCATTGAAAGTCAATGACAAAGATCCCATTACCTTTAATCATGCGGGATCAGGGCCTTTTATGACATGGTCAATCCTGCTGAGCATGTTTTCAAAGAATATTCACTTGAATTAGACCACGCACTAGGCTGCACTAACTCATTTCTGCATTAGCTCTTCCTAAATATTCTGGTTCAGGCATGTCGGGAACCAGGGATGTCTGTCCATGGAAACAGACATAGCTGAGTAAGCATTGGAACAGGGTCTTGGAAACAGGTTTTAAATTTATGACTGTTCATACAAAAAAAATTGATGGAAATTCTTCCCAGCAAATCATGCACTTCATGGGTTCAGTGGTGACAGAGAACTCTGAGGTTTAAACCCCAAATACTTCTGATAATGAACTGGTCACATTCAGGCCACAGACAGGGAATGATCCACCCACCCTGTGTGGAGGAAAATTACTTTCAGGCTGTTTGCTTACTTGTGCTGTCACATCCTCAATAACAAAAAGCAAAATAATACCTAACCTTCTAAAAGATCACATATTTGCTTCCTAACTGTGAACGTGTGTTTCTGGAGTATAGCCTTTCTCCATGGAGGTGGCAGCTTCTTGCTTCGTCTTCGTAGAGTCTATTTTTTACTGGTTTCGATGCTACTCTTCTTAAAACAGCCGAGTTTATTCAGACCAAAATGCCTCTACAAGAATTCTACATATGTCACATACATTACGTTATTTCAGAAGGGAATAGAAAAGAAAATCCTCAGCAGAATTGCTGCAGAAACCAATTTTTGTTGTTGGCTTTGTTGTTTCATACCCTCTGCTTCATTGTGGCAGGAGAACTGAATGCAAATGAGAAAAAACAGCCCAATCCCAGACACCAAATCTGTGTGATTTAATTTAGGAATTGAAACTCCAGTTTGAATTTTTTTCTAGGAAATTTGCAAGTCAGATTATTTGAAAAATCCAGACGGTCTAAATATTTTTTTCCTAGGCAGAGGGGTGTTTTGGCTTTATCTTATCTACAGTTTTTTCTGTGGAGGCTGGTGCTAAAAGGCCCCTTGCTTTGGGACTGTTTACGGGGATGTGATATCATCTCTCTGTGCTGCTGTCTCTCTAGGTTCTAGCAAAGTGCTTTAGAAGTCCAGGGGTGTCTCCTCTGTTCTTTTGAGAATGCAGTTTTCTCTTGTTTTGTGTCTCTTCTTTCTCCACCCTGGCAGAAGCTGCCGTGCAAATAGTGCACAGATGAAGGGTATCTTCTGAAATCTGTGCCAGTGTTTTGTATCTTTTGTAATTAACTTAAGATAGTAAATAATGCTCTCTTCTAGGAGAACCTTTTTTTCACCCTGCATTGCTAACGCTTTACACTTCAATCAGAAACAACAAAACCTTTTGTGGGGAATTATTCTGTAGTGTTACAAGTGTTTGATCGTTTTTCAAGGTGATTCTTTAGATGAGGATGCATATGCAGCTGTTTCATTTGAAAGGCCCATTAAAATCTTTGCTCACTTTTTAGCTCTGGGACTGGATGAATTTCTATTCAGGTCTGCTGCGCTGGGAAAGCTGGGACAAATGTGTTTGCATTTTAAGTAACTTCCACCGGTAAGGTTGATACAGCACTGAGCTCTGAAAGTCTGGGAAGGAGATTATATTATTTTTGTCTGGGTCATCTCCGTCAGGCAAGTTGATAACCACTTGTCTTTGTAGCTGTTTCTGTGTAGTAGACACCAATTCCTGGGGTGTGAAAAGCCAGACTTTCTCACCTGCTGTTTGAGAGCAGGCCTCTTCCCAGTTTCCATAGCCCTGCTCTAAATTCCTCATGCACTCATTTATTTCCCTGTTTTGACTGTATCCTTTACCTCCAGCAGTAGTATGGGAACTCTGCTTGTTCCACAACCACTAATTTTGTAATTTTGCTACAGCACTCTGCAGCCAGTGATTCATGCAAATATGTAATGTGCAAATCAGATTGGTTTTCATGGAGTAAATACCAGTTCTACTCTCCATTGTGTGAGATTAGGCTGTTCAGCAGGGATGAACAAGCACTGGAATAATCTGCCTCGATTTGGCTGGGTCCTGTGGAAGCCTGGAAGAACAGGCGAGACAAGCCCCTCCGGAGCCGCTGTTCCTGCCTTTGTGCTCAGGGAGGGACTCAGTGACCTCTGCAGGCCCCTTACAGCTCCAGGCTCTGTGTATTTGATAATGACTGTGTTTCATGCATCAACTTGAGGTTTTGTTTATAGATAAAAGCAGCACACGCTGTGGTAGGACAAGCCTGGACTTCAGAGCTTCCCCTTTTGAACCAGAGCTAAGAGAGGGGATAAATTTGCTTCCCTTTTTACTCTCTTGGGATAACTTTCCTTTCCCCCTTCCACACCTCCTACCTGTACCAGCTGTGCTCAGGGCAGTACACCCTCTTTCCCTGCTTTCTCTGCATGTGATTCTTCATGGGCCACCTCATGTGTGAGCCTGTCTAGTTCTGCCCTAAGATTTAAACAGTGTCCTGCTGCACCTGCCCTGCTCCTTTGCCCCCCTCAGCTGCTGAGGGTTTTAATCTACCACAGAAGAGGGAGGGGTTTTTTCTGGACTGCTGTTACATGTGGCTTGTGCATTCCTCTCAGCTGGCTGACGTGTAATTCCCATCGGAATGGTTGCTAATTCTAGCCAGAGTGCCCACAAGAAAACACTTATCATCTTAATGATAAGAGTCATCTTAATGCAGAGGTGTCATGAGTAGGTTGGCAGGTATCCTAAAAAAATACTGTTTTATTAAAACATTGTCTGTCTTGCTCACTCACCAAATCTTTAAATGTATCTTGTGGGGTTTTTTGTTCTTTCTGAACATTTTTTAGGGTTATGATCTCTGTGATCGTCTCTGAGACTTTGCCCCTCTGGGATGCAGTATATTAGTGTTAGAGCATTGCTACCATAGCAGTGGTTCACACAAAGTCCAGAAAATCTCAGCCCAGCTGCTGTAGTGATCCCTTTCTAAGCAAAATACAACTTCAGTTTGCTTATTTAAATTAAACTGCATGCTTACAATATAGACCTAATTAATAGGCATTGGCATTTATGAACAAGTCTTATGAAAATGGTTTGAAGGAAGGAAGCCTCCTAAACTGTAATCTCTTTTAGGTTCTTTATGAAATGGTACCCTCATGTTTCAAGGCAATTTAGTGCCAGTACTTTCAGTGTTTAAACTAATCCAATGAGGGAAGCCAGAGCCAAACTGTAAATATAATAAATACTGAAAGCAGATTATTTTACTCTTTGAATCTATTCCTGCAGTGCTACACAAAGGCTCCTCCGTTGGGTATTAAGAATTTAGGGCATGGATGAATGTCAGTGGGAGTCCGTGGAAATAATTCCTTTGACTTCAATTGGATTAGTACTAGTTTCTTGTGAAATAATTGTAGGAAATCACTGTGTAGGAACTGTTGCTGAAATTCATAATAGAAATATCAGACTAAAAGGAATAAATATCAAGACCACTTCCTTGTTGTGAGAGACAAGTGAGATACCTTCCACAAGCTAACTAAGATATACATCTCTTTAAAAACATTCATAAAACGCTGCAGACATGCAATGTTAATAAAATCAATGTTCATTTGGAGCTTAACTTTACTGAATCAGGGCCTGGCAAATGTCTCTGGATTATGCAGATCTGCTGTCACACACAAAACCTGTCTGTTACTGCATTCGAGGTAATAATTTGCAGAAACTTCATACATTATGAGAAAAAGAATTTAATGATAGACTATCAGATTGTTTCCAGATGCATGAGCAACTATACTTTGTTGAACCTCTGAGAAAATGGTCCCTCACATTAATAGCCCATAACTAAGCATCTGTCAAATTACTTAATGCTTAGGTATTCTTGAAGATTGCTCTTCTTTTCAAAGAAATAGTGATTGATCTAGACTAAAGTAGTACTTTTCCTGAAGGAGAAAAAGTTATGTCAGGTGTTGGAGAGCTGGTGTAATGACCAAATTAAAACTGATTCCATTTTTTGCTTTGCCAACTTCTGTATTTATAGGAATTATATTTATCACTAAAGAATCAAAATACCAATTATTGGTCTCATGTGACACAAAAGCAGATGCTTATGTCTTATAATTCAATATGTACTAGATGGATTTCTTCTGATTTTTTGTCTCTGATAGAAATACATACAGTATTCAGCCACTAGAAGTGTTTTGGCATCATCCTTACTTCCTTTCAACCCCCACTGAACTTTAAAATAGCCACTGGGCTGTCCTCAAGTGAGGAAAATACTTTTTATTTACAGCTGAAGAAAATAGAGATAACCATTTCTAGGGACACTGCTTAGCATTTCCATGTGATCAAGTTTGAAGAATATTTAAAATATCTCTGTTATTTTGAAGCACTATTGGGAGAATAGGAGAACTCATCTAGAAGTTTTTATAGAAGATGAAATGAAGACTCAGCTGTAGGTTCCTTTAGCAGTATATTAACTGTATAATTAGGTGAAAGCTGAGACTCATTTTCTTTTCTACTTGATTCTTGGCAGAAAGGAATCTTCTGTATTGGTGGTAGCCTTATGAAAAAAAATATATATCAGAATTCAAGCCATTTTAGCTTAATGCATATTTTAAAAAATATTTGCATTTTTTAATGTATTTTCAAAGATTCTCTCTGCAGCTCCATTTCTGTTTTGCGAGTCATAATGAAGGTGATGATCGTTCGTCTTCCACGTGAATGGCAATGGACAACTATCAGAAACATTTTGGTGTTTGTTTAGGGCAAGGCTGGCCACAGGAGAAAAAAAAAGTGTTTTCGGCCAACTCTTTCTATTCTTCTCAATGTAAAATGGAGCTACTCTGGTGTCGGCATAATCCCAGACAGCAAGGTGGTTGGGGAAGAGCAAGTCATCAGAATTCCTGGAGGACAAGTTACCATGTTTTTCATTCTGCCATTTAGTGGTGTTTGCCTCCCTCTGGGCAGGTTCTTCCATCTCCAGCCTGTTGGAGCAAGCTTTCCCAAGAGGAGGCTTTTCCCCAGCTTCACAGAACCCGTGCCCTCACCCTGCAGTGTCTCGCCTGGCTCAGAGCAAACCGTGCCTGCATGCTGAAGCAGCACTTCAGTTCAAACCTTCCTATCCTCCCAGCATGCTGAATCAGTACAGACATTCTCAGGAGTTCCGTGCAAAGTTCCTGCTCGGAAATGACCAGACCTTTCAGGAGGGTTTGTGTTCTGCAGGGTCTCCAAGCAGCCCTGTGGCCAGAGGTCTCGCTGAGCTCTTGCCCTGGCCGCCAGTGCCGGGTGTCCCTGCCTGCACAGCCACTGCTGAGTGGGGATTGCACGGCCTTTCCCTTCCATGGGTTTTAAGCAGGACACGCCAGGCACAAGCAGAGCCCTGCGTTAGTACAACTCTGGGACAAGCTAAGCAGCAAGGTGTGCCTGTGTTCTTCATGTGTGCAGTTCAACACTGCTTTAAAACAATAAAAACGGAGGATAAGCGGGGGGTGTTTTGTTTGAGAGTATGGCTAAACTTCATTAAGAGGTCATGTTTCTTCAGGCCAAGTTCAATACTAAAAGCAAGGTTTAATCAATAAAATAGCTCTGCACAGGTCTGATTGATTGATTCAGCCTTTCATGTACTCATGAGATAGAGGAGTGAAATAGAGAATGTTCCCTGGAATAAGCAGTGGATGGTCCTTTTCAGGTAAATGGCTGTTCTCTCTCCTTGGGGCAAAGCCCCACAATGCTCATTCATGTGATTTATTATTCTGCTGCACACTGCATTGTCTCATAAGACAGGCTCTCACTTCCCACATCATCCTGATGATCATTCACTTCATCTGTTCCAGCCCCAGTTCCTCTCTACCGAGCAGGAGAAATCTGAATGGCACCTTCTATTTTTAAGTGAGTTTTCCTCTGGGTCATGGGCCTGACGTGATCTTTACAAACAGAATTGCAGAAAAAAAACTTTGCAGAGTTTCTGCATAGCAAAACTCTGGAAGCTCGGGCTGGTGAAGTATCAACCCAGCCCTGGATACAGCTTCCTGTACCAGAGAGAAGTCTTCTAAGATTAACTTGATTTTTTTCACATGAAACTGAATTTAACTATGCTTATGCAACCAATTTATGCTGAAATATATATGTAAACACAGTACAAGGAAAAAGACACTTTTGAAGGGCTTCTGAGGGTATGTATAAACTGGTAAGGGCACCCTGAAGATGATATACACATTATGTAAAGGGAAACCACTAGTCTCCATATCTTTGTATAAAAAGACACGTTGTTAGTGGTTATACAATAATTTATTTATAGTATATTATATAATGCTCTTTGAATTCTGGTGACAAAGACTTCTGTAAGTCCCATATAGGCACTAGGATGCACTTCAGTTTGGTTCATTTACTGTTTACTGGGATTTCAGTTCTGCTCTCCTCTGCCAGTAGTTAATTAAAAACTTCCGTTTTACTTGGCTACCACTGAAAGAATGTAGCTGAGTGGATGAAAGTTCCATCTCTACAAAAATTGTGATATTTTTATTCACAATGTTCCCTTGCAGTTTTTCTCTTCCATGGAATATTGGTGCTGATATTTTTATCTCTGTCAGCCTCAAACTCCAGAGTTTTATTTGATAGTTTCAGAATATTGCAAGATTTAAAAAAACCCAGCTAACCAACCAAAAGCAACCAAGGAGGGATGGCTTGCATGCAGAATTCAAGATTGTCAAATACAGTTTTATTTTATTCTGGTTATTTTTGTTCTTATTACTTTCCCTTTCTTTTGGATATCTTTTTTTTAATGTCTTGATATATTAAGTATGTTCAGCAATGCATACAGCATTTGAGAGGTTTTCTGAACACACTCTAAATTTAATTAACTGGTTAGCTTTTCTGCCAGTGTCAGTATCTTTCTATGTGCTCTGAGCTAGGTAACCATCTCTGGTGGCTAATTCACTAAGAAGATCTTTGTTTAGCCTTTAAAATCCAGTTACTAGAAAATGGCCTTTCAAATAGAAATAGGTGTTGATGAAGTTAAATTAATTTCACCTTGTCTACATTAAAAATGCCAACTACATGAATGAGCGTATCTGCTTGATTGGGTTTTATTTCAAATAAGAGAGTAACAGTTAAACAAAAAAACCTTTCACCACTGCAGACCATTGGTGGAACACTAGTCATGTTAATGAAAGAAATTAATTGTCAGAAATAGCCCAAATCAGAGCTAGGCTAACCATGAAAATCGTGTAACTGGGACTAATTTGACTGCTGTTCTCCTGGGTTCCTGCCTTGGATGTGTAGACTTCAGTGTCTTGGGAAGAGGAGGTACAGCTGTCTACATTTTGTTCATCTTAACTAGAGAAATACCTGATCTTTTTTTTTTCCTAAAGTGTCCTGATTGTGCCTGCGCTTGGCCTTGTTTGCAAAGCAGATAAGTTTTCTGATTTGCCAGCCCTTCTCTGACAACAGGGAAAACTCAGGGCAATTCCCAAGTACCACCAGGCAGTCATTTATTTGTTTATCTGCCTACACCAAAACAAATCCCAGCTGGTGGCAGGAGGTTGGCGTGGAGCCTTGGGCGGGCACAGATTCCTCCTAGAAAGGTTATTAATATCCTTGAAGTAAGAAATGTCTTAATGAGGGAGAAAAAAAATAAGTTTTCTCTTGGAAAAGTAAGCTTCTGTTCTAAACATTTGCTGAGTTATCACTGCCTAGCAAATCTCTCTCACTAATTGCCCAAGCTGTATTTACATGTGTGTCAGAGGTACCTTGCTACAGCAGAACCTTGAGCTATGTTGATAATGTCCAAAGGTCTCACTGGGGATGAGGGTCACTCAGCATCCCTGGGTTAAAACATGGGCTTTGTCTCCTTATTCCTGGTTATTCATAGAATATGCTGACATTTTTTTCATGTGCTGGAGTTGTTATTTAATAGATTTCTCCTGCATGAAGCTTCTTTGCAATCTCAAATGTCAGCTACAGATCATCAGATTCATTTCTAAAATGAATTTTAATGTATCACCGTTCCTTCTCCTTCTATTTATACCTGACTGTCTCAGCACAGAGCCTCTAGATATAAGATATTATCTAAATCCTACCTTTAATCTGTTTGTGTTTATGTTTATAGTGTTGGTTAACATTAAGAAACTACATGGGCTTAAAAATATCTTTTATATAATCACTAAATACCATTAAACCTTTTCTTTGTAGAAGCAAATACCATACCCCCTCTCCTCCAAGAATATACAGAAGAATATTTTTTCAAATTAAGATACAGACAAGCCAGTGTACATGGTATACATTTATAAATACTTGGAGCTGAGGATACAGGAGTGGCAGACAAGGAAGTTTTTTGTGTGTGTGAGGAGCTTGGGGTGTGGTAAGCCATGAGAAAGGAGCGAACTGGGAGCCAGTGATGTGTAACGGGAGCACACACCTTGAGCATGGCAGCGAGAGGCAGCTTTCACTTGCTCAGGAATGTGTAAAGGCTAGAGAGGAAAGCAAACAGATCATTGCAGACAGGGAGAAGGACTGTGATGAGGAGTTGGAAAAAAAATAATTTTGACAAGGAGCCAGAGTAGAAGGGATGTGGTTGGATTTTTACAGGAGCCAAGAAAGGAGAGTGGGGTCAGGCAGCCTTCCTCATCCTCCACCCTGAGCAGCCTCTGGAACCCACCAGGACGGCAGCTGCCTGGCAGCTCTTCTTTCCCTGGCAGAGCAGTTCATTGCCTTTAGCCACTCCTAATGCTGCTGAGTGCTGTGGCTGTGAAGGTTACTTGGTTGGATTTTTTCCTTTAAATTTTTAAAATTTGCTTTTAACTCCAGCTTAGAGTGCTTGAGTTTGTTTTTAATATCATATTCTGAAGAGCAGTCAAAATCACTCTAAGAAAGAGATTAATCTATTGAGTAAAAAACAATGGTAGATATTTAATACAATAATTTGGATACATTTGGGTAGTAGCAAAAGATAGCCAGTCAATGCATAATCATTATTTTCCTGTTTGTGTTAGCACAGCCTTGTACTGTCACACTTGTAATTAATGTTACCACTGAGGTGGAATTGTGAAAAGGCTGTGCCAGCCAATTAAAATGGTAATATGACTTCAGAATCTGTTTGTGATTGTATTGATTCCTTTAATGGAAAGCTTCTCTGTGACCTTTTCCAAGCACATACTGTACTTTTCACACTTCTGTAGATTAATCTTGTAGAACAGTATTTTAAATTGTCACACAGTAGGCTTGTAGAATTTTATAAATTGCCTAAAAGATGATAAAAACTACTGTGATTTTGTGATAAAGAGCATTAGAGCACTGCCAGCAGATCATGAAAAGTGCCTCCGAAAGTCTACTGGGAATCCCCCATGGCAGAATGAAAATCACAGTAGAGCAGTTAGGAAAAGGAAGATGTCTTTTATGACGACACAGGTATTTGTTGTGGTGGAAAACTTGTTTTTAAAATGTAATACAGTGTTAGCTATCAAAGAAAATTTAAAATAAGAACAATTTATAGGTCATAAAGTATAAAAATATGAATAAAAAGGCTTCTTGAGATTTGGAGGAAAGCAGTCACTACAGCAGAGTCTGTTAAACCATAAAACATTGGGCAGGGACTTCATTCCTCAGATACTCAGGTGCGAGGCACGGAACCTAAAGCAAAGTTACACACTGGAGTCCAACTTCTCTCAAGCTTTACAGGTCTGAACCTTCAAACAGAAACCAGTGAGTTAGGTGAAATGGGATTTGACCTTTCAGAGACAGAGGAATACTTGGGGAAGGGATTGTGCAAATGTATTTTAATTGTGATGAAAAAATGCTTTTGGATCTTGTAAGGGCAAGAAATTATTGTGCTGCCAACCTTTCTGAATTTTAAGAGATTCCTTGGCTCACAGAAGAGAGGTAAACACAGATGCAGTGCTTTTTTGAGTCAGCTCTTCCTCTCTTTCAGGAAATCAGAGGAATGTACACTAATTCCTTAAGTGATTCTTGATAGGTGACAGGCTTTGCCTTCCACTGCCAAGCTGGTCTGTAGGTCCCTGAGCCTTTAGCCTGCTCACACTGCTGTGCATGCTCTTTACTGGGTGATTCTCACTCACCTCCTGCATACTCCTTGAGACCAAATCGAGGCATAGTCTTCTCTTCAGAGCTCCCTTAAAAACTGGGGGTTTTTAAGCAGTCTTTGGTGGCATCTGAACACTGTTACCTTCCCTTCCCAGTATCGTGATCAATCATGCCATCTGGCATGGCCTGTGAGTGAAATAAACCCAAAGTGAAAGTGTTCTGATTGAGGCCTCTGGGTTTACATGGGGTTTATATTCTTCGTTCACTGGTTATTTTAAGTTCTAAGTTCTCTTAACCATCACAGTGCACTCAGTCTTTCCTTTTGTTTACTCCTTGTATTGCCTTGTCTCCTTGATTATCAAATTGCTATAATCAAATTTCTGTGGGCAAATTTTTTTCTATGAAATATCTTGGTACTTATCAGTAAGGGCTAGACCTTCCAATTCATAATTTTTGTGATTTTTCTTATGTTTTGAGTACTCCTCTGATGCTAAAAGGCTGTGGCTGCATGAAGGGAGGTAAGGGGCAGCTTACTGGGCAGTGTGTGCTGGGAGGTTTGTGCACCCAGTGCAGGTGTGTGCTGGGCAGGCCGTGGGTGGCCTCGGGAGCTGTGAGCTCACGGTTGTTATTTGAGATGGGCTCCCTGCATTGCTCCTCAGCAGGAGTGGCTGAGGGGGACTGATGGTAACAGAGGTGGCTCTGCCTGCACTGCAGTGCTCTGAGTTGCACATGTGCTTTCATACACACTTCCTTTGCAGCAACGATGACCAAAACCTTACCAGGAGACTGGAATTTTGTCTTGTTTCCCATGGTGAGTGTTTTTTGGAGAGACCTCATCAGAGGCAACTGATTCCTTCCTGTGCTTGCCTCTTCCCATCCTAGGTGGAGGCAGATGAAGAAGCTGTGGTGGATGCCAGACTGCTTTATTGACCTCTCCCCTAAAGGGCACTTCACCCATCTGGTGAGCAGGGCATTGTGGAAGCACATTTCTGTGTGCAGTGAGTGCCTTAAGGAACACTCTTGGAGATCCACAAATCTCAGCTGGAAGAGTCAGGCAGCCTGTGGTGGCCCAGAGAGGCCACAGTGCTGCAGGCCGTGCTCCAGACAGGTAGAGATGGGACTGCACTGGTCTTGTCTGGGCCTGCTGTGAGATCTTGGGGGCCTGCATTAGTGCCTTGTGGAAGGTCAGTTTAATTTGCTTTTTGATGCTCTTGCCTATTATGTACAATAATGAGTATGCTGCTGTGCATCAGCAGAAGTGATCTGATAACTTTGTCAGCGTGTTTCGCTTGCTGGTGCAGGAAGATGTGTGTGAACGTACAGGAATGTAGGAATTATTTGGACAGTGCTGGAGAGTTGTTCAGTGTAGCAGGCACAGAGGCTTATCCCTACCACCCCTGCATAAACGAACTGCCCTGTGAGTTTTGTCAGACAAGGGACTGTGGGGAGTGAGGATGATAAGACCAGAGTCTGGGAGCAAAGAGTAAGACTGAATTAAGTAATAGGGTAGGCACACCCAAGTTTTGAAATCATCATAAATATTTAATCAGCCAAATGTAAGTATATCCCTTTTACTTGAATATACTCCCAGGCTACGTATCTTGCATTTTATTTAGCTTCTAAGTCTGAATTTCTGCTTAGAAGCTAAAGATTTCCTTGTTGGATCAATTTCCCATGACAAATTGTCTGATTAATATAACAGGGCTGCAGCCTTTGTCTGTGTAAATCTCAGATCTGATGACTCTGCCCTGTTAAAGGTGGTATAAGTGAGTCCATTCAAAGATGCTCTCAGATCCACCTCTGAAGACTTTCTGCTTCTGGTGCTTCCCACCTACAGCTGAATTCCAGTTGTGGCAGCAGACAGAGCTTCCACACCTCAGCTTTGCAGCCACATGGAAAGCCTTGGGAAAGCTCATGAGCTGCACCACCTTCTCTAGCAGCTCTCCACCTGTTCATATGCCCTTTTTAGAGCTCTTTCTACATCAGTGGGTGTTAATGACGGACAGTTTGCAGTGGGAATAAAGTCCTTCCTTGTATCCCGAGTGGACAACTGGTGTGTTTCCTGCAGGAGATGCGGTGTGAGGTCTGTGACTTGGTGACTCATCATTTCCTGAGGCATCTGCCCATGCTGGGCTCACCAATCCGTTTGAGGCGATCTGGAACAATCTCTCAGCCCACACAACTGTTCTCATGTATATGCAACTCCTTGCAGGATTTTTAGGGTAACTTGGTGTAATAACTGATGCACAAGCTGGCCAGTCTCCAGTCTGGTGAGCCACTCTGTCAGTCAAGTAGAACTCCCATTAAACTATCAGCTTCTGGTTTGAGTATTCCTATATGAAAACAGATCTTCTCTCCAATATTCACAGGTTTGTCAGAGAGCAAAATATTTCCATTTCCCCCAGCAAACAGCTTGTCCTCATGTAATGACAGTTTTCCATCTGCAAGAACTGCCTTTTTGATACCACAAACCACCTGAGGTGAAAATGTAACTGACTTGCTTTGCTGTAAACCTGCCAAAAGTAAAATTATTTTTGCCTGTAGCAAGAACTGTTTTCGTGCCAGTGTATTTTCCAACTTTGCTAAAAGTTACATACTTCTGATTTTATCAGAACAGAAGAATAGCTGTAGTGTATCTCTTGGCAAATTAGCCTATTTTATTGTGAATCAAGGCAGCAGTTTTATTTGGGACTTCAGGCTTCATATTCACAGAAGAAATCTCTGGTGTGTCAAATTATGCCTTGTCAGTACCTGAATCGGAGATTCTAAATCCCAGGTAAGACAGAAAAGCAGACCCATTTCTGGAAATAAAGGGAACTGCAAGTTTGCGTTTTCAGCTCCTTTTGAAGTCAAGGCATTTTTGTTTTGATTTAGTAATATAGATTTAGGTATATAATGCATTCATTTTGAAAATATTTGACCTAGAGAATCATATATTAGCTACAGATGCTTTAATTAGAGAGATTTCCAGAGTACAGAAAAAGGACATGGAAGAAAAAGAAAACAAAACGATTCCTGTCTTTAGAGGTCTGCATTGTAGTGTTTTGGCCATCATGTTCTGACAGACTCTGGGGCCGATCTCATGTGTAATTTTTTATTTTAAAATAATGCAGTTTCATGGTGTACTTTGAGTTGACTTTTAACAATGACTTATTTTTTCCATGCACTGTGATTGTCCTTATATTAGGAAATGCTTTAAAAAAAGGCATTACTTGCCCTGACCTTGCCAGCATTCCAAAAGATTTGACAAGTTGTATCCTGTCTTTAATCCAGTGAAGCATTCTAAATTCTGAAGAAGTTATCTCTTGTGTGCCTGTGGCCAGCAAGGGGACTCTCAGAACGGAGTGCACACCAGAGAAACCTGCAGGCTTCTTCCTGCTCTCTGATTGAAACCAGTGGCACTGCTACAGAGTTCTCCTTCTCAGAATCTTGCAATTTTAGGAATATGTCAGTGTTAGGTAAAGCTTCTTCCTTACTGTGCTTCCTATTTATGCAAAAATCCATCTGCCATGGTTCCTTTATGCCAAACAACCTTGCCTTTTCCTCCCGTTACCCATGACAGCATCTCACTTGCTCCTGCTTAGTTGTGTTACTGCCCAGGAAGGTTATTCCCCCTGGGAAGGCAAAGAGCAGTGACTTCGTCCTTGTGCTGCTTCACCCCCTGTCTGTGCCCTTCCCGTGCTCCCTGGATCCAGGTGTGCTCCTGGTGGGGCTCAGGGGCACATCCTACCCTCCTGCTTTGCTGGGTTGTCCCCAGCCTCTGCAGTTCTCACAGAGGCTCTGATAGGAGGAATGGACTTCAAGTATCTTTCCTAGTTTGTTACTGCTGCAAGGATGGAGAGTTCTTAAATGAGGTTTTATGCAGTGTGAAATACAAGGGAGAAAAATATGAATACAAGATACCCAAGTATTCATCACAGTTGCTTCCTAGGAGAAAAATATTGGTCCCAGTGAAATCAATATCAATATCAGTGTCTCTGTTGATTTTTGTGGAGCTGAGAAAAATTTCAGCATGGAATAATAAGCCTTGGCTGCCTCTTTTCCCGGTTCTATTTGCATTTCATCGAGTAATGGAATATCAGCTTCAGCACATTAGAAAAGCCAATCTATATTCTGACCAGCTATGGACTGGGTAATTTGACAGCGCTTTAAGTCAACATTACTTTAAAGTATTTTTAATCACAACAACATGAAAAATAGCATGGGTTATTATTCCACTAGGAAATAAATGTAAAACTGTGTGGAATGGCAAGACAGTTTAAAAACCCCAAACCCTCTGCTGGAAGAGACTCTCTTTAATACTCAATAAAGCTTAACTCTGTGACAGTCTAAAAATGACAGTTGAATCATCTTAAAATAATACATTGAGAGCTGTCTGTCAACAGCTGCTGGATACCAAGCGCCCTAGAAAAGGCATTGCAATCACCCAAGTTATAACAGGCATTCAGAGTTTCAAGATATATCAGTGCAGTAGTGTTTGCATGATAAACATGCAGACCAGTGTTAAATCGTGTCTTGACTTCTATTGAACCAACTAAAATGTTGCCCAAATTAAAATATTTAGAACAGAATATCGTGTCACAAGAAATTATTTTAAAAAGACGTTCCACATATTGATGTATATTATATACATAAATCATCTTGAAAGGATTTTGAGTGTCACATTGGATATAAGCAAAGAGACATTATATTTTCTGTGTGAAAGAATTATTAGGCTGCAGCACCAGATTGGGGCTGTGGTTGTTTTGATTTTGACAGTAAATCATTTCAATAGAGATGGAATGCAAAATGTTTCAAGCCAAACCTTTGGGGAAATGTATAGGCACTGTCAGCATATCCTTAAATATTCTAGAAAAGAAAAGCAAAATTAAAAAATGAGAAGATTCATCATGGAGAGAAGGACAGTCTCAGTCAAGAATTTCTGCTGGAAATAAAACTGCTGTGGTACTAGCACCAAATTATAAAGGTCACAAGGGTTTTCCTTGGACCTGTAGGTCTAAATGATGGAACAGTAATGCCACACTTGCCTTGGAAACCAGCAGTAATACATAGGAGAAGTTAGATGAAATAAGTTTCATATGAGGATTCTTAAATATTAAGTGGTTTTAACCGGGCTGAATTGATGCAGTTCTTATCTCAGTACACAGCACTTACATCACCTGGAGCAGTTGCTTCCCTGCTCCTCCGTGTGGCCTTACAAGGCTGTGCTCATTCTGAATCAGAGTTCAGAGGAAGGTCTGTGGCTCTGTCACAGGGACGGTGTTTGTGTATTTTCATAGTAGCCTGTGAAGACAGCACAATAAACCTCTGCTCTTTAAAATAAAATTTTAGTTTGATGTCAAAGTGGTACCTGTTTAGCAGCACAAAGTCTTATGCTGTCAAGTTGTAATACATGGTAAAAACAGAGATTTAATGCATTTATCACTCTTTTATTCCAGTCAATTCTTAACAATAAATTTTTTTCTCAAATTGTTATAACACAGTTCCAAATACATGTAGTTGATCTATTGAGTAGCTTTCCAGCCATACTCAGCTGGTTTTGGGTGCCTTGTAAAGACATTCTGACTTGTAAATCTAGCTTGTAAATCTGTCTTGTGAACTGCAGTTGTATAGTAAAAGTCCACTTGCTCAGTGTTCTCTATCTGTATGCGCTGTTCCGAATCCGTAATTCCTTCAGCCACAGATTACATCAATACACACTTTGTAACTCTGAGGTTTGCAAATAATATCTCAAGATTACATGGCATTTTTGCTTTCTTACAACTACTGTGGATCAAGAATCACTGTTCTTTTGTGATTGAGAACTTTTGTATTTCAATCCTGTTTTAACTACAAGTGGTAGATGAAAAATGATGAGAACTATGTGTTCCTACATGCAAAGCCAGCCTTTCCTGCAAGCAGCCTGTGCTCTGCTCTCCAGGCCCCACAGGTGCCATGGCAGTGGTAGTTGTAGCATGCCTGGCAAAAATCAACATGATCTTCACGATCTGTTGTTCAGCAGGGGAATCCTGTCAGTGTCCATGACCTGAGAACTGAATTCTGTTATAGGTACCTAATTTTCTTACAGGTATTTAAAATGAATCTTTCCATGTTATGTGTAGGGGATCTTTTTTGTCTTACCGCCCATACTCCTGGTAACATCTTAAAAGCCTTTTTTTACTGTAGTAAATAAAAACCAAACTGAAACTCAGGGCTTACTACAAACTTTTGGGAAAAAGGCCCAGAAGATTGCTGTTAGAAATCTCTTTGTTATGTTTTGCAGACCTCAGCCTGCATTACAGTTCTGCCAGTCAGAGTTTGTACGTTTGTTTGCAGCTGATGGATTTCAGCATTTACGTAGAACCATCACTGTCATAACCAACCAAAGCACTAGATGGTTACAAGTCCTTGAAAGTATCCTCTCACAGGTAACATGGTTTTGTGCTTCCTTTTCCCAAACCTGAAACCCAGGTTTCTTTGATTCAGGTCTTTATTTTCTCAGAACCTTTTATTCAAATATATTTCCAGTATATCCCTATATAGAAAAGTTTTTGGACTTGGTGTTTATAAAGCTGTTCTGGATCTCTTCTCCTGGGAATAAATTATTTTTCCCCTTTGTAGAAATGTCGACTGGTACGGTGGGAGACGGACAAGCGGGACAAACAGTGATGAGAGATCTCTAGAAGCAGGTCTTGGTGCATGTGATTTATTGGTGAGGGAAGGGTGCGGGGGTCCTGCTTGGTGCTGCCAGCCGCAGACCCGAGCAGGCCCAGAAGAGCGCAAAGTTCTCTGTTACAATACAATAAATCTTTTTCTGTGTTGAATATTCTAATTTTCACTAACCAATCTAATACAAGATACAAATCCTATAGCATTTACATACAGCCTATAAGAATCATTACATTACCATACTGTGTTACATTTTAAACCCTAAAAACTACTCTTTGGACCCCTCTTACCAAGCTAGTGGGGTCTGCTCTGACCCTTGGACCTGTCTGCAAGCAGAGGCTATTGTTCAATCAGAAGGGGATTACTTTCAGCTGGCCATACCATTGTTTTCCAGTTGTTCAGTAACTGAAGCTTGGTATCTCAAAGCTTGTCTTCATCTCATATTTGCCTATGGTTTTTACATTCTCAAAATCTTTGGCCAGACAATCATATTTATAAGGCCTTCCTGTTTCATCCTCCCCAACACCCCTTGTAAATAACCATCACATTATTCTTTTGTGCTTTGAGGATCCATCTTTATTTTTCACTTTGAACAAAGTCAGGAGAATCTGCCTTTCATCCCGAAGGAAAAGCTGTAATAGCTCATTCCTGCCATTAGTAGCATTTTGTGCTCATTTACATTTCTTGTGGGAGCTGCTGCACTGGACTGACAGGGTCAAGGCAGGACCTGCTGCCTGCCTGACCAGTGATAAGTTGGGGTACAAGCAGTACTGCTCGTACTGCTCACCACTGCAGGAGATGGCTGCAATCACAGTAAGAGTAGATGAGAGTTAATGAGCACGTCTGTCTGCTTGGAAGAGTCTTGGGCTTTGCTTGCTTATTTGTTTTCTGTGGTAGAATTAATGGGACAAATGTTCATTTGGGCAATATTAATAAGGTCACTATCATATAATCAGTCTAATAAATTGTGGTTTTAAAAGTTTAGTCTTAGATGCAAATAGAAGATAATTAGCTACGTAGAGCTGCACTGATCACTGCTTAGTGGTAACTGATTGATGAGAAGTGGTGGGAGTCTGCAGAAGCAGTTTCAAGTGTTTAAGTGGTTATTAGTGTGAGAGCCTGTCAGTGGCCTAGGAGGTGTGTTAAAGGTTGTCAGATGCCTTTCACTGTCTTGTTCTATGTCGATTACAATGGGGGATTTTTGCAGCTACTAGAAAAATATTTCAGTTCTGCTGTTTTTCTTGTAATTAGCAGATTGGTGTGGGAAGATGTCAGTGGGACATAAGTGATGTTTCCCCATGTGCAGGAGGTAATGTTTTTGAGTGTAATCAGCAGCTTCTTAGAATGGATTTTGCAGCCATGATATGACAAGGTATTAAATTAAAGCACGTCAGTAATTTAATGTAGTTTATTTCATGTAGCTTCCACATATTGCAGAAGAATTATCCATTCATTGCATAGTCATTTCAAGGGTTTAAGCGAAAACAAAGCTCTGTATGTATTCAACAAAGTATGTATTCCTTTTACTTAGCATTGAAGAGTAGCTGAAGATTTTCCTACATGAGAGTCGGGTTAATAACCTAATAACTAAATAATTTTATCTCTGTGAGTACACATATAATAGTTTACAAACTGGACAAATTGCAAATACATAAGGCCTTTTTCTCATCTCATAAAAAACAAGTATGATTTGCAGTGCGTTCATGTCTGTGAATTAGTATGTGTCCATTATCCCAGAAATCTCAGTATCCAGATAGAAATGCCATCATTTATATCAATTCATGTGTATAACAGAAGAATGTCAAAGATGGAGTAATCATCTGCAAAAAGGCTGCCTAAATATTTCAGGGCCAGGTTGAAGAATAATAGCAGGGGATGTGAGTTCTCAGGGACTCCAAATAGGAGGATCTATTTTCATCCTAATAAAACTGCAGCTCCAGAAAGGGCAGTTGGAGATACCTAATTATTAATTTATGATCTAATAAGGAAGAGCCTTCAGAGATGGAAGACTACCAGCGATGGAGTGGGATGTCACAACTGTAAGTCTTCAGCCATTCTGCAAAAAAAGGCAAACTCTCTTCTTGATGAGGCCTCTTCACCTTCATCTGTAGGCAGACACTCAAGCCTGGTGTGTCTCTCACTGTGACATTAAGACATCCCCCAGGCAATTCCCATTGCATTCAAGGGTAGATGATCTTATCCAACATTTGGAACTGAACTGGAAACATAGCACCTACTGAAGCACTCAGTTCCTGCTAAAAGGAAAAAAAAGATGGCAAAAAGGAGAAAGGGATGAGGGAAGGACATGCACAGTCTGGGATACCATCATTCCAGAACTTCTCACCCCACACACTCTAACTGGAAGGTGTCTGGAGAATTCCAAAAACATCCCATGAGCTGCTGAGGACAGAGGAGATGCTTTATAACTGCTACTATGAGGAGCTGAACAAGAGATGAATGAATTTAAAGCCCCAGGACAGAAAACTGCTGCCAACAAGAAAACTGGAACAGCAGCTGTCTCAGGAAAGAGAAAAAATATGAGGTGTGAGGAGCAGTGGTGATGGTGCAGTGAGCTGAAGGTGTCCTGATCCAGAAACTGATGAGAACCAGGGAGTGTGGGCCTGAAGGAGAGCCAGCATGCTGTACCGAAGGAATTCAGTGGAAACAGAACAGAAGTAGCAGCTGTCACCAGGCAGCAAAGAGAGCTTGATTTGTGGCCTAATGAAATGTTCAGGGAACGTGTTAATTGACTAAAAAACTTGAAAAATGCTGACTGAATTGGAACAGACCCAGTAGCTCTAAAGGACATTAAGGGATATTACGGGGACAGGAACCTTCAGTGTTGGGCAGAGACGGCTTGTGTGCTGTTTAACCTTCAACACGTGAATGATGCATCCGTGTAGGGCCAGTCCTGCTGACTGATGGGCTAATGACAATGAGGCTGTCTGGGTGCTAGATAACCTCATCGAGGCTGCCCTTTGCCACATGATCTGTCAAGGTGCCTTCCAGCCTGGGCTGCTGTGCGATTCTGAGCTGTGTGGCTGAGGTCCATGGCGGTGGGAAGAGGCAGAGATGGGATATTCTCCCAGAACAGGCAGTGTGCTGCAGGAGGAGCTGCCTGCAAATGGGAGCACCTCCCAGAGGAGCCAAACATAAGCATCCTTGGGGATTGTGGCAGCAGGAGGGGACACACCTATGAAGACTTGCCTTCACAGAGAAATATGGGAAGCGTTCGGAGAGCTGCCAGACAGGAAGCAGCAGAGGGTTACTTAAGGAACCACAGAGTCCGTAGGCATGACTAGAGACTTTCATTTCCTTACTGACCCCTAAGAAAGAAACTGGTTGGTGCTACCCTAGGTGGGGAGATGCTACTAAAAGGCCATCTCCTGTGCTCTATTCAGTGACCAAATCAGACAGCATCTAGAAGGCAGATGCCAGCTCTTCCCAACTTACGACTACCTGTATTGATTTACATATGGTCCAAAGGTGTTTTCCTTCCATTTAACACCTCTATACCTTTAATGAGCAGTAATACATTAATGGACCTCTGTTTTTAGGGTAGGCAACAGGCCACAACCCTATAAACTCAGTCATGCTTGTATCAGTTAAGAATTAGGAGAGCTGAGGTTCTTTGTATGTCCTACATCCTACACGAATTTCTCCTGAATTTTGACAGTTCACCAAAACAATCAGTATTTTTCAGCATTTTAGCATACATCCAGGTATGTGCCCTGTAGAGGAATTGAGGCAGTGGAGAAAATCACTGTGCTGCAACTCACACAGGTTTTCAGTGTGCTCTCACCCTCCTCTTACAGCAGGAATGAAAGGGACCACAGGAATATTCAGAGCATGATCCCCAGTGCTCTTTGTTGCTTTAAGTGAAAATGTTCTTCTACAGTCGTAGGAGTGATATATTTATGATCATAACAGCTCACATTTCATGGTGAACATATTTGGGGTGATGGCAATTCTACTAAATACAGATTTCCTCTAAAAAGGTTTAATGTTGACTCCGTTAAAAGAGAAAAAGCATGTAATGGGAGCAGATGGTGTAGCTTCTTCTTGTTCTTGTTGCTCGAGTGGAAGGTTCAGAATATTTCTTTTTTGAAGACCAGTGCTTCCTGTGGGAGTGCTTGGTAAACCTGTGCTCTGTGCTTGGGTTTTAATACTTGACATGGGATTGAAAAACGTTGACCTCTTAGGTAGAATACCAAGTCCTTCAGAAATCTGTCCTTTTACTCTTTTTCTACAAAAAGAGTGAGAGACAACTCCTTAGGGCCGTTCTAGTGAATATTGAACTGTTTCTCTCGAGTATTCTCCGCAGGAGGTACTGACAGGAATGGCAGCAGGTTGAATGAGGCCCCGCTGGGCTGAGGGCACGCAGGGAGCAGAGGTGCACTGTGGAATTAGCACAGCTCCAGGGATGCTGGAATGCTGGAATGCTGAGCTGCGGGGCTGGCGTGGAGCTGTGCTCCCGTGTGACTGAACCTGCTTACCCAGCAGACTCGGCATGTGCTTGGGATTGGAGCGTGCTCCAGGTTTTTTGTGTATGTTTTAAACCAGCCCTTCTTCCTGAGCTTTCAAACCCATTCATTTCAGTGAGAATAAAGGGTGTGTTCCAGTAGTCTTAAAGCATCCAGTGTCATTACTGGAAATGGTTATTAAAGGAGGTTGCATTCCTCATGCTAGCATTATCTTGGGATAAAATATAATTATACTCATAGAGTTACTAGGAGAAATTACTTCAGTACTACAAGTGAAAGACATAGTAATGAGGAGGTGTATTAGGTGAAACTACAAGAGAAAAATCATAAGTGGAAACAGCAGACTATTTTCATTTTGAAATAGAGTTATTTATAACAAAGCGTGTTTCTCTTGTACTTGTTAGCTACCTGCTTCTGGGGAGAATATATTTTTAAATGGTTTTATTGCTACAAGTAAAGCAGCTAATTTTTTCTTCCAAGACTAGCTAGAGAGTGTTTCAAGTAGGAAAACTTGATTTCTATCTCAGTTTTCAGATTTTTCTGTTGAAATGAAAATGTATCAGGATAAGTTATTATAAGAAGCAAAATTTGTTTTTTTAAAATTAGTATTAGGAACATGTAAAACAGTGAGAAATTAAATAGCTAATATGTGATAATTTACAAAATGTAGTAATTTGGTTTTCTGGAAAAGCATTTGCATCTAAGAAGTTGGTTTCTGTGGTGGGCAGGCAGGAGTATTATACTGTTTCCTATCACTAACTAAGCAGCAAGGTGCATTTAAACACACAAAGAATGTTGCTATTTCTTATGTCTAGATATTAAATCCAGTTGAAAATACGTATGTTTAAAAATGCTTGCACTGGAAAAGTTTTCTTCTGTGTACATGCATCCAGTTTTAGGTTCCACTTCTTTATTGCTTTTCATGAGTGCTATTCCATGAAAGAAATTCCAGGCACATTATTATGGAGCTGTACATTTTTATGGGATACTTCATTCTGAATTATACTATTTTGAACCCTTTGTGTGAATATCATGTGTAGGTCCAGAATGGTAGTGCTGCTTTATTTTTATCAACAGTTCCTAGCTTTATATGCTAACAGACTATTAAATTGATGTCCCATAACTACACATACAAAAAGAGGGGAAACTCTTTCTATTTTTAGTGGCATTTTGGGCAAGGAAAGACAATAAACAGTACAAGGGTTTTTCTCAGTTCATCCATCTTTTGTGCCCATCGTGGTATGCATGAAAAGGGGCACATACATGGGAGGAAAAAATCCCTTCTCACATTGCTTCCTGTGAAGGAGCCTTTCATGGCATGTAATCAGCCAAAATTAGGGTGTCATGCAAATGTGTTCACATGCTTGATTTGGGTCCCTCTGTATTTACATGTCATGGTGAAGTCTCCTCCCATTTGCCCCAGTTAAAGCACAATTCTGAATCAAAGCTTTTCTGCTAAAAGGAAGATAGACAAGTCCATTACAGACTAAAAATTTAAAAATGGAAAAAAATAATTAACGTTTTGAGGACACTTGACCAGTTGTCTTCACATTTTACTGGACATCTGTTGTTACAGTTTAAAGCTATGCAAGGTCTTTACAAATACAAAACCAGTCTAAAAGTAATGAAGGGGAAAAAATTGGAAATTAAAATGTCAGATGCACTTAGCAGTATCTCCATAAGAAGTCCATTCTCTGATTAAAACCTGAGCAGTCAAAGCTTTGTGTGTCCAACATGCTTTTAGGCCAGATTTATGACACTTCGAGAAGTGGACCTGCTTAAAAGCCAAACCTGAGATAGCTTTGTTAGCTGTATTTTAATTAGTTTTTCTTTCTTGAAAGCCCTAAGATAGTGCTAAGTGCTTAAATACTCTCAACCCACTCTGTATCTGTAGAACTGAGGCACTGAAGAGAAAAACAAGGAACCCTTAAGTGGTCTTTAAAACATTTTCAGAATCCCCAGGCTCTTAACTGAGTGTGGAATGATTTAAGAGGCTTGAAGCCTGCTCTGCTATTTTATATAACAAAAGTGAGTGGCAGTGGGTGCTTCAAGAGAGCTGGGCAGCACTGAGCAATCCGCAGTCCCTTCGCTGCAGTTTGGGGCTGACTGACCTGCGGGGACATGGGAAGTCCTCACTGCTCAGTATTTACAAGCTGGGGTTGGGTTTTCCCAGTGATCTTCAAAGGCTGATCAAAGGAGGGGGTGTGGATCAGAATGGAGAACTGGCTGCGTCTGAATGAAGACTTCTTTCATAAATGCCATGGAAATTTTGTTCTGTGGTGCCTCCTCATTGGAGTGAACAGTGGATACTGGCAGTTCTTGAACAGAACTGTCAGAACATTGTCCAAAAAACCCTGACAAGGCTTAACGTTGAGGCAAATCAATAAGAAGTTATTTTCCATGTTTCATTTGCGAAAGGTGAATAGATTACATTCCTTCTGTTTTTAACATCCATATCATTGTATTGTGATTTTCCTTTTGGTTAATTTTTCTTTCTTATGCACTACAGATAGATTCTTATATTTCTATTGGCAAGAAGAAAACACAAAAGTGGCTTTTTAGTGGGTTTTTTGCCACCTGTTCTGGAAAAAAATTATTTTTGCATGTATACATCTTTGCTATTTCCACTCTGCTGTACTTGTAAATAAGTTATGATCTCCAGAAGGATATTTCCATTGCTAATAAGATTAGAAATACCTTTACTGTGAGATATAAATAATTCATTGTTTTGAATGTTATTTGTTTGTAAGCAGAGAAACTTGTGTCTTTTTAATTCTTAAAATAGCTAACAAAACTCCCTATATGTGGATTCAATTCCTTTGGAGTGTTTTCATCCACTGTTTAATTTTTCACTTTTTATTTTTAACTCCAGTTATTTTGGGGTTTGGGGTGGTCTCGAATTTATGGAGGGTTTTTTTGTGTTTTGTTGTGGAGTTTTTCTGTGTTGTTTTGTTTTTTTTTTAAACACCAGAACTCACAGCATCTGATTTAATACAATCTGTGTAGGAAAGACTAAATTTCCCCTATCTTTGTCTGCAGCCTAATGTAGCTAGGCCCAGAGACATCCAGAGGTCACAGACATAGAGGCCGTATTGTATAAAAATATGAATAACTTAGGAAAACAACAGTGGAGCAAACATAAAATTGACATTAAATCACTTAGTCTTAAATAACAGTGCCTGTTACTCTAAAATACCACCAAAGCTTTCTTAAAGATCCATTTAATGCACTGATAAGAATATAAGAACAGGAAGCCATAAAGCACTGAAAAGCAGTGCTGGAGTTGCCGAAGGCCGGTGGCAGAGGCTGGGTTGCAGCAGCCCCGTGCAGAAATGGCCCTGGTTCTGCGGGTGGGAGGCCGAGTGCAGTCAGGGAGGGAGTGGAGCTTGTCAGGGAGCACACAGTTAAACAAGTCACAGACATCAGAACAGATCAGAACAGAGTGTCTGGGTTGAAAGAGACCTTCAAGATCATCGAGTCCAACCCGTGCCCTAACACCTCAACTAGATCATGGCATCAGGTGCCATATCCAGTCTTTTTTTAAACACATCCAGGGACGGTGATTCCACCACCTCCCCAGGCAGTCCATTCCAGTACTTTATCGCCCTTTCTGTAAAAAATTTTTTTCTAATATCCAACCTATATTTCCCTTGACGCAGCTTGAGACTGTGTCCTNGCACTGTCCCCAGCTTATAACATTGCAGGGGATTATTGTGGCCGAAATGCAATACACGGCACTTGGACTTATTAAACTTCATCTTGTTGGGCTCTGCCCATCTATCCAACCATTCCAAGTCTCTTTGCAGAGCCCTCCTACCTTCCAAGAGATCGACACATGCTCCCAGCTTAGTGTCGTCTGCAAATTTACATCGAAAGGGGATCTACTGCACGCTGGCCACGCTTCCTCCTCATACTGTGTTTTACTACTCCTTCCCTATCAAATACCTTTCCTTTTGTTCTCCTTTTCCACAGAGCTGATTTTCAGCATTTTCTTCACAATGCAGTTTTTGATTTTCTTAGGGCAGCTTCTGCATACTTCAGAATTTTTCTTAGACTTGCAAGACTTGAGTTGTGTTTAGTTCTGCTTTCCTTGCTTTGTGTTTCACATACGTCTCTATTCTCTAAAGGACCTGAGTATCAGTTTCTCAATAGCCTCTGGTTTATGGTCATCAGAAAATTAATACCTGTTCTTTAAGCATAGATACCACCTACTCTCCAAATTAATGGCCACCAATGTAGGTGCAACTGTTGGACAAGTATTTCTTGAAATGGTTTACATTTAAGCCTTCATTTCTTTAAAAAAACCCCAAACTACAACCAGAAATAAACCCCAAACAGTCACTTATTGATTGCCGCCAAAAAAAATCTGTTTTGAAAACCTACTATGCTCTAAAGTCTGATTTTCAAAGCCTTTGGTTTTGGTGATATTAAAACCAAAATAGAACAGAGGCTTACTGGCTTGATCCAAGTCTCTTAAAATAGAGCATAAATACATTGTATAGCATTCTCCTGTGAATGAGGTAGAACAAACCTTTCATGGATTATAATCTTACTTGAAGATCGGTTTGCCATACCATGGCTAGTGGTCTGAATTATGTCTGCTTCCTTGTGTTGAAGCTTATGATTTATTTCCGTTTCAACTTTGTGGGATAATAGAATTTCTCACTGGTGTTGCTTGTGTATAAATCTTCACAACCCAGAAGTGGTAATGGATAGAGTTAGTGTTCACATTCATCCATGCTCATTTTTGCAAACAGCAGGACAGTGTCAGACAGCATGTACTAACCTAGTACAGAGGAGAGGATTAAGGGATTTGGAAAATTGGTCATGTATGGTTTAAAAGCTCACTAGTATTTAGAGCAATGTGTTTCGACTGCAGAATACTCTTCTTCCAAATCTTCCTGCTGAGCCTCCCATAAAATTCAAACATAGGAGCAGTACAGTGAATTGCAATAAAAACACTTCCTATTGTACAGTGGACATGGATCACACTGAGTGGACAACTGACTGCAGTGGATAAAAGCTGAACTGTAAAGCCCAAGCAAATAATTCCAAACAGCTGCTCCTTCTGTCTGACAGTAGTTCCAAACTTGTTTTCAGTCTTAGCAGTGTATGCAGCTGCTAACTGATATTCTAAGAATTAAAAGAGAGAAGCTTAGCATGAAGACACCACTGAGAATCCTTTAAATCAGTTTATTGGAATCTTCACAGAAGTGAATGTAAAACATGTTGGTGTGAAATACAGCTAAAGCTGTATACCATTGAAGGAAGCATTGGTCAAATCAACCCCCTGTGGCAGCTGTTTGGTGACTGATACCAGAACTGACAGCCATAGAAAAGATTCTTGGAACAACCAGGGCTTTGCTGACTTGCAGATTTTTCTCTCTCTCTCTCCCAGGTCCTTTTCCTGTCTCCCCAAATACTCGGAAGCTAGAAACTTCCATAATTAGGATAACGATTTCTGCCATTCTCCATTTGCAGTCTGATCCTGCCCTCAGCCCTGTCACAGCACAGTATTTCTGCAGGGCAGGTGCCTCATTTGTTGCTCAGGAGATCAGTGCTGGGGGCTGCGTGTGACAGAAGCTGGGACAGAGACTGAGCGATAACCAACCCTCAATAACTGTGCAATCTCACATTGGATAGATGAGATACAAATTTTACAGGCAGCCTTAATCTTAACAGTTCCTACTGGTTTAGTATTTAATATTGTAACTGTAGTGACTTTTATTAAGATATTTGATGGGTTTCTTCTAAGTTTTTCAAGAAAAAACTGAAAAAATCACACCACACCAGGGTTGAATTTTTCGGACCCCTGGGATCCCAGCACTGCCCAAGGGCAAAGCTTTGACTCTCCCTTGCAGGCCTGTGCTCTCTGCATCACTGACATGGTGATGATGGGGGTTACTCTACTTACAGAAGTTCCAGGATGACAGAGGACACTTCACTCTTAGGTTTCACAGATAATTGCTGGTGGAAGTTGGGTTAAATTACAAGCTAAAAAGAGAATTTGTACTGAATAAAAAATGCCCTGCCTGTATCTTTCAAGCTTTGCATTTCTTCTGCACCATGCCCTTCTATCCTGCCTCACAGCAGTCCTTTTTGGCAGACTCCTCATACTATTCCCTTCTTCCTCCCGAGGAGTGTGCAAGCCAGCCCCACTGAGGATTTTTAATGACACTTGTACTCTTCCTGCCCTTTCAGCTGTAGCCTACAGATAGTTTTCTGAGGTTTTTGTCCAGGCTGTATATTTGCTCTTGTTCTGTCCTAACAGAGATTTGTTGACACTGTCCTGTTGAAGGAGGTGGGGAAAAGATGCCTATGACAGAAAGGACAAGCTGCTTTCAGATCTGTGTTCAACAAGGTAAGAATAAGAAGGAATTTCATAAGCAGTCAGCTACTCTTTTTATATTTGGGATGCGTGGGTGGAGACAGCAATTACTTTCCTCAGCTATCTTATAAGAGGCTTGAGTAATATTGCCTGAGTTTTGAAAAAGACAGTGTGGGACAGATTCATGACTTGGGCTCTATGCAGAATCCTTACATTTTTGAGAAATGTTTTCCAAATAATATAAAATCCAGGTTTTTTAGTGCTGAGAAGAGCAGTAACGATGCAATAGTGTCGGTGTAAGATGTGTTCCTGTGCACAGCAGAACGCGCTGTGATGTGCGGCTCTGTCAGCAGCGTGCCCAGGGCTGCGTTCCCTCGGGATGTGTTCATCCCCAGTGAGGGACACTCCTGCTCTGCCCGTGCTGGGAGGGGACAGTGACGTGTGGGGCACACGATGGACAGAGCCCCTGAAGGACAACATCACATTAGAGCACAGTTATTGTGAAAGAATGTCTTACACGCTTCTTCACACATTTCCAGCTTTTACATACAGACTTACATTTACTAAGTACTTTCAGCTTTAGTCTAATGCTAGAGATTTTTTTCTCTTGGTGCTTACCTAGAATTTTCAAATCTGGAGCTGTAAATTGTCATGTTAAAATCGGCAACGTAAGAAAAAAAGTGTTTAGCATTGAAAATTACAGGGCATAAAGTTAGGACAAAGAGAGATGCGCCGCAGAAGGTCTGGGATAGATAACCTGTGGCATAATTTCATATAATTTAGTCTGTTTTCTTTGTCCATGATTAACTGGTAAGTAGAAATAAGCTTGAATTTCACTGGGAAAATATCATAAGTTAAAAAAAAAGGTGATTTATTATTAACTATTTGTAGCAGAAGTCATGAAAATAGGTTGCCTGGAAAAGGTGTACATTGTGTTGGAAATATTTAAGAACACATTAGACACAGATGTGTCAGAATGACTTAAATAGATTTAGACAGCTGGCAAAGGGAGAGGCTGCATAACCCCTGGTTTTGTTACTGAAAACTGTGAAGACACTGAAGAAGTAAAATAAATAATTGTGTCGGTAGAGGACAAAATAAAGGAAACTCTAACACCTGCTAGGTTTAGCAGAAAGAGGCAAAAAAGAGGACTTTATTTACATTTCTCGTACTTTATAGGTTTCTCAATTCCACCAGGGACTGGAGGACATGTCACTTCCTCCTCAATCCCACTGGAGAAAAAGGATGCTCATCAAACTTTCTCTTATCACAAAAGGAATGAAAAACAGAAAAGACAATTAAATAAATATTGGCCATTATTTACATGAAACTCCGTGAGAAAAGAATTCTGACTCCATATTATACACAGAAGGCTTTAGCAAGACAGGACAACAAATAATATGTAATATATTTAGTTTCAGGTACAGAAATGCAGGGAAATATTAACACAACAGGTGATTGGGCACTTATGCGCAGTTCCAAGATTTTTACTGAGTTGATTCCACTCCTCAGTAATACTTCAAGTTTACAGATTAATTTGGGGTGCTCAGTAATGAATAAGAATAGAGATAAATAGAAAAAATGTTAATGAAATTTGGGCCTTATCAAAAACCAAAATCCACTTTTTACTCACTTAACTGCCTAACTCCATTGAAAATCTCAGTTCCTGGCACTGTTCCATAACATTCTTGTAGAGTTGGTGTAAGTTTAAATATTCCATAAGCAAGTTAAACTGTAATTTTCTTTGCCGTACAGGGTCACAGCACAGTTGAGATTCACAGCCTGCCCTCAGTCAATCCTTCTCCTCACCACCTTCTCTCTGACACCTCATAGTGCCTTAAAACCTAAAGATGCTTCCCAGCAGTTCGGAGAGACTTAGACTTAAGTTTATTAAAAGCACATGTTCATAACCCTATATGGGAACAGAGTTTTCCCTTGGGGGTAGAAAGGAAAGGAAATAAATGTGAATGTGACTTATTAGCCTCATGATGGCAATCCATTTTCTTACCTTGCTGTTTCCCTAGCAACTGTTTGTGGTTGTCCCCCAAACGTGTGCTTTAAATAACTCTAAGAATGTTATTTCAGTCTGAAAGACAAAGTGCTGCTGGTGCCAAACTAAGGAAAGTAGATTATCTATTGCATATTATTTGAAACAGAAATATTACCAGTTATTGATATGCGTGCCTCAAACCAATGAATACAGGGGTTCTGGTATGGGTTTCTTGAAAACAACCTGCTACAAACTGGAAGTGATCTGGTGGTTAATTTTTCCCGTCTCGGAACTGGAACGTTTTCCATACCAAGTAAAGTGGTAAAGAAACTGCTGCACAGACTATATGGTGTTTGGAGACTGCTAATTACATTTCCCCTGGCTGCTGCAACCTCAGGGGTTGCTATTTTGATGTCTTGCTGAGATTATCATCAGCGTTTCAGTTCTATGAATGCAAATCCTTTGATGATACAGCCTAAGTTTGGCAAAGGCCTTTAGGACATTAATGAAAGGTGTTTTCTCCTGAAAATGTATGTCAGGGCTGTTGTGCTCATGAGAGCTTGAGGGACCTTCGCTACCTGGAAAGGAACTTTGCTTTCCTGCTCTGAAGCTCCCTTTTGCAGCATGTCCTCGAAGGACCTCCAGAGGCAATGTCACCTACTTCAGAGTGTGGTTCTGGGGCGGTTTTGGCCTGTTAGTTCACATTAACTTTAGAACACCATTTTCTTTGTGCAAAGGCTGCAGTAACGACTGCCAAATGAGCCTGCAATACTCAGTAGCTTTCATTACATGATCATGGAGCTGGTGGTCACAAGAGAGGTGGAATATTTTAATGGAAAGAAATGTGATCTATTCGAAGAACTCTTTCCCCTGTGTCTGCCTTCCCCTCATATTTTCATTGCAGATGAATGAAAGGCAGCTTCTACTTCAATACAAATCAAATTAGTTATTATCGTATTGATTTCAAGTGGGCTAGTAGCAAGAAGCAATTATAGTAAGTGGGAGCTTAAAAGGTTTACTATTGGCCATTTTAATTCACAAATGGCCTGGTTAAGAATGTCTTACATGGCCAAAGCCCCTGTTAGGCTTCAGAGGAGACTGTGCCTGAGCAGCAGCAGTTCAGCATGCAGGCAGAAGCAGTGAAGCTTGGCAAGCATACTCATATCTGTGTTTTGGAGGTCTCTTAGGTGGCACCCCTATGCAATGTCTACAGATAGACTAAAAACACCATCATTATACTGGTAGAAGAAGTTACAGAAAGTGATTTGAGGAGGTATAATAGTAACAGGAACAAATTAATTAAAATAAAGTATAGTAGACTCTTGACAGTGGAGAGTAACTTGCAGCTAATTACTGAGACACAGCAAATGGGTTTTCAGCCTGGTGGTTAGTACACTTACTTCATGGTCATAGTGAACATTTCCATTTCTTTATGCAAAGTCCAGAACAGAAGAGGAAAGAACATGGGCTAAAGGTTCCTGTCGAGTGAATGTCAGAATTTTTGTACTTTCTTGGAGACCTGAATCTCACACCCTCTGCTGCCAGCTTGCCCAGTTGTTCAACTCAGGTGCTCTTTCTGCTGCCTGAAGCCTGGATCAAACCAAAAGAGTTGGTTTCAAGAATACTAATGAGGGTCTGGTTTCTGGCCGCAAAGGAGGAGGTGTGAACTGCCAGTCTGGCCTCAAGGAGGGCACTGTGCATTTTCAAAACAGGGAGGGGTGAGGGGAGAGTTCTACAATAGCATCTCAGCAGATGTAAATACATAGGTAGTGTAGGCCAAGGTAAGAGATTTAGTTTATTCCAGCTAAGGATCTCACCCTGGCTCTGGAGCTGTTCTCTGACGTCAGTGTCTCTTTCATTTCAAGGGCTTAATTTCTGGTTTAGATGTCTAGGAGAGATTCAGAGCTATAAGCCAGTAGTAAAGGATGAGAAGAAATGTCTGATAATAATAATTCATAGGTATCAAGGGCCTTCAAGTTGTGTTTGTACAAGTTATACTTGTGCAAGTGCTTCAGTATGGTGTAGGTTCTGTTCCTGCTTCCTCCCATTGTTAACCAGAAGACCATAGGAGCATGCAGTCAGAACTAGATAAAAATCCTGCCTTTCCCATCCCTGGTCTCTGTGCTTATCCTGGGTTTGGTACTGAATGACAAGGAAGCTCCTTGGCTCAGCAGCAAAACAGACTCCCTGCATTTGGGGATTTTGCACAACTGCTTTGTTTTAAAGGTTTGCTTTTCAGTGTGTTGAAAATTTAAATCACAAAAAGTCTGCATAAGTTATAAATTGTACTGCAGTCTGTTCAGATGTGTCTTGTGATTCATCTCATGTAATCAGAGGCGATGATTCACCAAGCACATTTAAAATATTCATTCTCACATCCTTTAGGAAATATCCCAGGAATTCACAAAGCTGTCATTGTTCAATTCTACTGTACTGTTTGCACACTGACAGTTTTTGGCACTTCAGCACATTATTAATGTGTGGCTTGGTTGTTTACTCAGTATTACAAAATTATTTTTCATTCTGTGGAGGATACCTGGAAATGATACCCTCTTCCTTCTCCCTGTGATCTGCACGAACATCTAAACTTTGTGAACAGCAGAGGTTGTTCTCTAATGAGAGAAAGAGAGCAGTATTTGGCATGTGTTAAAGCATTCCAAAGTGATCGTCAGCAGCTGGCTATTTCATAATTTTTTAATAACATCTAACAGTTTATTTGATATAAAATTTGAAGACAGATCTCAGGGACTCTGTAATCTAAACAACTAGAAAGCAATTACAATTAAAATAAGATGTACTTGTCTTTTGGACAGATGTTTTCTTACAGGTAATTGTATTATTCTGTTTATGTGGTTGAATTTGTCCTAAAGAGCACTAAAATATGTGTTCAGAGTTGACCAGACATAAGGTCATTTAGTCTGAATTCCAAAGTAACTTCCATTTGTGCTTGCTTTACCTTCTGTCCTTAATGAATTCTTTCCGTGTTTTTGTCCTGTGATTAGGATGGAAATCCCATGATGTGTGGGGTAGGTAGCATTTTTTCATTAAATGATACAGCCTCTGAGAAAGTCTGGGGTACTGGGGTGTCTATGTTCAAGGTTCCTAGTCCCTGGAGTTAAAGCCCAGGATCTGCAGTGCACATCTCGATTCCCTGTGCAGGGGTACAACCTCCAAGGACTCGGGAGCTGCACAGAAGCTGCACGGGCTCAGTACGGAACTGCCTGGGCATCACAAAATGCCAGGAGCTGAGCTTCAGGGAGTGCCTGGGCTCGGGGATGGGTTTAACCCTCCTTGTGAAGTGCAGTAGTTCAGGCCATGAAGGGAAATGTAGCTGAGAATCTTCTAGCACAGAGATGTGTAAACAAAATTCCCTTCCTTACACTTTGTAAAGAATAGAGCAATGCAAATGATGTAGAATTAGTTAGCATGGAACTCCCTTTTCTATAGCTTTGTAAGTCATAAATCAGGTAGCAGGGCTGAAAACTGACATTTGCATCTCCTTTCTCTGTGGGATGTCAAGGTATCTGCTAGGGGAAGCCTGAACCATCAAGCTGAAAACTGGTTTGGAATAAAAAAAAGTCCCTGCACATTTTGTGGAAGCCAAAGAAAACATCCGTTTATCTAAGCTGTGTTTGGCTGGGGTAAAAGCCTGAGACAGTGCAGGATTCCTCTCAGCTTGTTAGAAAAGAAACAGTGGGGTGCTCAGTGCCTTGCTACAGGGTTTGCTAATGCAGAAACCCTCAGACCTCTATTAGTCATTCACAAAATCAGTGGGAACTGCTCAGCGCTCAGGGCGTTGAGACTCCTGAGCTTGGGTGAGAGCAGAACTGTCCAGGGAGCTTTTAATGCATGTGCAAAGCCTTTAAAGGGAGTGGCAACATTTGAATTTAGGCATCCTGAAGGCTGCTTCTTTGGATTTGAGAGAAGAGGGAAGAGAAAGTTTTTGCTTTTCATCAGAGAAACCTTTATAGCCCTTAAATCCTTGCTAAATTCTTGTGGGGATCTGGCCCATTCTCCTTTAGTTTTATTATGTGCTTGATAGCCATGAAATAGTGGAAGGAAATTGGATGTGATAATATCATGAAGAGTCCATATGTAACATTACTGTCTTCATTATGACTCCAGTTGTGCTGTAATTACCTGTGCCCCATGTTGAGCATAGCAGGAGTGAGATGGATGAGCCGCTGCCAGAGGAGCTCGGGCACAGGGACGATGCAATCGGTGCCTGCTGAGCTACCATGGGAAGTGAAACAAGTGTGTGGGGCATCCACACATCATCAGCACAGACACTTAGAGGTGCATTTCCCAAAGCCCCATCAGGTAAACGTGCAGGAGTGGGACATTAATATTCCTAACTGCAAACAGGGTGAAAGTGCTGCCAGTGTGTCACAGGAGGAACTGTCCTATTGCAAGTCAGCAAGTACTTGGTCATAAAGGTTCAGTGAGGCCAGAATCTCAGCCTCTGGGATTTGTAGATCTAGGTTGGCAGGGTAGTTTAGGTCTTATATTCTGTGACTGTCCTATTCATTCAGGGCCTTAGGGATTTTCTTTTTTTCCAGCTGAAAGAATTAAATTTTAGTAATCTTTTTCAGTCTTTTCCTTTGGCTGTTCTACAGATATTTATACTCAAAAATTATCAGCAACTAATAATTCCACATCCTTTGTGGTGATATGATCCACATTTGTCAGACATTATCTTAGTTTACCATTTCAGTGTAATGAGATGCTCTACACCGTAAGATAGGTGGTGGGATTTTTCTGCTTGGTTCTCCTAAGGTGCAGAAGCAGCCCTTGTTGTGAGCTCTGTAGCTCACCTGGTCCTGTGTTCTGTACATTATCTGTAGCTACATGTAACACCCCTTGGCCCTGGCAGGAGCCTGAGGATGTGGCAAATACAGAAAGGGTGAGAGGAAGCTAAAGAGATCATAAACTGTTTCAATCCAAAATCCTTTGGGATTTTTTTAGGTTAAAATTTCAAATGGGGTAGGTTCGAGTTTCAAATAGGAAAGGGTTATGTTAGAAAAAGCCTACAGCTACCACAGGTAATATTGGAATAGCTGGTCTGTTTTTTACCAACACTTAAAGAGCATCAATAGCTACAGGCATATGTGAATTCTTTGAAATGGTATTCTAGGTGTTGCTAGCTCCACATATTTTGAATCTGGAAGGTCAGTTACTGTATTTAACCCATACAGTGGTCTTAAAAGAATGTTATAACAGCATATTAATATTAGAGTACCATTCAGTTATGTTTTGGCACTCAGCGTGTAGGCGGGCTCTGTTAGGTGCAATGAGAATCACAAGCCAGCAGCTGAAAGCTGCGTCATTCCCTTTGTGTATTAAAAACCCTGAACAGAGACTATGGTTTCTCTGCCGGCCTATTGGTATCCAGGCTTTGCAGCTCCCTAGGAAATGGAAAACTGGGGACCTCACAGTGTTCACAGCATGATGTGTGGCTGCCCTAGTCCCGCAGGTGTGCCCTCCACTGCATTATTTAAAATCGTTTGGACTCAGATTCTGCTGAATATCTGCAAAATGTTGGCCATGGTTTGCTCAATTTTCTGAAAGAGAAGAAGATCTAGTAAATTCTGTAATGAATACAAAACCGTTTAGGAGCATTATGTTTTCAGCTGAAAATTTTCATTTTTCATGCTTCAGAAGTTCATAGGTAATGCGTCTTTTTGTTTTGTTTTGGAGGCTGTTCATTGTAGGCGGACATTTCCTTTGTCTCAAAACAGAAATCTCTTTACTTTCCTTCTTGCTTTTCAGAGGGTCAGTTTGTCAATGATACGCTGCAGTTCTGCAGCTCTGTACAGGTTTAATTCTCCTGCCATCTACTGCCATTTCCAACAAAACTGAGTAGGGGTGCACACGTGGCTTTACAGATCTGTGCACCTCCTGCTGGTCCTCACCTCGGGCAGGCTGCTTGTGAGTACTCTGCCCTCAGGACTCCTTTGAGTGTGCCCTACAAGCGGTGTGGCCAAGCCGAGGAAGGGCCTCCTTTGGGCCTGCTGGAGAAAGAAGAAATAAGAGGCAGACGTGACCTCAGATGTCTCATACATCAGCTGTCGGCCCCAGGACGGTGGCACCTGGATTAAAATGGCAGCGTTGGGTGGTACTGTGTAAGCTGGCCCACGTCACACCTCCTGCAGGGAGCCTGAGCTGCTGCCCAAGCAGTTCTGGGAGCACTGGGATGTTCTGCAAGTGCCAGGTCCTGCCAGCATTTCTACATCTGCACTGCTGGAAATGGCAAAGAAACCAAAGACCTTGTGACTGTTAAATGCTCCTTCCAAAGGGCTCTTGAAATCATGAGTGTCTTAAAGATGTGAGAGTCCTTGATAGCCTTAGGAGTGCTGCTAAGTCTTCCCCACTTGTTGAAAATGTAAAAGCTCCCAGCTGCCACGGGCAGTCTAGAAGAAGCTGTCAGAAGCACATGCTGGCTGAGAGCTGGTGTGTAATCTGGATTAGAGTTGTTCAAATGTTCTTGTAAATATCAGTAACCAATTCTCAGCGATCAGTCCTGGCTGGGTGAGCACTACAGAGTTCTGACACTTTCAGCTCTGTTAGGGGTGGTCTTTACACTGTTAGAGGTTCCTCTTTCTTGGAAAACAAATCTGTTACTTTTCAAAACAAAATCTTGCTAATTTTCAAGGGTGCAGGTGCCTTATCCCTGGGAGCAAAACTGAAAACAAACCTATGTAGACATCATAAAGTCCTGACACATGACACTTTTATTAAAGACCAGGGCAAAAAAAAAAGCAGCTCCCTTCACTTTTTTGTCCCATACCTGGCAGTGGCTTGGGGTGCAATTTGTACTGAGTATGCTTTCTGAAAGGGTAGATGTGCAGGATTCATCCTCCTCTTACAAAAAAGTAGCAGTTCTAGGACTTCAGTGAGGAACATGGGGGAGGTGGTATCTGACTCGTGGAAAAGATGTGTAAGGATCTACTATGCTGAAAGATTGGGTTTGTGTTTAGAGTCTGCTCAGCATTTTGTTGCTTGCTTTATGGCTGTATTAAGGGCTTATTAAGTGTCTTAGTTTGATGTCATACAGCCCATCTTTGTAATATATGTTTGGATTTGGTGTGTTATCTCTGTGGTAGACAATAAGTATGCATAATCACCTCATCATTTCTATGTAAATGATAAATCACAAGATAAATGGCTTCAACAGTTTAAAGAAAAAGAAAAATACATAATTTATAAAGGAAGTTCTTCTACGGGAGATTATGGAGAGGCATAATACGAAATACAAACTCCTCTCATTTTTGGGTGTGATGTTTTTAAGCAGCCCCTTCTCTGATAACTAGATTTTCATGTTGATTCAGGGCCCTGTAGTGTGATGGTACCTCATGTGCACTTGCTTTTATTTCTTCTCCCTATCAGCAAGAGTGAGGGGAGGTGTTTTTGAGGAAAGTACTGGGGACCAAAGGATCTTAAAGAGCTGACACGTATTACCTTTGCCGTCATAGACCTTGTCTTTAATGCCTAGAATTAACTGAATGTGAGCTGCCTGGTCAGCCTCTGGAGAACCCCAGTGCCTCCAGGAGCAATCAGCTTGGGCACAGCAGTATGACTCTATAGCGAATTTCTGAGCACAGCCATAGAAATATCACCAGCTTTTATCCCTTTGCTTTGGTTCTAAGTGCATGATTGTGAGAATGAGAAAAGCCAGAGTAAATGGAAGCAATCTAAATAACCACACCAGCAAAATTTCCCTTTATTTAACACACTGTTCTTCCACCGTATTTATCAACTCTGTTTTACTCTTCACCTCTTACTAAACCTAAATTGAAGGATCAGAGATAAAAAAAGCACAAAGGGAGGGAAGGATCAAGTAAGTTTTATCTCACTGAAAGGAATAGCAGAGGTCCCATTGACTTCAATGGCCACATCTCCTTTGTGCTTTCCTTTGATTCAGAAGTGTGCTTTTGAAGCAGATCATCAGCACTTACTGTGCCTTGGCTCACATCCTGAAGTGTTTGCAGAGACAAACTGAGTTCCGTTTGAATTAAGCTGAGCTTGAGGAGCTACTCCAGAAGTACAGCTCATGCACTGAGAGGAACAGTCAGACCACGAAGAGAGAGGGGCTGATCTGCAGAAAAGGTGCTCTCAAATGGACATAATGTGGGCATTAAGTTCTGGGTGCTGCTGTTTCATTTTGTAAGGCTGCTACTGCTAGGCCACAGGTGAAAAGAAATCAGCCATGAGCAGCGAATCCAGGATTGCTCTGTGTGGTCTTTGTTTTAAAAGGCACTGTACCTACTGGAGTGTTAATAGCTTCCTTAAAACACGTTTAGTTGATGTGATGGCTTACAGCAATGAGGAGTGTTTCAATTGATATCCAATATGAAATCGAAATTATGAGATGAAAAGAAATATCTGAAATTAATTTGAAACTGTGTTTCATCCCCTGAGTTTAAAAATGGGTTTGCATGTATGGAAATGTTGTCACAAAGTACTGTCAAAGTGCTTGACTGGTCTAAAGCATACATGTCTTGAAGAAGATGGCATTCTCAGGGTTCATGTCTGCAGAACCAGCTTATCACCATGAATTAAATACTGTGTTTAGAGTGAAATAGCTGGGCTGTATTTGCATTCTTTCTAGTACTGTAATAGTACCTTGTGAAGCTTCAATGTTTAGTCTTTGATGGATTTTTTAAAGGAAAATTTGAAAGGAAAAAATGGAAAACTCTTTTATGAGAGGGAACAGGAACATATACCCGGTATATGAGTTTGTGCATTATTTTACCTTTGTGTGGTCTTACAGCACATCTTTTTAATTGTGACGACTTTAAAATATATTATTAGTGATCTGAATTAATTAAAGCTGATGTAAAAATCAAGGGCATAAAAAGACATGTCACATAACATGTGTTTGCTCATTAGATATGACAGTAACTCTGCAGGGGAAATTAATATTGATATGTATATTGAAAAAGAAATACACTGGAGAGGAAGAGAGGCTCAGCATTGTTCTTTGCCATCATTAATAGTGGCAAAATAATTAATATTGACTACAGCTTCTTATATGCTGAGTGTTTTCTGTCAGTTCCTCCCAGAACCATTTCATTTCCCTGAGACAAGTGGTGATTCCAGTAACACTGCTGTGTTTCAGACAAGGACTACTCCACAACTGGGTCAATTTTCCTAGCTACCATTACACTAAAATATTTTTGTGAAAACCTGGAGACTGTATTACAGCCTGCACAGGTTTTGTGGTGTATGTGAAAGCAGAAGCAGTCAGTGTACACATTAAGCTTTGCATTTCTTCATTTAATTATCTGGCTCTCTTCGTAGGGTAATCAAATCTGTGTCACTGTGCTACTGTGTTCTCTCTGGTAGCAAGCCAGCAGCTCTTGTGTGTTTGGGGTAGGGCAGTGGGCTTTTGGGCCAAACATGTATGTTTTTGGTGTTTAATTTTTAACTGTGGGATTTAGAGCTGTATCACGATGTATATCTAAGCTGTATTTCAGAAGCATTTGCAAATGCTTTGACTAGCAGAAGTTTGTCTCATGTCACTGCAGTTGGATAAAGCCCTCGTATATTTTATTTAATGGAAGAAATGTTCAATAGTTAAATAGTTGAGAACATGCAGCACGTTGTTAATCAGTGATGTGCTGCTCATCCCGCCTGGTTGCTGCCCGTAAGAAGTGCCGTGTCTCTGTTGGGATTCTCCAGTAGGACAGTAAATGGGACACAGTGTGCTCATACGGTTTCCTATCGCTCTCCTCAGTCTCTTTGCTTTGTTCCTACTTTGTCTTTCTGAAATATGCATCAGATATAAGGAACTCCCACTACAAAAGTTCCCATAGTAACATCCCTGAGGAATTGAGAGCAAACTGCGTGCCAGCAGCAGACTCCTGGTTTCGATGCGGCTGCGATGACGAGTGCCTTCGGTGGCTGAGTCTGTGGCAGCTGGGGATTTCTGCCCCTCTGCCAGCCCTCCCAGAGCAGCCCTTCCATGTGTGGTGTCTCTGGCAGCAGGGCCTGCTGCTTTAGCCACACTGCACTCACTGCTAGGGATTAAAACTTGAGCACTGCATGAAGTCTGCAGGATTTGAAGTGCTTTGAAGCAAGAATTATTTTTATTGTGTGTGCATTTTTATAGCATCCCTGAGTACCACAGGAGACCTGGCTCCAGTGCTCTGCAAAAGAAGTATTATTTTAGGAGTGAATTCTGACCTTTCTCCCATGTCAGATGATGGCCTGTGACCCAAAAGGGCAGGGCATGTAATCAGAGCCACTGCCACTGAAGCACCAGTTTCCTGGGTGTAAATAGAAATGGAATAAAATAGAAAACTAGATAGGAATAGAAAATAGTAGAAACTAAATTAAATAGAATTGTGCATGTATCTCTATGCTCTCAGTCTAGACCAAAATAATTGTTGCCTTTCAGGTTTGTTCCAGAGGATTTTAGAGAAACTTAATATTTACTCTGATGTTCAGTCTAGCACTTCTCTTGCTGTTGGGTCGTTGGTTTGTTTTGTTTTTGTTTTTTTCTTTATTAAAAGGAGAATCTTTATTCTTTTCCAGTTACTAGTGTGTAGAGAGCCTTATGTAAGTTAAGCATAGAAAAGGTTATTTGAATCTTGGAATGAAACCCTGTCTATGTTAATTTGCTGCTTGAGTCCTGTGACCAGGATGTTTTTTCTTCTGTTGAAGACAGGAAAGTGGGAAATAAGTAGTGGGCTGAAAATTGCTGTTGCACATGTGAGTTAGTTCAGCAGCATCAGCAGCTCCATTACCTGTGCTCTTCCCAGCAGGTTTGGAGGGGTGTGCCGACTCTTAATAACAAAACCGTGTGTCATGGCTGCACTTCATTTCAACAGATTCCTTATTTGTCATAACTTATGCCAGGGAAATGATAATGGAGTGTTTCCTTTGGGAACAAAGGGGTAGAGATTGTTGAGCTGGCTCAGAATCCATTTCACAGAAATAGCAGGAGTGCTCAAAAGGGAGCTCCAGTAGAGAAAAATGTGTGCCTATGAACATGCAAGTCTATGAACTTGCAAGTGAATGCACAGTCTGGTTACCTTCAAAAATCTGCTATATGTGGAGGGTCTGAGCTTTGGGAGAGCTGCAAGGACTTTGGTTTCTCATTCTGTTGATTGCAGGTATAAAAACCTATGTAGCACTGACAAAGGTTATTTCAAAGCAAGTAACGTGCACTTTGCTTGGGTACTAGTGACCACTCCTTTGCTAGTGTTCAAACCTCTCCAAATAAGCCTGGAATTAACAGGTTAGTAGAAAATGGGTTTTTGAGACAACTTGAATTTGGAAGCAAGTACTGGTATGCAGGTACTGACCTGGAAGTCAAGAAAAGAAGTGTTTCATTAGTGGTGAAAACATGATGCAATTGCCACCTTTGTTAATGAATGAATGAAATAAACCTTCCATGCAGAGGATGAGGTATAAATCATTTTGGATAATGCTCCTTAAACGACCACAGGAGTCTGCAACATTTTATGGAGGTGGTAAAAATTAAGGAGGCATTATATGTGATGCACATCAATCCATCAGCATCTAGTTTTGGTATAACTGTCTGCATTTGACAACCACCTTTCTGACTGGGTTGTGTGGATCAAGAAAAGACAGTGATTTGGAGCCCCACACCAGAGTATATGTCTGTGCTCCATGAACATTATACCAGTTATCCAGTTCATGCTGGAAATTCAGTTGTAAAAAGGTAGACTTTCAGAAAACAATGCCTATGCAAATCTCCTCAACAAGAGAGAGAAATCTGGTTTGCTTGCTGTGATGAAATGTTCAGATGTTAGAAGCTGGTAAATGCAAATTGAGCTTTCTTTTTCATTCCAATGCCTGCTTATTAATTAATAGAATTCTCTTTATAGGCATGCTGTATATTTTATTCCTGAAATGTGGGAGCATATACTGCATTTTGCAGTTTGAGTATCACAGACACTTGATTTTAGAATAAGCGTCTAAATCCACATGTAGATATGGTGACAGTGGGTTTGTTGTGCAGTACCTTACCATACTGTGTTTTTCTTAAGCCTGAAAAACAGCTTATGGTTTGATAAGTTGGCCTGTGGTAAGCAGGGATATTCATGTCAAAGGAAATGAGAGCACATGGAGAGGGAAACCAGCCCGGGTGCTGCAGAGCAGTCACAAGAGGTGTGTTCACAGGAGTGTACACAAAGGCAGGCACATCAACCTGTGACACAGCCAATAAGCAGGAGCTGCACCATGGCCAAAGGATAACATCAGCAAAAGTGAATCAGCTATCCAGGTAAGCGGTGTGTCCTGCAGAACACCAGGGACAGGGGGACATCCCAGCAATCGTGGACAGAGTGGAGAATATTGTTAGGAACTGGAATAATGGGGTAATGAAATTTCCTATTTCAGAGGAACTTCATGTTAAATCCTCTGGACCTCATCCAGTCATTATGTGCAAAAACTCTCTTTAAGTAGCAAAGATAAGTCTACTTTCACTTCTGAGAGTCAAGGAGCTTACACATAGACACTAGTCCCTCCCCTTGCACCCTGGTGCTTTAGCTCTGCATCCTTTATCAACGTGGATTTCAAATGGACAAAAACACGGTCGGATCTGTCTGGCAGAGTTTGGGTTATTTTCCATGATTTTATTAATTTCAGTAAAATGCAAAAGAGTTTATTATGCCAGAATAAATGTGTGAACATAAAACCCAGCTATTCTGCTCTAATTTGAAAAATCCTTTTAAAAAAAGAAGAGTGAGTAGTGAACTAAGTATTTACAGCATAAATTCTTCTAGGAAGCAATACTGTCACAGGTCCAAGACTGCTTGGCACAGGTGACCCTTCAGCTGGGAATTATTTATGACATACGTAAGTCGTCTTGACTGTGTGCAAACTGCGAATGCCTGCACAGTAGTGCTGTGCCGAAGGAAGGACTTCTTTGGGCGTGCTGTATTCCCCCCAAATTTTCTGCTTCCTGGTTACTGCCTGGAGCCCCTGGAATCAGAATGTAGGTCAGAGCAACCAAAGGTTGTTTCAAGTTCCCACGTGCCCCAGAGAGGCTTTCAGACTGCGCTGTAATATATGGATCCGTGATTGCTTTCAGCTCTGTTTCAGTCAAGCGCAGCTCTCAAAAAATAAAGCACCTACAACATAATAACTTGTAATGACATTCTGCCAGGGGAGTTACCTCAGCTCGCACTTACTCAGCTTGAGAAATGAGTACTGGCTGTCTGTGTTTATATGACATGCTTTGTAAAAGAGAATCTTTGAAGAGGAATTATCAAAGTATGAGTAGACTGCTACACTGCTGAAAACAGTTTTCTGGATTCTGCTCTGTATCAGTGGAGGGCCATCATGAAGTGTTGACTGGAGTGTTTTTTTCTCTGAAGGTCTATGGCAAACAGAAGCTGTGCTTTGGAAAATGTGCCAGAATTACCCCTTAAAGCTAGGGTTTTGAAAGTGCTTGACCTCAGCTGTGCTGATGCTCTTCAGCTGAATGCTAATGCTCTTCAAGGTAATGGGAGCAGGAGCAGCCCCTCAGTGGACTCCTCTGAAGGGTTCTTTGCCTCCACATCCTTCAGCGTTGTGCTGCAGGAGAGGCCTTCAGAGGAGTGCCAGTCACCTGTGAGTTCTGCCACAGCGCAGTTCCCTCCAGGGCTGTGGGCATGGAAACCTGGAGCTCACACAGCTCTGTCAGACATGCCGCCTCCCTCTGCAGTGCTGCACAACATCCGAACTGCAGAAGGAGCTTAGAGACCTAATTAAGAGTTCCTTCTTTGTGCATTCATCTTTGGAGTAAGATTTGCTGCTTTTCTTTTTGCTTTGGCCCAGGTGCCATTTTAAAAATACTTTTAAAAGTTCCCAGTGAGTTTTAATGAAATTTCCTCCTATAAGGATTAGTTTATTGTTATTATATGTCGGTTTAAATAGACTAGACTTGTAAATTTACAGTATTGTCATTTACTTTTAATATGTAAGATACTGTGTGGTGTGAAGGAGAAAACTGCAGCTTTTAGTTTACAGAATCCCAGAATCCCAAAATATGCTGAGTTGGAAGGGACCTACAAAGACCATGAAGTACAGCTCCCATTACTTAGTATTTGTTTAATTTCCTGGTAATCACTACAGATAATTCTGATGGATCATAGCAGATTGATTTTTTTTACCCTATTTCCTATGTTTAAGTTAGAAATACATTATTTAGCCTTTTGCACTGTTACTCTGGAGTTCTCAACTGGATTCTCTTGACTGAATTTTTAAATATAGAGCATTGTCTCTTAATGAAAGTAGACTTGAATTGTGTTCTAAAACCTTACCATCACTTCCTAGGAATTATTTAAAATATTGACATGAAATAAAGTTGTCTGGCAGTGCCTTATTGCAAAGCTGTTACAAATGTGAACGAATGTGAAATGAGGACCTGCTATGATCACAGGATGTGTGAACTCTGCAAAGGGCAGAGTTTGGGAGCTGGTTTAGAAATTTAAACACACTGTGAGTGACTCACAAAGTGTGTTTTTAAATAATTCAAGGAAAAGGTGTAAAACTCTAATATAAAACCAACCCACCACCGCAACAATAAACAAACAAACTCCCACAAAAACAGCAGCAAAAAACAAGCAGCCAAACAAATCCTGGAAAGTCAGTGAGGATTTTTCATTATCAACTGCCAGATCTTTCTACAGGAAAGATTTGGAAACTTTCACATAGATTGTGTCATGATAATCTCATTAAAGGTACTCTGAACTGTGCTTTTCAAAGGGAGCCTCGGATTTGTGTCACCTTACCTGATTATGGGGTGTCAGTGGTGTAGTTAGACATTGAGCTCCGGGGAAACATCACTCAAATTGGGAGTCAGTCCAGAAAACACCCTGAACATACCCAGCAAGGCTTGCAGGTTCTGTGTCTGTAATAAATTCTGGAAGAATGCTGTATAATTTTACGTGCTTGTTGAGAAGCTAACATTCTTCTTGTGAAAAAAAATCAGAGGTTGCTTTGGTCATAGAGGTAAAAGGTGTCTAAGGAAAAAAATGTTTTAGAGAGCAAAGCAAAACATGACTGTAGTTTTCAAATTATATAATAGTTTGGAAATCTTAATCTGACTTTGATGTTTTGTGAATTCTTTACTGGAAGAAGGGAAAGTTGTCCTGAGGATGGGGTACTGCCAAGAAAGGTCTTGGGAAACCCACAGTCATGTAGAATGTGAATCTTGGGGTATATTGGGCTAAAACAAAAAAGTCATAGACCATTAAAAAATTATTTATTTGGTAATGATGGTTTGGGAAAGTGAATTCTATGTGTAAGGTGGGAAAGACATTATTGTTCTTCTATTTTATGTTATGAAATTATCCTGAAATTTTCCAGTGCTTACTTGGTATGACAGACCTCATTTTAGGGTTTGGCAAGGCAAAATCCCAGTTTTTAGAAGTTTACATGTAAATAAGGTTTTGAGATATTGCAGCATTGAGGAACAGAGATGCCAAGGTCCCCTTTAATACTGATAGGGAGGAAAGGTATGAAGAACACTTCAGAAGCCCTTACAGATGACTTAGGAGGAAATAGCTGTCTGATTACTTAGGATTGGAAAGGAATTATGTTAATTTGAAAATACTGTTGATGATAATTAAATTACATTCAAGTTTCTGAAATTAAAGATAACTGAGTTGGAGAAATTGAAGTGACTGTAGAAGGAACTTTAGAAGGGCTAAATAATTACGGCTTTCAAACACGTGAAAAAGGAAGGGGACAGCTTTTTTTTTTTTACTTGTTTGCAAAATGATGCTTGCAAATTGAGACTGGAACAGGTACCTCGTTTGTTATTACTTTCTAATTCTTATTAGAATCAGGTTGGTTTTCAGTGAGTGTAACTCTCAGATCTTCACAGCTGCCTCTTTAGGTTTAGCTGAGAGGTAGGAGTATGGCCCAAATAACTACAGTATTTACTGTTCATGTCTGTTTGTCTAGCAAGAACAGTCTCCAAATCTGCTTTGTATGCCCTGTGTTAACATTTCCTCATTTCTGATGGGCAGTCGTTCTATCCCACAGTAGTAGGAGGGAGGAGAGAGAGATCCAAGAAGCAGGGATGATTCAGCAATAGTGATCTCTTTAATTATTTTACAACTCTTTTATAAAAACCTTTTTTCTTCATAGCCTAATTGGTTAAAAGATCAGCCACCTTCTTAAGGGTGATTGGTTAACGTCCTGTTGTCAAAACTATTTCTCTACTGTACTATAAACAAAGGTTAGCAAGGTCTGCAGGTGTCCCTGGTTTATAAACTCTACTGATAGCCCTCGTGAGAGGCTTTTCTCTCCCGTGGGACCAAAGAGAAGCAAGAAAAATTCTTGCAAGCAGCATTTTCCGTATCCACAATGGGGCATGGCATTCTCAGAAACTTATTATTTCATTTCATGTTCTAATTTATAAAACTTAATCAAGTTACTTTTCTGAGATGAAGGATGATTGTGGTGCCAGTGCTAAATGAAACAGCAGTTGCTGAAGTAACAAAGCCAGGTAAGGATTGGAGTCATGAACACTGTGGTTCCTGCCTGAGTGCCTCACCTGCAGCTGTAAAGGGACAATGCAGAGCAAGTGCCACTAAATATTTAAGGTGTCAAGGCCAGCAGGTACCATAGTGACCGCTCGGATTTACAGCTTTAAACCGCCACAGACACTAAGGCTTATCTCAGAAGAGTGTGGGATGATGGAACTGCTGATGTGGTTGTTTCAGTTTTAGATTATTAGATTTAAATGATTTGTATTAAAAATGTATATTTAAATAACTAACAAATTTCATTATTTACAGTAGTGATTAAAAACTACTTCCACTGTACTCCGCATGGATTGAATTTCAGTACATTGAGGTTTACTGGAAGAAAAAAGTGAACTGCCTGGTTGAAGGTTTATGTGCTGTGAAGAATGAAATCACTTGGTAGAACCAGTGCTTGGGGAATGATATCAGTGCTCCTTGAGCTAAAGCTGGTTTCATCTGTGTTCTCCCCCTCCTGGCTGGTGAGCTCCCGGTGTCCCACCCAGCTGCTGTGCCAGCTGCGCGGCTGTGGGCTCTGGAAGTCCCTCCAGCACTGCTCTGCACTTCGTGCTCAGTGTGTCACACTCGGGGTGGGATCTGAGCTTGCTGTGAGCAACATGAAACCACATAAAAGGTTTGAGAAGAAGAAGATTTAGCTATAGAATTATTTTTTCCTAAGTAGTTTGCATGGTGACTTAATTATATTATTGATTATTTATAAGTTACCCCTTTAATCCCTTCTTCTTAAAGATCTGTTTCTTTCATCTTTATGGAGATGACTGAAATTCATGTGCAAAAATACAGTTGTGTCTAATTCTCTGCTGATTTCTTGGAATTAGTGCGATTCTTTTCTTGCATTTTTTGCAAAGAAACAGGCTTCAGGCAGCCAACTGCATTGAGGGAATGAACAATTAAGCCACACGTAATGGACTCACAAGTTTCATGTCAGTGAGTGGCAGCTCATTTTTAAAGTGCAGTTTTGTGTTAATGTTGAGAAGAGGGAGAAATTTTGGTAATGTGATTTTTTCTTTTCTTCTGCTTTCCCAAAGTCCCTCATTTCTTTTGTGATTTTAATGCCATTGTGAGAGTAGATAGCTGATTACACTGCTGCTTTATTTTCATATGAAACACCATATAAACAGCCAGGTTGAAGGGAACGTAGTGTAGAAATTGTGGACAAAGCATTTACAAGAAGTATCCATCAGAATGGGTATGAAAATCTGGGAATGTCATACAAGATTAAATTGCTTATCTTTATTTAGGAATTGCAGATTGCTAATTGAACATAAGGACATGATTCTAAAGTGTGGGTGATAACTTTAAGAGTACTGAGTCTCCATGTTGTGAAGAGCTGAGTCCCCCTGAGCTGCTCGTGAGAAGAAACCTCCACATGTACTATATTGAGTGGCTAGATGAATAAAATAACTTTTCCTCTATGAATTAGCCTATTTTTTACTAGAATAAAAAATGTCTGGTTTGGCAGGTTTCTTCTGCAAGGACAAAACCAGACCTACTTGTTAATATGCCCTGTGCCTTGAGCAGTGCCTGTGCAGAAAGCTCTCAGTTCAGGATGTTTGTAGGTATGACATTTATATGTGGTGTCAAATCCTGCAGTTCTCTGTCAGTCAGAGGCGTGCCATTTGTCCAGGGGCTCCAGTCATTAGATAAAAAAATTTTAGTAAAACCATTCATCATTTATCTAGTGCATGTAAGCAAACAGCAATTAGGGATTGCACCAGTTACTGGTACCCGTAGTTTGAAATCCCCTCAAAGTTCTCAGACAGCTGCAGGAAAATCTTCGCTTGTCCTCGTCCCCCTCGGGAGCTCGGCGGTGTTTGCTGTGCTGGCCAGGGTCTGTGCACACGGCCAGCTGGGCCAGTGCCAGGCGTGCCAGCAGGGCCAGGCCGAGTGCCGGAGCTGTGGGCTGCTGCCCGTGCTCTCAGCCCGTGCAGGGAACCCGGTCCCTGTGTGCCCAGCACGTTCTCCCCGAGCACATCGAGGCTCCTGGACCCCTTGCGCTGTCCATCCGGGCTGTCCAGGCACCTGTTACCTTCACTGCCCTGTTGTTCCTCCTGAGGTATGACTGTTCCATAAAAAAAGGAAATAGTACAAAATGGAAAATCTGGATCCCAGGTGGATTTTTGATAGCATGCTACGTCTGGAGCCTTTTGTATTTAGAGGCTTTCTTACCAAAGATGTAGGGTTTACATTTGTTTTTAACTTGGATTTGGTTTTTGAGCTCCTCCCAAACCACAAGTCCATACACATCTGGTCTAAAATTTTTTTAAAAACTTTCTCTAATTGTGATTTTACTTTCAGTGATCCTTGCTTTTGAGAGTGATATAGTTACTGGGAGGGGTGAGGGCGAGTAAATTACTAGGTACTAGAAACATTTGTGTTCTGTGAAGATTATGACACCACTGCTAATTAAACAAATCTTAGAGATTTTTCCCTCACTCTGTCCTTTTAGTCTGTGGCTGTTCTTCGTGATACTTACTCTGTAAATATCCAAAATGTTTATTGATCACCACTGGCAAACTATTGTAATTAATAGTGAAATTCATTAAATAAGTACATGGGAAACAACTTCATCTGGCTGTAGAAAACAAAATGAATATTTGGTAGTTTATGAGTTCATGATTGCCGTGTAAAATCCACATAAGTAGAAAGTGGGTTTGGAAACCTTAAAGGCTCATTACCAAAAAATAACACTTCTACATATTAAAGTTATTAAAATTTATATGGAGGAAAGTGAATCTTAGAAGTACTTTGTTTGTAAGGTAGGTTAGTTTAGAATTGCGTTGTTCTATAATCAGCAGAGAGCGAGTAGAGTAGATAGTAGGTACAGGCCTAGAAAGGTAAAAGGAGAGGACAATGGATTAGGAATGGAAAACCATACAAATACTCTGATCCTTGAAGAATCACATAATGTACAGTGCAGAAATTACACACACAGCAAGGGAGGCTGATAAGCACAGTGAGAGGACAAATTCCAGGAGGGGGAATATTCAGGGAATGGATGTTGACGGAGAGGAACAAGAAATAAATCAAATACAATGATAGAAAGTAAAATTTTGCTTCAAAGTCCTAAAAATACTTATTTTGAACCTGTGTTTTAGAAGGGCTTCTCTGTTTTAAAGTCTAGACATAACCCAGAAATACAAATTTTAAAGGCAGTGGTGTGTCCATACTTAGCAGAACCTGTGCTAGGTGCACTAATAGGCACAAAAAAGGTTTAGATCCAGTGTAGTCAGCGAGCTTTTTTCTGGTGTAAACTTACGTGATATTTCTCATTTGTCTCTAAGCTGAATTTGTTTAGAAAATGGTGTGCCACAACAAGTGAATAAAGCGGAGTCAGTGGTTAGTCACTTCAGAATTTCAGTTCTAACATACCTCATTCTTGCTACAGCATCATCTAAACTTAGCAGTTTCATTTTTAGCAGAAGGGAGAGAATTCCTTTGATCTGATAAAGTGTTCATCATCTGACAAGACCTCTACTCAAATGCAGCATGTTACAAAACTCCTACATAAAGAATGCTAACAAAAGATTAAATTAGACAATAGTGTGATGTTTATAAGAGAAAAGAACTTGCCAAAGAAATCTTTCTACAGTTCTCTAATGTTTTTCTGTACTGTAAGAGACTTCTGCTATTACAAAGAGATTGGTAAGAAAATTTAGCTGATATGGAGAACGCTTCTCCTTAAGAACAACAACTAAGAGGTAATTGTAGTTAAAGAGCTCTTGAGGAGTGAGGCAGTGCTGCATTAGCTTGAGTATATCTGGTTTTGTTAGGGCAGGTCTCACATTTCAAAGCTGTGCTAACATTAGTCATTGAGTTAAAGATCTAAGTGTAGTGTGCCTGAGTCTAATACAGTGCATTTGATTTTGCCCTTTGATTATTTCAGTACCCTGGAGGATATTCCTCATTCTGAAACAGTGTTTCCACAGACTCAGTGTTAATCATTGTTGGGACAGCTCTGTTAATTGACACCAGCGTTACTTTCTTCTGTTCTTGAGGTGCTTACAAGTGTTTTCACATTTAGTATTTCTTTCTTCTTTAAGCTGTTCATTCCAATATTAGTCTTTTTTTCCCCAATGTTGACTCATTCATTTGTTTCAACTTAATGTATTCTTCCCTTCTTTCTTGCCTGCCTCATAATCATAACTCATTTTCTCCGAACCCGTAAATGGCTCCAAGGGACAGGCATTTCTAATAGAGGACGTTCCAGAAGTTCAGTTTAATGATTCATGAATGTGCAGGTGAATGCCAAACTCCCAGGTTCCTGCCCCAGCATTTCACTGCTCTGGTGTAGTACAGATCTCAAACACATGGGCCCCGTACTTCAGCCAGATGACTTCATAAGGCCCTTCTTATTTTAGCCATTTCTGTTTCTGTAAAGTGGTAAAAGCAGTTTAAGCAATAATATTTTTTCAGGTTATTTCCTTTTTTTTTTTAACGTCAGTAATTATTACTTTATCATTATCTCCTCATTTAGATGTCACTGTTTACAAGAGCGTTCTACTTGCACTAGTAAACATATCACTAGTAAATACCATAAAGCTGTAATGAAATACAAATCCTGCTGGATACAAGGCCTTGTTGGAAAAACCAGACCTCACAGATTTCAAGCAAATATCTGCTAGCTGAGATTGAAAGCATGGCTGTGTACAGGGTTTGTGCAGTTTGTTCTGAGAAGCACTGGAGACATGCTAACTCTGTCATAGCAGTTGTAGATAGTGAGAAAGAACTAAAGACAGAGGCCAGACTTTTGGTAACTCTGTGGTAGGGGTTCGTACTGAAGGTCACACTGAATGACCCTTCCCACTGTCTCTTCCATAGAACAGGACATATTTATGTTAGCAGAGAAAACACAGAGGAACTAACAGAACTATCAGGTGTGCTGTTACATAATGCATGTGCTTAAGCAATATTCAGAGGTTCATCTTCCGTGATGCTCACTGGGTAAAAAGATACTTACTTTAAAAATGTTTATTTACTTTTTTTTATCTGCCTCTGTCAAAATTCATCATGTCTGCCTTCGAACAACAAGAGGGCAGGTTCCCATCAGCAGAAACTGAGCTTGTGACAGCAATGCACCAAGGCACAAAACATTCTCCCTTATAGTAGCATATCACAGTTAAGGGTAGTTACTCACCTAAAGTTGTAACCACGTGCATTAGAAATCCCAGTAAGGCACCTGGGTGTATATTTAGGCATCCGAATACCTTCCCCTGGCAGAACTAGCAGACACCTATTCTCTGTGGAGCACCTGGAGACAAGGTGTGTGGTAAACAATGCACTGATGAGACAGCCTGCTGGTGCAGGAGCATGGCTAAGAAGCCAGCACAGTCCTATAAAACTCAACAGAGTAGTGAAGGTTGTTGATGGAGTATCCTGTGTTCATGTTTTCAGTTTTTGACTTGGCTTGCTCGTGTGTAAAATTTGATTTAGGGATGTTCTTGCTGAGAATTCCATCTTGGAGATCGTCTGTTCTTCCACATTTGTTGTGCCATGGTCAGTGTTCCCAAGAGGCTAGAGATAAAGTCTCAGATCTTAGATTTGAGTGATCTGGAGCTTGGATGCTTTGTTAAGCATGAGAAATTGTTGCTTTAAAAAGTGGGTGAACTGTATACACATATCTCAATCTCTTTCAACTGAAGTAAGAACTTCTCCTATAAAAATCTAATTTCCTTGTTTTAAATATCACTTTAAAGGAAAACAATGTTATATGTTCCTGAAATAGCGTTTCATTTTTTGGAGGGTTCAGAATTGTCCTTGTCTGCAGGGTGATGCTTCATATAATAATGAAGTGTTTTGCTATGAAATATACTTTCAATATTTTTGTCATTGCCTTTTGTTCTTCTGTTCTGATGGTCTATATATCTACATAAAGTAAGGAGGGAGAAAAGAGAGGACTGCACTGAGTTATGCTTTGGTAAGCTGTTTTTGTAATAACTTGATTCAGGTTCTCACTGTGAAACAGCTCACTGTCATCAGTTTTGAAGTCGCTTAATGGCTGTACTACATCTAAGCCAAAGGTGATGGTCATATTTCTGCTTGGTGGTGGTACAAGTCATGGGTCAGCACTGGTTGTGGATGAATGCACACAGGCATCATGGCTGGAACCCAGCTAGAAATGGTGAGCTGCTTTCACTTGTGGCAGGGAAGGAACAGCAGCTTTATTTCCCTCTGCCTGCTGGAGGCCAGTGAGGTGTCAGCCTTCAACTGTTAGAATCGTAATTTTGGAACTTTGTTTACAAAATTACAGCAGAGAAGGGGCACTCTTTCTGCACAGGCTCACCACTCCTTCTACGTAATAGACAACAAAAGTATTTTGAATTAGTTTTGTGGCCCTGATTTAATTTTTTCAGGGTTTGCTGATGATCAAACATTTCCTCTACTACCCCCTTCCCACTCCCTCTTCCATAACCCTGCACCACTTTTTCTTATTTCATTATTTTTGCTGTCCTCACCTCCTTTCTTGAAGTGTAACTTCTCAAGTTACTTTGGCAGCTACTCTAGCAGCTACCCTGCTCTTTATACTTCTTTTTTCATTTACTTCCATGCCTTTCATATTCCTGTCTTCTCCATTCAGAATCTTACCCTTTTTTCCCAAATTGCTGACCATAGTCTGTCTTCACTGACAGGCAACGTACACAATATCATACATTTTCACAGAAGTGTGTGTTTAAACGCTTTACTGAATTCTTCTGCTGATGACACTTCCAGCAAAAGAGAGAAATTACAGTGCAAGGATCGCTTTGAGCAAATCTCAAGGGAATGCTTTTCAGAAAGCTGCTTGAAGTTCTGACAAAACACAAAAAACCTAACATTAGCTATCCTCGTCTTCCAAATATGAAATGTCTGAAAGAGCAAAGACAGTCCCCAAGTTAACCTGTGTAGAAAAAATTTGGCTGCTTGCTTGTTTCCATAAAATATCTTTATAGATAAGAGTTAGTGGGTTTGTAGGTGTGTTTCTGTAATGAGAAGACTGTAGAGGGCAGTTCTTGATAACGTGGATGTCCAGGATAATGTCAATACTGCACAAATGCTTAGCTTCAAGTTCTTAGGTTGATTCCAGTGGAGTTCGTTAAGCACGTGTTTGCTTTCTTCTGTGGGAACTACAGAATCAGAAGCATGGATGTTATGTCACTGAGGGAAGGGCACGTGCACTTTGAAAGCATAGAAAAGGTGTTCAAAGCAAGTTCTGGTAGGCAGACAGAACAAATTGGTACTTTCAAATACTATTCAGAAATAACTTTCAAGAAGGGTAAAGCAGGAATTTGATTTTGTACATATTCTCAAAACAAACAGTTCCTTGCAAACCATTTGCTGCACTGGTTTATCTTTTTATTTTGTTTGCAAACTGTTTTACAACAGACTTGGAATTTTACGGTTTTGTTCTCCTGAGTTATTTTGCAAATGCTTAATAAGGAAAATCTTCATCTTGTGAATTGTTTACTAATTGTGTTTTCCATATGTTTATATGTTTAGCTTTTCTGTTGAGGGATTTCATCACTTTCATCACATGCTTAAGGACTGTTTATTCCTGAAATGATTATATGTAGCATAGTGCTGGAAAAAAATATGGAAGCACTAAAATCTTTACTTTCTCTCAGATGGCATCTTTGAGACCTTGCATGCTAAAGAATCTGCAGAGCTTTGTTCCGTACACATTTTGAAGAATGTGTCTTTTTGCAGCTCATCACTGTAAAACCTGCTGATACTAAACCCAGTGCTGTTAGCAGCTTTCATCTGCATTGGGGCTTATTCTTTGTCAGATACAAACATTTGTTTTCAAGGATTGAAAGCCAACAACTGTGGCCACACACAGGGCACTGTGTTTGATGTTGTGGGTTTGGAGCAGACCTAGAGTCTTCAGATTATGCATAGATAATCTTCACCTTTTTACCTCCCGAGTTCCGTTCTCTTGCCTTTTCTCCTACTCAGCCTTGCATTTCCACTTCCCTACTGATTTATGTTCCTGAAGCCCTTTCAGCTTTTTGCCACCCTTCTTCCAGGATTCACAGAGCAAGCCTTGGCCTGCCAGGGTTTAAGTGTGGGGCTTTGCCAAGCTCTCAGTGTTGAGTTGTTTGTTAATATATCAAATCGCCTCACAAACCAGGAAATCTCGTCTCCAGTCGCTTCCTGGCTCTTGGAAGAGTAACTGGAGAGGGGTGGACAGTTAGACTGATCCAACATTTCAGGTAGGCAACATGTAGGTGAATATGATTTTTGCTTCTGTTTTGGTTTTGAATATGCCTACAGTATCTTGTAGGAGGCAGAGAAAAGATAGAATTATGCCTGTCATTGAAATTAAATGGGAGTTTGAGACTGTTAAGGGTTTTGGAAGCATTACAGTTTCTGCACTGATGAAATTCACAATTTCTTTATGAAACTAGTGCTAGAGGATGTGCCTAAGCAGTGTGAAACAGTTTAAAGTGTAATGCTTATTGATTTCAAAGCACAACATGACATATGTTGTCCAGCTCCCTCTCTGTGTTTATTTCTTTGTAATTGGGGAAAAAGAGGAAGAGAAATAGCAGAACCAGACATGAGCCTACCAGTGTGTGAATAACATACAAACTGTTCTTGCCCAAATGAAGTCACTCAAAGATCATTCTCTTCCACAGGAATATAAATCAGCCTTTGTGGCAAAGGCTGTTACAGGGCGCCTGTCTTAAAAGATCTCTTTAAAATTGTCCATGTGCATCCTTTAAGGTTGTAGTGTACACGTATATTGGTATGGCCTGGTTCTCTCTGCCCAAAGTGCTACCTCAGTGCTGCCCGAGTTTGATCCGTGCAGAGCAGCAGAACTCAGCAGAGCTTCTGTAAGGCCCAGCTCAAGCCAGAGGCGTGCTGTGTATCTTCCAGTGGCATCCAGGGGGAAACCTCTGACAGAAGTGTCAGCCCCCCATCAATGTGGATGCAGAGACCTGTGGGGGAACTTGGTTTCCATGTCTGTAGCTTGCCTTCACAAGTTCAAAGGTTAGCTCCTGTTTATCACTACTTCTTCATTTCCCTTACACATTTATTTATTTAACAATCTCTACACTATGCTGCTGATGATATCAGCATTACAGGGGACATTACTTTGGCACCAGAGTGCCAAAAGACACAGTCATTTGTCATTTGGTCACTGGCCTAAGTACAGGAGTTTTTATGGGTTCAGGAGATGAAGTTGTTATCACATTTTCTGTAAATAGCCTGCTCTAAGTTCAGTGAATTGCACTGTCCTTCAGGTCTCAAGCAGTGGGTCAAATCAATTTTGTTCAGCTCGTGAGTGTTTTAGGACAGCATATACTCGGTGTCCTGTGTTAGTGAGGAATTTAGCCATTGACTCTGGAAACACTGGATCTCTTGGCAGTGAGGAAGGAGCAGTCATCCTCCTCATTGCCTGTGGTATGTTTGCTGAGATTGATAAACAATTAAAAAACCCCAGACAAGTGGAACCAATAAGCACAAAATTGCTTCTTGAAAACAGACCTGACAATAATCCATTTCCTGTTCAAAACACTGGGGTTTTTGGATCTTGAAGGGGCTAAGCCCAGCAATACAAGCAACCATTTGCTTAGTGAAACATTCATGCAAGTCATAAGATTAGCCTGTTAATCACAGCCATAACCCTTCTAAGATGAAAGGGCAAAGCCAATGCTGTGCTCTCTATACAACTATACCAGCCATTAATTTCCCTCTCCCTTCCACTGTCCTGACTGATGTGCTGGTTATAAGCACTTACAGTGAAGGTTATTTTTAGGGAAAGTATGGCAGGGTAGTAAAGCAACAGATTTACACCTGGTAAAAACTAAAAACAAGGCTTGCCTGGAATTTATTCATAGTTTTTCAGACATTAGATGAAGACCTACCAAATACTGAAAAATACTGTGGAAAAAGAAGACATTAACACAGTGAGCCTTAAAATTGCATCAAATAGAAACAGAACAAGCAGACAGGACATCTAAACCCATGAGGGTGCACAAACAGCTGCAATAGAGCATCAGATGGTAAGAGAACCTAAATATACGAAGGTGAGCTTACACTGATAGCAACAGCAGTTTGCTCACTTTATGGGTCACACAGTTATGCTGCAGCCAAATGGTACAAAAAGGGAGGGATAATAAACCCAGGAAGGGAGGATATGTACAGTGAGACCCACTTCTCAGCATTTTCCCAAATACAGAACCTCAGAATTCTACTTCCATCACTGAGGAATGAGGGATGGCCATGCCAAAAAAGCCAATTTCTGTGGCTGCAGTTTAGATCAGCACACAGAAAAGAAGCAAGGTCTTGGCAATACAACATAGACTGAGGGATTTTATCTTTCCGGGAAGCTTTATTGTGGCTCAGGTGACACAGCTTGATACTGGTAAGGAAAAACGAGCTGTGTCAAGCCATGCGCAGAGTAGCTTTTCAGCTGACATCCTTTGACTTGGACAAGTGTGCAGAGTATCTCAGTGAATTATTTTGTACCTACACTTCACAATCCAATCTAACAATGTCAGAAGTGTGGAAGCAAAGGAACCAACTTAGCCCACAGGCTTCATTTAAGACTGAATGACAAAATGCCAACTATCAGACAAAAGATAATAATGACATTTATCTTCAAAGACATTATGTAAGAATAAAATATATCTTCAGGAATGATCTGCACAAAGAACTATTTATTAGAATTTATATAAAATACATGGAGGAAAATACTAGGTGATAACCATGAGGGGAAAAAAACCCAACACACAAAACCTCAAATCAACAGATATAGCAGACAGCTGGGTGAATATAAAATAAAGAAAGTCACTACAAGTGCCATTTTAAACCAGTTTTTGCACGAAAAAGAAATACCAGAAGATGCTTCCAGTAGAATCACCCTGAGATAAAGTATTTACCTGGGTATCTATGTGACTTGTGCAGGCATTACTGTGTTTCTTGTCTGTCTCATGTTCAGCCACAGGTCAGGTTCAGATCTCAAAGTCATGTCAAGGAGAGGTTTCTGAAGGGTTTTTTTTTCCTGAAAACTGAAGGCTAAAACAAGGCATTTAATGAAAAACAGTTGTGCCTATCACTTAGCTTCCTGAAATCTCTCAATTTTCCCTCATATTTTCTGCACACAAACATCAAGGAGGAAAAAAGCTGAAATTTGTAGGACGAACAGTCCAAATACTCAGATTGGGTTCTCATAGATAAATAACATGATTAGGGTATGCTTATAGCTCAGCTTTTTTTTTAGTCTGTATAGGATGGATAGTTTGATAAAACAAATGCAGTCTTCAAATTCAGTGTCTTATTTTTGCTTTGGCAGTGTCTTTTTTCTGAAAAATCTACATCACTGGCAACTATGAGCAGACACTGTTGTCTTTCATAGACAGCACAGACTGAGATAGAATTTTGTCAGCCCATCCAGAAGGAAATGCTCAAATTTATAGAGACTTTTGGATTAGTTCATTTTTACTGTCTTGGGCAAACTGAAGAAAGTGATCTGAGCACTGAACTAGATGGAGAAGTTCAGAAGAAGAATTAGATGTGTTCATGGACACGTGGACTCATCTCAGGAGTTTTTATATCCAGCCTGCCAAGAAAGCATTCAGAGATGCAAGATCCAAGAACTCTCCCAGCAGTGTTTCGTAGGCATTCTGAGACAGCTGTGATCACAGAGTCCCAGCTATTCTTCTACATACAGGAAGTCTTTAATTACAAGGTAGGGCATATATTCAAATGATGTTTTCATTTCTAAAGGCTTTTTTGCCTTTGAAGAACCTGACCACAGCTGATAGACTTTATGAAGCCCCACAGCTCTATTAAGATTAAATAACCAGAATTGCTCATAAAGCTTTGGTAGATGTAGTAATTATTTTTTTTCCATCAGAGAAAAATGCCAGAGAGCACTTCAAAGAAACAAACAAAAGATAGAGGAGAGTTGGCAAGACGAACAGAGGAAGGGAGTTGTGTGGGGAGCAGATGTGATTTTGAAGCCCATCAGAACTAACTGCAGAGAGGCAGAATCCTTGTTCGCTGTGGCTGCAGATCTGCTGGCAGGGTAGCACAGAGGTGTCTCCAGTGTCTGTACCTGAGGCCAGCTGGGTATTAAATGTCCAGCAATTATCAGTGTGTGCTCTGAGTGCCCTCGGAGGCAAACGGGAGCAAACCCCGGGACTCAGGCGTTGTTTGTAGTGCTGCCATCACAAGATTGCTCCGTGGCCCAGCTCTGCTCCAGTGCCCTGGCAGTGCTGGCACACGGTCACCTCACGGCTGCAGCGCTGCAGTGTCTGTGTGCAGAACCACCAAGGCATGTGGCAAATGGTCCAGCTCTTCTCTCACTCCGAAAAGCCAGCCCAGCACGAGCGTGTCCTTCCACAATGAGCGGTGGTGGTGGCTCTGTGCTGGAGATGACAAGGGAGAGACAGCTCCAGTGTTGCTTAGGAGTGTGTCAGATCTTAATAATTCAGCACTATCAGGGGATTCCTAGCCAGATGTCCTGAAAGCAGAGACCAAATCACTGCTGTGAGGCTTTTTCAGCCTTGTGTTCTCTCCTGTAGAAGCTTTTATGGCTGTGTTTTAGTTTCACTCTTTTTCCTTTCCATATTTGGGCTTTAGGAAAGAGATTTAGTGTTTTATCACAATTGCTTTTGCATCATACAGGAATTGTTTTGTTCTGTGGCTACTTAAAGCATTTCCCAGTGTATTTAGTTAGCTCTATTTTACAGGTCTAAGCATACAGGGATGCTTAGATTTCATAAATTTATATGGAATATATATTAATTACCAACAGTATATTACACATGAATAAGGTATTATTATAATATCATATAGAGTGTTTAGGTCTCCAAACATCCAGAGAGATAATAACTGGAAGTTGGAATGTATGTGTTGGAAGGGAAAACAAAGTCCATTTGCATTAGCCCTAGCAACAGTGGTTTTCAATCTGTCTGTTCTCTATTTTCATATAGCAATTTCTACTAAAAGTTACCTTTTTTTTCAGCAGAGAGCAGGTTTTAGGCCATTTCTAGCTTCCCCTTACCTAGTGATGGGTTCCCTGAGTTGTCTGTTAATAGTAAGTTGATTCCTTTTCTCAATAATCTATGCATTTGCCTATTAAAAATAAGCTCTCCTCCAGTTCCTCCTCAGAACCCCGTATTTTTATAATAATTTATTTAGTGGAAATTAATTAGCTTGTTAAAATAGAGTTGTGTGAGATCTTGCTGAAGTGTAGTCTGGAAACTTTAAATCAGTCATGTGTCTAGTTTCTGCCTCATTTAATCAAACTCTTGCAAATTGTATTAGGCATCACAAGAAAGGTTGTACTGGATATTTCAGGTCCCTAGAGAAATAAAGTTTGTGTGTCAGATCTGGTCATGAATTCTGGTTTAACTGGCCTTATCAGGAATTCTCATTCATTAAACATTAGGCATTCTGTACAAATGCAGCTGTGAGAGATGAAAGGTTTCTCAGCTGGTAAGGATAGAGGTGGACTCAGAAGCTGTGGTTTTGGGGCTGATGGCAAACCATTGTTCAAATTTTGCTCTAATTATTATTCAAATTACACAGTGGGACAGCTCCAGCAGGAAAAATTGGGATAAACCTGTCTCAAACTAATTCCTAGGCTGGTTGTGTGGTGGCATTTATTAACATTGTGGGAGTTCCAAATTCAGATCCCTGTTCTGCCATTAAATGATACGACTGTGGAATTTTTGTGTTATTTCTTAGCAGTTAGCATTTTTCCCCCTATTCTCAAGAGCCAAGTTTAGGGATTACATTAAAATGTAGTACAGATTGTATGATGTAATTTGCACAGGCAGAAGAGAAGGAGCACCAGAAAAGCAGAAGTTGAGAAACACAGGTTGGCCTCTTCCTATCCTCTCTCATTTGCTGTCTCTATAACACTTGGCAGCTGCTTCAGGCCAGGTGTCCTGCCTGCTCTAGGAAATTCCTGCTCCACTTGCTTTCCGGTGTCATTCCTGATTGTCCTGAAAAAAATCTGTGAGACCTGTACAGGTTACATGTCTCAGAGGAGTCAGAGAAATACTATATTTTATGATTTTTTTGTTTTAGCCTGATCAGTCGTTGGTCAGTGCTTAGGAACTGGGAGGAATGAGCTTAGGAGTCTGAGAACACTTCATGCCGGCTGTGGATGGCCCTTGGTACACAGTACAGCTGAGGCAGTCTTACAGTGCAAATAAATACTCGTTCAGCCACTCCATGGCCTCACCAGATTTTGCTCTGCATGGTCAGGGACCAGCTTGTCACTGTCATTGCACTTACGCAGTGCATTTTATATCCAGATCTGTCTATCTACCTGTCTGTATGGATTTGATAGCCCCTTGCTCTCAGCCAGGTGGCATCAATGTTCAAATGTTCTTCATCGGCGTTCAGAATTGAGAAAGCTGTTTTAAGGAGCTGCAAACAGTGGAATGCTGAGATAACTTTTGCATCTTTACTTTCTCATTTACTGTAGCCGTTACTTCATTCCACATTTGGAAAAAGATAGCTGTGCTGTGCCTTTGTGTCATTGAATTACATGGGAACAGAGAGAGAAGGAAAAGGATATCAAGCAGAGGAGGAAATGATTCCTGGGTGAGGAGTGTGGTTTCATAGCATTTAATGGAAGGGGATGCCTGGGATTAGGCATATCCAGCTTAATTCTGTGTAAACTAAGGGTTTTGCTACAAATCTGTGCAGGGTGTTAGGATAATTCTAGTAAAGGATCAGCTTTATTTCAGATTGCCTACTGGTACTGCTTGTCTGTCATCTGCCATGTGTGAGCACAGGTTCTTTGCTGCTGCTTCTCTGCTTTAAATGTACACACCTGTGTAGGATTGAAATCAGCCCTGGTGAGACATGCTACAGTTCCCACTGAAACCTTGTGCCAGCAAGAAGTAATTGATGTTGCAGGCTTTCACTGATTTATAAAGGAAAAATTACCCTAAATATTGATTTCATTCTTCCATTAACTGCTGGAGTAAATGTTTCTTTGTAGGGCAGTGGCACTTCAAGTTGTTATAACAGTTTGAGAAAATCCAAAGACGTGTTTCACTTGATACTTTTCTGTGGCTTTTGTGTATAATTGTGTGAAATTCAATTTACCAGTAAATGGATAAAAGCTATGGTCAAAGCAATATAAATCAGTCCTGTTTTTGTGTTAGAACATATCTCTGGGAAATCGTGGTGCAAATTAAGTAGAAGTTAAGTCAGAGAATCTGTAAAAGCTCTATACCTCTAGATACTGTCTTGAAATTCCATTGTACTTTAAATACTTTTCAATTGGGTAAATGCCCTAGCCCAGCCATGAGAGTGTGTGCTTTCAAGGAGATGTTTCTGGTATACTTGTTAATAAGTAATGACATGATCTGCTTGATTCTAATTATTTTTCTTCATTTTGCATTCTTGTCTGAAAAGAAACAAAAAAAAGGAAAATTATGAGAATTCAAATAACGGTAAGAGTGATTTTTGACTGGTGTTCCTATCCGTAGCAGGAGACTTTAGTAGCCAAACAGCCAAAAAGCGGTACCTAGAACTGGAAGTGTGTTGTAACATTTATGTTGAAGTTTGCAAACTACAAGAGGTTTAGATGTGATGATTCACAAGTGCCACTTCTCTTAATAGGAAGCTCAAGACCCTGTCACCTGTAGCATGTTGCTGCTTTTTGAGTTTCTGTTGTGCTGTTAGGAGGTGGTTGTATAAAGAATTTTATCTGTCATAATTCCTGGAAGAGAGGGGATGAGCTGGCTGGGAGCTCGGGGAGATCAATGTCCACACCCAGGTGTAGGACTCGAGAAAAGCTGCTCAGTTTGGCTGTGCTCAGTTGCCTGAAGCCACTGGGCTGGTGTGAGAGCAGCCCCTGCCTTGGCTGAAGGGGCTCCTCATTCTGTGTCCTGGCTGGCTGCCAGCCCGTGCCAGCTCTGTCCCCTGCACCCCTCGCTGGGCTCCACAGAGGCTCCTGAGTCTGCAGTGACCTGGTTAGCACAGAATCCCTGGATGGTTTGGGTTGGAAGGGACCTCAAAGATCATCTTGTCCCACCTCCTTGCCCTGAGCAGGGACACCTCCACTGTCCCAGGCTGCTCCAAGCTCTGTCCAGCCTGGCCTTGGACACTTCCAGGGATCCAAGGGCAGCCACAGCTTCTCTGGGCACCCTGTGCCAGGGCCTGCCCACCCTCCTTTGGTTATGTAAGTGGAAGTGAAGGGACAGTTTTCTTCTGATCTTGGTAGACTGATGTCAGAAGAACAGTCAGTATGACAAGATTATCAGTTCTTGAAATGTTAGAAATGCTGTAAAATTGCCCGAAATTGCATATAATCTAATCTGAACAAAGCAATTTCAGTAATTTTTTCCTATGAGCTCTGTTTTCTTGAGCTTTTCCCCAAACTCAATTTTCAACATGTGTGGCAAACATTATCTTTTTGGGCCATATGTGAACATCAACATTTGGACTCCACACTTCTAATGTTAAACCCCTTTGTTAGAGGGTGTAAGGCTGTTTCATACAAAATGCATTGAGATTTTAAATTTTAAATTGCTTTTAAAATAGAATTCAGTATCCTAGTCAGATTCATGTCTTTGGAGAGCTAACTACTAGACAAATGAAAAGAACCTGAGAAAAGAAAAGCTTCTGGAAGTAGATCTAAATTTGTACTTTCAAAGTCTTCCTAACGCTTGAAAGAATTGCTTTGTGAAAAAAACACCAGGTATGATTCATTGTAAGGAAATAGAGGAGATTGTGTTAAATATACTTATCCAGGGAGTGAAAGTGAAGATAATGAATTTTCACATTTTAGCCCATATTTTTGCTGTGGTTGGCTGGGGAGGCTGCTTAACATTGTTGAGGAATGAATTCCCTCAGGCAGTTTGCAGTAGGAGTAAGGAACGACCTCTGCACTTTTGATCCGTATGTTTATTAATTTCCCAGACAGCAGGATGTGGCTCAAGGAATATTGCTGTGCTGTGCTCTTTACTGCAGTGGGTTGAGGTGTTTTCAGCCCAGTGCTTAATACAGGCCAGGCTGCACTTCTGGAGACTCTGCTCCAGCCAGCTGTCACTGGGCACTGCCTATGCTTCCCTTAGGTACAAGAGGACAATACAATTCGTTAAGGAGATAGAAGGCAATACAAATTTCTGAGGCTTAAATTCAATCTTTAATAGCTTCCTTTTTCTAAACCTTTTCTTTCTCTTGTCCATAGTAATTTTTTACATACCAAAGGATGGTGTAGTATAAGTAAAATGTTATTCTTTCCTTTATTCTGATAATTCACTTTTCTCCGTAAAGATGGAACTTTTCTCCAGAAGCCCACAGACTGGTGTGATCTTTGTAGTACCTTTTGCTTTTTAATTATTTTTAATTGCCTGCATGAAGACCATGTTTGCAGAGAATTTGAGACAAAGGCTTCCCTTAAGTAAGTACCTCTCCAAAGCATTGGCTGAACCTCCAGGAGTGAGCCTGGCTAGTCAGTGACTTGCTTTAGGCAGGTGTGACTTTGTTGCTTCACTGCCTTTTGGAGTTTTAGTATATAAAGGCAGCAGTACCAGATAGCAAAACTCATGAAGAACTAGCAAAAGGAATTCAGAATTGCTGGCAGTCAACCTCTGTGTTAAGAAAGAACATCAGGAAGTGTAGAAGAATGGAAGAGGGCACGTGCCCAGCAGAGCAGTTTGATGCTCTGCGGTCGCAACTGTGTACAGCTTGTAAAAGAACCTCTCCATTTTTCAGAGTGGGGTAAAAGAGACCTCAAATTACTGATAAAGTGGATGTAAAAATACATTTCAAGATGTGCTGTGTAGCATTTCCCTGCTTCAGTGTTGGAGTATACTCTGATTGAGAGAGAGCTCACTTGATGAAATCTGCTTTTGTTCCCCCCCGCTTATCTGAATGTTTTCACATAGCAAATTAGTGAAAACAGGAAATCTAACAGATAAAAATGGAGTGGTTTACATTACTTTCACAGGGTTTTGAAGCAATGTGTGCATTAGTTAAAAAACTCACCAAGAAAATTGTCTGGAGCAAATAAAGCAAATGGAGGAAAGGATGAAGACTGCAGCAATCATATTTGTTGACAAAAATGAATCTAGGAGGGCTTGCTAACATTTGTGAAGTTGGACATAAAAGGCTGTAGGAAGTACAGCAGTTTACAGAGAGGCAGATGTTAGCAGAGTGAAATGTAATCAAGATGAATACAGAGAGGTTCACACTCTCTAAAAGCCAACAATGAAAAACATAAAACGTGGGAATGCTGACTAAGAAACAGCATTAGGGAAGCAGGATCTTGGGAATGCTAAATGGAACATAAGCATGCAGTATGGTGCTGCTACAAAAATGCACATATGGGGATATAATTGAAAGGAGACTTGTAATTCCTCTTTCTTTGGACTAAGAAGAATGAGTTTTCTTAAAGAACATTCTGTGGCTGAAGCAGTATCACCAGAACTGTTACGGACAGTGTTCTGCTGGGTCACTGTATTGACCCAACACTAACCTGTTCCATTAAATCTTTCTCTCTTCAGAACTGGCTCTTCAAAAGGCTTTGTAGTTGGAATTATGATCACTCCCTATCATGACATTAGAGAAAGTGTCCCTTACAGCCTTTGTTTCTGTCTTTGTTCTGCTTGCAGAGCAGAGAGAGCTACTACTCCTCTTCTGCAGAGAACAGTCAAAATTGCTGCTTTATTCTGTGTAACCTGTTTATTATTGCATCTCTCCTTTGAGTGTTCAACCTCCACCTAGCAGCATCCCAGAACAAGTACTCCTCCAGACAGTTGTTTTTCCAGTGCTTCCCTGTGCTGCTGCCATGTTCAGCTGACCTTTTGTGCATAGTCTCTGCAGCTGAACACTAATTATGCTATGAGGAATAGAGGAGAACTTCTTTTAAAACAAAGGGTTTTGTGCTCTCCTTAGGTTAATCATCAGCTTTTCTGTTACCACAAAATTACAGTAAAGCCAGTTATGGAGAGTTGTATAAATTGGAATTTGAAGGAGGAAGAAGCTGGATGGTTTTGCTTCTATTACAGTTATTTCTACTTCCAACAACTTTCATCTGACTCATGCTTTGTAAATGGTCTCTTGCAGAGATCTTTCAGAGGCTTCTTTGCTTAATTTCCTTTTTAGCATTCTGTAGATTTATTTCCTCTGTTGCCATCTGAATCTCACTTTATATGGCTTTTGACAGATGCTTCTGGATTTAACTTGCTGCAAGCTATGGCTGTTAGTTTCACATTGTACATTTGCTCTGCTATTGCATATTCTGGATTGCACTTTCATATTATTCCCTTTTGGTCTAATAATGCAAAGCCATATGCAATTTTAGCTTCAGAGATATGAACTAGACACATAAAATTCTTCACCACATAAACAATTGCTCTGTTTGAAGCAGAGGCTGTTCTTCCTGTGAAGCTCTCTGATCATAGCATGCCTTGTGCTGTCTGAGTACCACGTATTTCACTGAACAGTCTTACTAGCAACTCCTAACACAGGTGGCATGAGAGTTCTACTGATGATGTTACTGTTCAAAAGAAACAAAGCAATTCTTTTACTTATTTCTAAAATTATGTCTGTATGCAATACTATATTCAATTTTACTTTAACATTGCCTAGGCTATTGTAGGGTGAGATTAGTTTACTTGCCTGGAAAAGAATTTGGAAGTTCTTAGTTCTTCTGAAGTAATGAAAAATAAGTAGGGTTGTATTTTCTCTGCAAATCCCTCAGACACATGTAAGCTTCTAGGGTAACAGCTGATGTCAGAACTGCTGAGAAAAAAAGGACAGATAAATCAGAAGTAACAGCCCTTACTGATAACAGCTGTGGTCACGGAAATTAAGAAAGATTTTTCAAAATGTTGGATTCAGAGACAAGAGGATGAAGGAGTCTCTCAGAGACGACAGAGAGTTCTTGAACAGCTGATGAAGACAGAGGCACTTGTGCCGGAGCACAGTCCAGACCAAATGTCTTGTCAGGAATTGTGCAAGTGTATCTCCTGCTGGGGGGCATCTCATTCTTAATGATTGAGCTGAGCAAAGGAAAATGGACATGGGACATCAAGAAGTTTGCCAAAGTGGGGGCTCAAGGGACTCATGTAACAATTTGGTTTCTTTTGTTCTATAACAAAGCTGTCAGGATCTCATTTCACTGGTCTTTGCAATTCAGTGTAGATGAGGTGTGAAACAAGAGCAATTAATATATGTAGTGTAGTGAGTATAGTGAGGTTTGCCCTCTGGAAATTTAGCTGTAAAGAGACTGTGAGGGGCAAAGGGACTCACTCCTTCCTCATGGCCTTGGCTGTATCATTTATGGATAGAGCAGCTTCTTCCATTAAACTGTAATTCACATAGTTTTAAATGGAATCACCAAGAAATAACAAGAGATCAGGAAATACATGATTTGGAAGGAAAAAAAAAAATCACAATTACAATAGATCGGTGTGCTTAATTTATAAAAGCAGGGATATTTTGATCTTTTCATTTACTGGTGATTCGACAGGGAAAGGTCTGTAACCCCAGAGTTCACACAGGGCAGAATGCTGAAGACACTGAGGCATGAAGAGCATTGTTTGTATTGGTGGACTTGCCAGTGACTCCAGGGGAAGTCAAATCCACACTTCTCCAGTGAAACACTGAATAGGAGTCACAGAGATGGGAACACAGTGGCATGAAGGGCCTGGTTTGTGCTTGGCTTTGGGAGTGATCAGGTATGTGACACTGGAGAATTTGCTTCATGGCCTTTGTTTGCTTCGCGTACGTTTCACACCTGGGCTCTGAAATGCTTGGGCAGGGCTGGCTCCTACTCTGGGTACCTACAGGGTCTTCAGAGTGGGGCTTTGGTCATCCTAAAGCCCACAGAAAGCAGGGTATCACTGCCCTCCCGCAGCGAATCCCCATTGCCTCTTGCTCTCTGCAGCTCAGGAACAGACGAGTACCACGCTTCCACTGACGTTTTTCAGGAATTCCTAAATTACCTCGGTTTGATGATTTGCAGTTTTCCTTCTCAGTTCATTATTATCTAAATATGCGTTTCTATACTTGCATATCTTAGCAAAACACCAGTTTGTCTAGAAAAAGCAGTGTAAGAAGATCATGCTGGCAATTACAATTTATTTCCAGCCTAAATTGCACCTATAGTGTGCTTCTACTGGATTGTAGAAGCAGTAAAAATCATTTACTTAATAATAATGCAGTAATACATGTATATCTTGCAGTCTGAAGTCTTCAGTAGTTAGTTTATTGGGCTTTAATCCATTTTAGTGCAGAAGGCTGCAAAATTCTTTAAGAGAAGAAAAATGTACCCAATTCTCTTCTGTAATCTTATCAGTTGCTATACCATGTGTCCCGGTTTGAGACAAATTAAGGGCAATGCTGTGGAAGGAACGTCTCCTCCAAAGAAGGCAGGTTTCAGCCACCCTTACCCGCAGGTTTGGGAAGAAATTCCTCGGAGGAAAGTGAAAAAAAAGTTATTTATTTAACAAGCAGAGTGCACGCAGGCACGGAAAAAAGAATAATGCTAAATAATAAAACATCTCACTGTGGAGAGAACCTGGTAAAATTCAAAGTCCTTTGTAGGCGTGGCTCTGCTCTCTCTCTGGAGCTGGGGTTCAGTGTGGGTCCCCCTGGGCCATGGTACAGGGGCTCCCAGTATGTTCTGGTGTTCTGAACAGCTCCAGCAGAGCTCTTGCCTCAGCTAGCAGGCCAGTGAAAAAAGCAAAGAATTTTAACTCGCCGTCTCTCCTGAGAAAAGGAACCGAGAGCTGGGAAAAGCAGGAAGAGTTCCTTTTCTGCCCTCTGCCGCAGCAGTGAGGGCACACAGGGGAGTGTATCTGTCCTTGGGATACAAACCACTCTGAACAATCCGCCTGGCTTCCCTCTCCCCTCTCCTGGGAAACAGCTTAAACACACAGGAACACACAGGATTCACGTCTGGCCTGGGGCAGACGATAGGGAATATAGCATCATACAGTCACCCCAGGACACCAGGTATTTTAAAAGAACACAATTAGGTGGAAGTCTTCATTAGACCTGAGTGCTGATGAAGGAGGCATTGGTGCTTGTTTAGGCATGGCTGTAAGGGGCTAATAACAGTGGTAGCTGATGTAATGCGATTATAATGAATACTCCATGGTAATAAAGAATCTCATAATAACTAATCACTCTAAAAAGTAAACCAAATCTGAAGAGGGCTCGTATGGAGTACTACTGTATTTGAACATGAGCTAGTAGAGAGAATGTACGGTTTAGGCTACAAGTTAGAACTATAAAAAAGTCAAATTTCAACTATAATTTGAAAATTAAAACATGGCAAGAGGTCATGAGGAATTACATGTGGAACATAACTTTTCAAGTTACCATCGTACTGGTTTGGTCCAGTTCTTAGCAACAAATAATGCAGTTGTAGAAAGTGACCTTAGAAGTGGAATTCATCTGCTTGCCCATTGATGACTTTGATTATTCTAACTGAAAAAGCATTTTGTAGTGTGGATTTGCATTTTTTAAAGTTTTAAATTTGCAAGTTGTTCTTAAAATAACTGTGAAGATAGTAAGTCGCATTAAACCAAAAAATATAGCTGAGAAAAATGAGGCACTGAGGAACACCAGGGGAGACCTCTGTGTTTATATTTGAGACATTGCTAGCCCAGTTTGCATTTTGATAAGTGGAGTGAGATCTGAGTGCAGGAAAGAACACAAATCTTAAGGAGAACAAGCACATTAAAAATCTTACTCCCAGAGCTCATGATTGTCTGGCATTTTCTTAAGATTGAATTGCCACCATCTAGCAAGATTGGCACCAGCAAGAGCTTTCCAGCTCTTTGCACTATCCTGCTGCATCCAGAATTCCCTGTGCTTGTTCGAGCCCTCACTTTGAGCTGTTCCTTTTCACTTTCTGCCCTGTGTAGCTGTGTTCTCCATTCGCCGACATTTGTGTTGTTCTGCTCTGCAATCTGCCTTAGAAGCTCTCTCTTCTGAAGCCCACCCTTTGATCCACAGAGAGTGTAAGATCTCACCAAATAGCTGCCTGACTCTGCTGTACCTTTTCTCTCCTAGATCTTTGTGTTTTCTCTCACTAAACTTCATTTTTCCCTTTGATCTCTCTTCTGAGTTTGTTTTTATTCTCTTTAGTCTAAACAAACTGTCCTAAAGGCAGTTTTTTCTTCTTGCTCTGCACAACACATTTCCCGGCCTTGACACCCCCTTCTTTTTTGTTTTATTACAGGTATTTTCCTGTTATCTTTCCTGCCAGTTAATTTTCTTCTATGCCACAGGTTTAATGTATTTGAAATCAGATTGTGTTATGGTATTCTTGAAAATAGCATGCTCCCAGCCCATCTGGAAAGGTGCTTTCTCAGCTGTCTCCCCTTGCTCCTTAGGTGCCATGTTATTTCTCTGTTTCTAGACCTGGTGCAGTTGGGGGGAACACAAAAAAGCCCAAATCCTTTTTTCTGTTGTGGCCTCACTGTGGAATTACCTGTGACATAACAACGTGAACCCTGTGAAGGTTGCAGTGCAAGTTTCAGGCTGTTGGTTAGAATTCCCTTGCCGTGAGCAGGGGAAATGGGTATTTCTGTTGGTAATTCAGGACACCCTCAAAAGCACCCAGGGAGCTGAAGTGGGAGGTTTGAAGCTCTGCCTGCAGGGCTCTGTGGCTGCTGACTGGAGAGGAACCCCAGCATTCGGTGTCCACCTGCCATCCACCAGGCACCTCCTTGAGTTCCCAGGAGTGGAAAGTCACCATAGCCTGGGTATGTGCAGCACAGCTGCAGCAGAAGCTGTGAGCAAAGGTGGAATTACAGGCAGCAGGATTTGGAGATGGGGACGTTTTCTTTCTTGTCTCCCTTACTGGAGGTCTCGCAGATGAGCCTTACCTATGAACATGATTGTGATTTGTACTCTGAAATGCTAAACTGGTCTCACTTGGCCTACAGAAATCCCTCTGAAATTGGTTCCCTGTTTCTTTGCTTGCTTTAAATTTGAAGAAAATATCTCAAAGAAGGCATAAGACTTGCAAAATAAAGCTCTCAGTTATCTTGGAGTCGTGAACCAAACACCAAATTTAGGCAGGAATCAATCTTCATGTGAACAGCAGATGTTTCTTAATTCATCTATTCTTTTTTAAAAGAGGAGGAAAGCAGAGCAGAGTTACAGGACATCATGCCAGTAAATGAAGGCCACTTCTTACTGAAGAAGAATATCTTTTTAAGACAAATGCACAGAAGTAGCCTTTTGACTGTGTCTGTGCTTTAGATAGCATATGTGACTAGCAAAATACTGTAACTTCATAAGGTAAAGCCTCCTATAATTACCAATACTATGCAATTTGTATTTTTTAATAAAAGATATTACCATAAATCTAATGAACCATTTATCATTTCTTAGATTCAGGAAGAATTGTGACTTTTCTTACCTTGAGCTTACAGAGACCACATCAGGGGGGAGTCTTGTGAAATGCATAAGGGCAGTGGAAATTAAATGAATAGGTTTTTTTGTTGTTTAATTCATCCTGGTTATAGAACATCAGTATATCTTCCTGGTAGGAGCTGCTTTCATATAAAGTGCAAGGGGCTCCAGGAGTTGCCTGCACAACTTGATGGGATAATGGAGATTGCCAGGGGAGAAAGCAGCACTGTGGCATGCTCCTGTGGAATTGTCCTTTAAACATTCCTTTCCTAGATCCAAGTGTATCATTGCAGGGACCCAAATCTAGATGTAGGAAAGGTGTCAGCTCTGTTTTATGAGAGTATTGCATTTATTTCAGACCCTGCAATTGTGACGAAATGGAATTTTTGTTGGGAAATAACTGATTTTTAAGTTCTCCTTTCAGCCTTCAATTCATGATGCTTACCAGAAACAGGTTTTGTCTGTGTAGAGCTGAACTTGGTGGTGCTTGAGCTGCGTGGGATTGACCATCAGTGCAGTGGTTGGGAGGAGGAGGAGGGGGTTGAAAGGATGCTTTCCCAGGGCACTGAGAGAGCTGGTATTTCAGTTGGCCAGGACTGGTGCGTGTGACACAGCGAGCCTTGTTGCCTGGTGCTGACGTCCATCTGCTCTCCATGCTGAATGTGGGTGTGTTTCACACACAGAAAGTGATAGAAATTCCTTACCACAGCTCCGGGGCACTGCTGGGACTGTGTGGCCAGGGGAGCATCACTGAGCACTGGGGGGCACAGAGACACGAGCAGGTTCGAAGCACGACAGCCGGGTTGGAGCACGGTGGTGAACAGGAAACACTGGGACCACTGTAAGTGGGCACCAGAGGTCAGGCTTTTCTCCTCCAGCTGGCAAGGAGCAAACTTAAAATTTAGCCAAAAAAATAAAATAAAATCTTCCAGATTTCCAGGAAAAACATCTCACGTGGGTAGTTTATTATTTTTTAACTTCATTTTCCTCACATACCACGGCCTCAGGATGAGAGACATGGAAAGTTCATCCAGCATTAATCTGTTTTCAAACTAAGGGTTGAATAGCGTGCAATAAATACTTTGACATGTTCTTGTGCATTATAAGAAGCAGTAAGAGTTAAACAAAATAATACCTGCTGGGTGCTTAATTGACCAGGTTTCAGTCTGAGCCAAAACTGAGGCTGGAGTAGTTTGGGAAAAAGAGTTGTGATTATATAATGAAAGATGATTACAGCTCAAGCACAAGGGAATGGATTATGTTTGCAGAGATACCAAATGCCAGAACGAAGATTATTTTTGCACCTGTAGCATCTGGTCCTGTGAGAAAGTAAATTAGAATAAATAGCCTCCTGTTCATGTACAATGACTTTCTTACATTCTTATGAAATATTTTTAATCCACACTTGTGGAATTCTTCCTCCCACATGAGAGATAATTTTTACATAGAGCATCTGCCAGTCATTTATGCATCCAGGCCCACAGAATGCACATGAAAAGAATGTCACGGGGAACTGGACTTCTAGGATTGCAGTGAGAGATCTTAGACACATCCTTCAAGACACCATCTTCTGAGCAGCACGGTCATCCAGAAATGGATCTCTTGCTCAGACAGCAACAAAAATCCTCTCAGTCTTTTACTGCCTAGGCAGAGGTAGATGAAACCCACAGTCAGAACTCCTCTTGTGTAAGGGCCATGGGGATTTGCAGGTTGGCTCACGTTTGTCTGCAGTGTGGCCAGGGTGAGATAGTATTCTTCAGAGTTGATGCTCTTGCACTCAGGCCAGTATTGCAGTATAGCTGGAATGAGACTTCTTTGGTGCCAGCAAGAACTCCGAGTACTCAGCCCCCTTTGTTCTTGAACTTATTTTCTCATAGCAGGAGAATATGCAGACCCTTCTTATCCCAGCTCTGCAGGATGATTAGCTGCACTGTAAACAGAGGATTTGCAACCAGGCATTATTTTCTATTCCATTTTAATGTGACTGTGTCCTTAGAGTACACAATTTCAGTTTTAATTGCTTATTAAGAGTAGCCACTGCAGTTAGATAATTCCATGAAGAAAAGGGAAAACAAATTACTTGCAACTAATCTATGTTCCATTTCAGCACCCAGAGAAGGAAGAGCTGCCAGCAGAGTGGCAGGGAGGAGGAGGGTTAAACTGGTTAAACACACCTCATGTTTTCCCCTAAATGTCAATAACAGCTTATTCAAATTTATTTTCTAGACTTCCATAAGTTTTTGCACCCACAGACAGTAGTGTGGTTGTTGGAAAATTGTAATAGAAAGAGATGGAATTCAATCTGCAATCATGTAGTAGAAAAACATTCAGTCCAGAAGCGTGTTGAAATCTCCTTTTCTCCTAGGAATAATATCATGGTGAAAGTTGTTTTGTAGCACTGATGTGACACTGCTGTCTTAGAAAACAGGTTTTAGTAGGTTTTATTTTTAGTACCTTCTTACAGAAGCCCACTGGGTGGTTCTCCCTATAAAACGTTAGAGATGTTCTAAAAATTCCTTTCCATAAACAAGATATGAGAACTAACCTGAAGAAAACTGATATTCTATGTACTATTGAGTTTCAGTCGATATTTTCATAAGACGTGGTGATGGAAATTGTCTTTTCACGGTGTTTGCAAAGAAAGGCAGATACAAAATGACCTGGACACCATTAAGATTTCCAGAGGAAAAGACAGTTGATCTAAAGAGTTGGACTTCGGTCAAAGAAGAAATACAAAAGGTGTCACTGATACAATGCTGGGATCTGTTAGGAAGTAGTCATTTGGGTTTTCTTGAAAAAAAGATTTTATTTATGCAGACTTGCAGCCAGCCTACAGAAACATTTGCCTTTCTAGAACACCCTGTGCATTCCTACATAGTGTGAGGGTCCAGAGCTAAGGGCAGAGGCAGTGGGGCCATGCATAGGCAGAGGTTAAGACAGGCTGAAAGTGAGCTGTGCTGTTTAAAGCACGGTGCAGAATCTGTTATGGGAGTGGAATATTTTATTCACGCCGTGATTCTCTGAGGTTTTGGTACCCAGGGTTTGACAATATGTGGGGGTAAGGTGAGTTTTACAAGCCATGAGGAAGGTAGAGTACAAGGAAGGTGTGTCTGTCCGTTCTCAGTTCGTTGTGTGTGGTGTGGAACAGGACCTTGCCTCCAGTTACACACAAAAAACTCTCCTTGATCTCCTGACCATCGGCATCGTTGCTGCCAGCTGAGTGTTTCATTGAGATGCACATCTTGGATCACTGTGCTAACAGAGTTTGGTGCTGCCCAGCCTGAGGAGCTGCTTGCTGCACAATTCTGCTTTTACAGTGCCACGAGTCCGTTGTCTTCAGTGGAGATACATGATTTAAAATGAATACTAATAGACATCTGAATTAACTCCTGTATTTTCCCCTGCAGAATGATACACGAGACGGGCGTTTTATTCACTTCATTTAGTCATGTATTAATATTTAAAATCCTTAGAATAAAAGACTTCCTGGAGAACTGGAATGATGATTTATGTTTCTAGTCTGCTCTGCCAAACAACAGAAGTTAGAAAAAGTGAAGAAACTTGTAATAGCGTGATTTCTGTCGGTGCAACTTGGTGGTGTACTTTGAAATTACTTCGTAAGTTTTAATGTCAGTAATATTTGAGTGGTTTAGGTTATTATTAATAATTGACCTTAAGTACCTTCAATGAGCTGCTCAATTTCTAATCTGAATTTATGAAGTCTTTATTAATGCTGTGCTGGAAAGCAGTGGTGAAAAGAAAAAAAAGCATATGCTTCTGATCTTCTAATAAACCTTTTTTTCTGCACAGAAAAATGGCTTTTTTTAAGATTCAGTTCTTATTTAAATGATAAAATAAAGAAGAGGCATTTTATGGGCATTGCATTTGCATAGTTGTCTCACATTATTGTTTTTACTTAAATTAGCCTTCTGTCACCACCCACTTAGCAGTTAGAATGGTATTTTTGAAGGAAGATGTTCTCTGCAGTTTTTTAATTAAAATCAAGGAAAGAAGAATGTGCTTTTTTGGTTTATTGTTTTGGTTATTTTTTATATGTTTTAATAAAAGATATAGCTGCACCAGTAGGAAGTGCTGGACACAATATTGCACCAATATAGGTGCACTTTAGACCATCTGAAAATGCAAATGATGAGTACATTTGTCCTGATCCTATAGATCGCTGGAATGTCTTTAATTATTAATTTCTAATGCCTGAGAGTGGTGTTAAAGCATTACCCCTGGACTGCAGGGATGCTCCATGCCTCAGTTCTCCAGCATTAAAATAAGGGTAATAACTCCTTCCTTTTGCCCTTTTGTTTTCTCTTTGGTATAAAGCTTAAATTTGGGGGTCTGAGTCTCTGTCCCCTGTGTTTGCTTGTTGAGCAGGGTGGAATCCTTGGGTGCTGCTGTTACACTGCCCACACGCAGAAATATTATCTCTCACTTCTTCAGCTCTTGGGTTTGCTGTTCATTGTTAGCAAGGTGATTCTCTTCAAGATGTTTCTAACAAACCCTTTTAGACATTTTTTCACGCCTGTTCTGCTCCTTGTGAAGATCTCTTTCCCATACCTACTACACTGGGCTTTTATTTGAGTTGGAGCATATACTGGCTGACAAGACTGAAGAATGTTGTGTGTAAACCAACCTGCCATTGCTCAGCTGAGTTTCTTGTCTCCTGAATGATTCCACCTCTTCCCCCTTCCCCCAGCATTTGTGCCCTGGGAAATGGAAGGCACTTTCTCAGGGGAATATTTAATGGTGTTAATCTTCAGAACCAGAGAAAGGAAAGATGGTTAGAGGTCTCACCACAAAAAGTTCACAAAGATGGATTTGTCCTCAGCATGCAGGCAGTCCTTAGACTGTCACTTCTGCAAGTTCATAGACAGTGATTTCTGACCTAACTTTGTACTCACTCCTGATTTCTAGCAGGCAGATCATCAGTGAAATATGTAAAGATACAGAAAGAGTACCTGCATAAAAAAATAAAATGAATGCTAGTAGCTTGAAATGAAAATGATTTGTTTATGCTCTTTCACAGTAAAATATGTTTTAATTTTTTCAGCTGCATTGCTGCAGTGATTTGAAAGCCAGATCAAGTTTACCAGGAGCATTATTATAAAACCAGAATTAAAGCTCAGCCTACTCAATTTATCTGTATCATAAAGCAGTCAAAAATGCTGATGGCAGTTGAACTATTGATAGTTTATCAAGTTTTATGCACGAATGGAATGTAGATCACCAGTACTTGTGTTAATAATAATTTTATAGAACTATTTTTAAACAAAAGCAATGATTAAGCAATGTCGGTTAAACAACATTTCTGATGGGTCTCTAGAAAATACTACTTTCTTTTATTTGTTCCTTTTTAATTGAATTCAGAAGCCCTAAGAGTTGCAGTTTACTTACTGAAGGAGAGCGTGTCAATAACCATAAACTGGAGAATAGCTAATAAACATGCATGGATGCTTTTAATTAATCCTTGATTGCCGAGTGTCAGAGTAGCAGAGTGTGTGTGGTTGCTCGCTTTGCCTCTTTGCCCTTCCCCCGTGTGCCTGTACCTGCCCCCAGGTACAGACTGTGTAGCACAGCAACCACACTGACCTGGTCTGAACTGGAAAGCTCATTGTTTTGCAATGAGATGTCACTGATTTGACAGTTTTTAGAATATGCAGGGTGTATCTCAGTGAGATACCCAGAAGGATTTATTTGGCTGGGTTTTGTCAGTCATCCTAAAAGATGTCTCGTTTTTCAGCAGTGGCTCAAGTGGGGGATCTGCATTGTCAGTGTATCCTGAACAGGAATGGCCATTTGGTGCTGAGAAGACCAAAGTTTTCCCATAGCTCTCCAGATAAAGCCCCTCGTGCAAGGACAGCTGAACACGGACAGGTTCCCAGGCAGGCGGTAAATGGGATCTCTTCCCAGGGACAAAGATCCAGTCAGGGACTGTGTGTGAGCTGGAGCCTGTTCTGCTTATCATGTCACAGCAGTCACAGGACTGCCAGGGGTCTGGGTCCTGACAGAAGTGATCAGAAATACCACATCAGGCAGGTGGGGGTCTACCTGAAACCCACATTTTGTTACTAAAAGCTAGAAACTACTGGAATTTGCAAAACCCAGCAGAATAAGATGAAACATGAGACTTGTCTTGGTTGCTGTCTGAAATGGGCACAATAGGGCTGAATCACTGAAACCCTTTCTTCTGGCTGTCACCTTATGTCTGATGGTGCTGAGTGGAGCATTGTTTCATTTCTTGTAAGTGTGAGCTTGCTAATAGTTTATAAGAATCAGTTCTTGTCATTTTACTGGCATAGGGGAATTTGTTAGTACCTTCAGACCTCTCAGCTGTGGGTTTCTATTATACCCTTTTTTTCTTGGCTAGGGAGGCAATGCACCTTGGCATTGAGAAAAATTATTTTTATGCAGGAGTAGTTCTTGTAAAATAAATCTGAATTTAATATAAGGATAAGCAGGTAGTTCATCAAATAGCATATTTGTCAGGGGCAAAGCTGGCTTGACTTAGGGAATTTTCTTTAATTTATTGGCAACTAACACAAACTTAATTAGTGATCCATACACTGAGAAAAAAAGCCAAGGAGTTTATTGCCTAGAGAAATACTTTCCCTCCCCTCTCCCCAGACCCAGGTTCAGCCCAGCACATTTTCACCCCCTTCCTGCTGCTGTTCCTGCAGGTTTTTTCCCTCCTTCCCTCCAAACCGGAGGGCTACCGGTAGGTGCTGGGCGGCTGAAGTCACCTCTTCTCCTGGAGAACAAACCCACACGGGACAAGTGCTCCAGCCCTGAGCATCCCCAGGGCTCTGCTGGACTTGCCTTTCTGTCAAGTGCTGGCACCTGTGGGCTGGAGTGAATTAGAACACCAGAGCACACACCAGATCTGCTCGGCTCAGCCTGGCTGCCTGTCTGAGAATATAAAACGGGTTTCTTTACCACGTTGGCAGCTACCTCAGGTTCCTCAGCAGTTCATGTGATGGCACCTTCTCTGGGGTGCAGCCTAGGGCTTACTGCTTCTCATGGTGCATCCTCTGAGGCCAGCTAGAGCGTGTTGCCAGGGCAGAAGGAGCTTTTGCATTTCATTCACTGCTCTAATTCTTGGTGCTGCAAGGATAGGAGTGCAGTGGAAACAAAGAGGTGAGAAAGATGTTTTAAGTGAAATTAAATGCTATTGTACTGGAATAGCCAGGTGTTGTGAAACCACCCCGTCTCCTCTCCTCTGAGAGTAGGTACATCTTTTCTCTGTAACTTCAGAAACTGTGCAATAGCTTTCTTCCAATATTTTAAATCCTTGGAGATAAATAATAGAAGGGATCAACTTGTAGCTTTAAATTACCTAAATAACTGGCTGTTAATTTAAAGGTACATTAAATGGCAGCATCCAGCAAGGGAAGAGATGGCCTCTTCTCACAGCATACACATTCTGGATGTTTACTTCATTCTGTGTTTGCTTTTAGGTTCCTATCCATCATCTCCTGTATAAATCACAGGTCTGAGAACTGAACCTATGAGGCAAGTTTTATGTTTTTCTTTTTTTTCTGTGTTGTTTACAGTAGAGGAAGGAGATGAAAAATCAAGTAGAAAACTCAGGCAGCCACAAGTAAGCAAACTTCCTGATCCTTCAAAGACAGAGGATTTTTTACTGACTTCAAAGCGTGCTGTGTCAGACTGATGTTCAGCATGAGACACAAGTCTCACAGTTGATGATGATCTTCCTTAAGAATTTCCTTGTGCAAATACCTGAAGATTAAGCCTGAGCTAAAATGTGATATTTTGTCATTAGTTTAGCTTTAAATAAGTGAAGAGTCAGTCCTGTAAAAGTCATTAAGTACCTAAGCCCATCACTGAAACTTCCAAACAGCACATTTTGGTGATGCAGAAGCTGTGAAGTCTCTAACTTCTTACCAGGTCCCTGGATGGGTTGGTGGCTGCTTCCTGTCAGAAGAGAGGTGCCTAAATCAGTGTTGTCAGCTCAGTTGGTACCTGCTGGATACCTAAACCGTGACCTTCTTAGACCAGCAATAACAATTGGCTGGCTGTGAGTCCAGAGAGAAGGCTGTAAGGGGGTTGCAGTCAAGTCTTTAGAAGACATTTCCCCTTTTTGTTTCTGTTTTTAATTGGTTTTATCAGGTTCAGAATATGTTCTAAGCCTGTCTGCATATGAAACCTGCAAAGATCTCATTTGTTTTGTTATCTGTGCAGTAAGAGTTGTAAGGACTGGTTGTGGAAAGGGCATTAGAAACCAGGGGATGGATGAATTTTCTCAGGCTGTTCTGGATATCTTTCTTTTGTTAAAGGAAGCTGACTGTTTGAACTACTCAGTGAAATTTTGCAAAAGCAGAGTGTTACACGGATTTCTGTCCTTTAAAGGAGTGTCTTCCAGACCTTCCTGGGTTCTTGCAGGCAGGGGGATGCTGCTGTGGGGATTCCAAGTTGCACAGCTCAAGCTGTTGGCCTGTAACAACTCAGTAATATTCCCTCCCCTCTCATTCCCACGTCAGGCCTTGTATGTTGGTTTAGATTATACATCGAGTGACTGCCCAAGTTGCTATTTTAGGAGTTCAGGTTTTTCATGCTGTACTGCATTTTTATGCTTTTTAAAGTTTTTTTTGCGTTTAGTGTGATCTGTGGCCATGGATCAATGAAATGCAGATAACTCAAGATTGTATATGAGTTCGGAGTTAACAGGAGGTGCTTGTGGTTTATTGATGTTCACGTAAGGTACTGAAGGGCAGTTTCTTACGGATTTAGTTAAGTTGTGTAAGTATTTATCCAGCAGTTAATTCCAACAAGTTCAAGTCTATCTTCACACCTGTTTAATGATAGGTACTTGCTAAAAATACCTAGCCATAAACCTCTGCTAAGCAGTAGCATTGCTAAGCAGTAGAAGTGAGGATGGTAAAGGCAACTTTAAAAAAATGTGAACCAAGGAGGAAAGAACAAAAGATAACAAAGCCCCTAGAAGTGATGGAGGTGTATTTATTGCAATTAATGATATGATATTTGTACATTGATTACGGTGTAATGTTCCACGGATCAGGCACATCTCAGAAGTCACATGTGTCAGTACAAGGGATTTGAAGGTTCTTTTTAAAGTGCTAAGGAATGAGACTAGGAAGCTTCCTAAGAACAATGAAAAAGTGTCTGCCTACCTACTCAGCTGAGCTGCAGAATTAAAACACCCAGCTTAGAGCTGCTATTGGTGCAAAACTGGGTTTTCCTAAGTGTTACCTGTGCACACCTACTGTGAGACACCAGTGCCTCTTCCAGTATTTTGTTCTTGGCTGGGATTTAACTGTCTGTGATCAGACAAAAAGTGCTGACTGGTTACTGTTTCCTACATCCAAAATGCTGTTGATGAGAGAGGAGACATCTCCCGTGGTGGGATTTTGATTAGTTTGGAGAAAGGCAGGTTGCACTCCTGGATAATTTCAGTGTTAAAAATAATAAATCAAGAATTTCCAAATATCCCAGAAAATGAGCTGTGACATCTGCAAGGCACAAGTGCTTTCTGAATGCCTTTGTGTTTATGAAGGTGCTTCTTACGGGGAGGAAATGCCTCAAGAATGTTAATATCCATATGCTGTTGCTAATGCAAATAGCCTCTTTCTCCTCTTTTTCTTTCCCAGTCTCTTTTTGTCTTGGGCTGTGAAGTTTTATTAAGCACTGAATTATATTTTCTAAAGATTTTGCTAGTGCCATGAGTGCCAGGAGAGTTTCTATGTCATTGCCTCCAACAATTTGATCAATATAATAGTACTTTCTGGGGTCTTCCAGATGGGTAACTGAAGTGAATTTATTCCAAGCACATTTTGATTTTTATCATTCATCCTTACCGGAGTGATTCGTTTCAAAAGTGAGGATGCAGGTAGAGAAAGGAGAAATAAAATCGCAGCATTAGCTTTACTTACAGATTTTAGAGTTGTACTGGAATGGGGGGTGTTGGGGTGTCTGTGAAGGTGAGCAGAGCATGGTGCACAGAGGTGACGTGGCCTCGCTCCGTGTCCCAGACCGAGTCACCCGCGAGCCCGCGGTGCTGCTGTGCTCAGCTGGGGCAGCAGTGCTGCTGTGGGTGCCCCAGGTCCTACAGCTCCCACAGGTAACTCCCTATTGACACATCCTGCTTTGTCCCAAAAAGAGTAATGGTGTTTATAGAGCAGGGCTTTGCTCTGTCCAAACAGCACAATCCGATTCCTCCACGCCCTGCTCAACTGTGGAGTAGTAATTTGGTTGTTAGATTTATGCTCACTCATTCTGTGTTGAAGAACAGTGAAAAAGCTGGGGAATGGTGAATGAATTGCAGGGGCTGGTTCTGACCATAGTCTAATGATAGGAAGCAGAAAGTCTGGCTGTTAAAGTAAATTATTCAAATACCCGCTGATGGCTTTAAAAAAGTGTGCCACTCTCAAGGTTTGTTACGACAGATAATATGCCAAATAATTTCTGTACCATGAATCCTTGGAAAACAAGTTCTGGCTCATAAAATCTCCTATGCATGGCAAGCCAATTTTGGTTGAGGAAGAGTAATTTATCTTGCTGTGGCTGCAGTAGGCCAGCTATCCATGCTAAGAGCACATACGACCTGGCAGCCACACAGGATGGTGCTACTGATTAACTTGGCAGTGTCATCTGAAGAAACAGATGAAGCTGACTTGCTGAGAGCATCATTCTTTTGTATCTCCCACATTTCATAAAAGCAAATAAAGCTTGTATTGTGGAAATGCCTTGCTGGCTGTGTAGTATATATGGCCTTCGTATGATTGATGGACAGATGGATTCTGTACTATATGCTTCCGTGGCTATAATAACGTGAAATTCCCTATACTCAGCATTTATTCCATGTGCATTCTCTTTTATTTAACACAGTAATATTCCAGGAAGGAAACTGCTCTCCCACTTCTTATTAATCAAATATTCTTGCCTTTTAAGACTTCCAAATTTTAGTTATTATCAGGAATAACTGTTTTTATTTTTGTTTTTAAATTCAAGGAATTTGTATGCTGGTGACCCTCCACCTTTTCAGAACACTGTGTTTGCTAAATGACCATCAACAGACATAAAATCAGCGTTAACATTGATAAAATAATGTCAGTAGACACAACGCAGGATTAATCAGAAAGTTTGGCTTATAGAAAATCACTTTGTATACTCTGCCTGCCTGCATTTTCATTCGTAATGAGAATTACACAGGGCTGCTAGCAGACACTTCCCGTTTGGAGGTGACTTACACTGCCACACTCTTTTCTGTAGATGAGTTATTATTTCTGCATATATTATTAAATAAGTAATGTTCCCAAACTTGGGAAGTTTGACCATGGGAAAAGACAGCTGCCAAACACAGTTATTGCCTGCTCTTGTGTCTCAGTGCCAAACACTGTTAGAATGAGCAGGGAAAGCCAGAAAATAGAGAAATCCTCATCCAGCTGCAGAATTGAGGTTGTAGCTCTTTATCAAGTCTGCTGTGGCTATGTAGAAGGTTGTAGGTGTGATGTGGAAGTTGTTATGCAAGGTGTGTGACCTGTGCTGAGTGTAAATAAAGCTGTTGCCAACAAGTTGTGAAAAAACCCAGTCTGAATCTCTCTCTTTGAGGAGCACTGAAATTCAAGATAATCCAGCAAGGAATGGTAGTCTTTAGAAGTGGTGTGTGAGGGGAAAGGAAAGCGAAGGGACTTATTTTTTGTTTATTCTCCTCAAGATCAGAATCTATAATTTATTAGTCATAAGAAAATAAAGGTAGAAAAATTCCCTGGAGCTTTCTGACAAGACTTTTACCAATGAGACTCTCACAACAGTGAAACATAGGAGAGCGAGAACTTGAGGGAAAAGAAAGGATGGTTCAAAAGCAAATCACTGACATTGTGGGGGAGAAGAAGAGTCAATATAAATCAAATTGGGGAAACAGAGACGAGGATGGTGGGTAATGCCTGCTCCCACACCTCACAGTCCTTCAGAAACAGGCCTGGCTGTGCTGTAGCAGAGAGAATTTGTTCATCTGGCTTCTGGCTCTGCACGTTCCTTTGGCGTAACATGAACAGGAGTGATTTTAACAGTTCAAAAGGTGATGTTTTAGGAGGATAATATAGAGACCAGTGCTTATTTTATAGTAATTTCATTTTCCTGCAGGTTTGCAAAGTCAAAGCAGTGCTCCCTACACAGCACTCATGTTTCAACCTGAACTGTTCCTGGGGGAATGGAGCTTATTGATGCCAGGCTTTCAGTGGTGTAAACAAATCACACAGAAACATTTGTTACACATCCAGGAAATACGGCACGTGCTATTACAGCATAATTTAAAAGGAGATATTAATAACTAAAAACTGCCCATCATGATTTATTCCAGAGCTTAATGGAGGATAAATGTTTTGTGTCACAGAGATCTGGCTCCCATTTTGCTGTCAGTTTGTATATGCAGCAATTCAGCCTCGGGTGAGTGAGTTTGTGGGGTGGAGAAGGGAACAGTAATTTGAGTTTTAAAAAATACTTGATGTAATTTAAGACCTCTTGTTAGAACAAACTAAGTTTAAATAGATTTACAATCTGAAAATAATCTCTCACAGCAGGAACCTAATTTCAGTAATATGATAGAGAATTTTTATTGTACTTCCTGAGGCAAATTAAATGCATATTTGTGCTTAAATATATTTTTAAAGTTCCTTGGACAGAGTCCTACCACCATTAGTGGTTCTACACGGAGTCTGCCAAGATGCATCCCAATCTGATTCCTTACAAGCACTCGGAGTAGCACCAGTGCAGGGTGCCTCAGCCCAGTCTGCCTTCCAACCCCAGGGCCAGCTCTGCTTCCCAAAGGTGGCCCTTGGACGTGGCTTTCCAGGATTTCTACAAGACAGTGCTGTGGATTTTCCCTCTCTCAGCAGCAAGGGAAAACTTCCCTCTGTTCCAGCGGGTCCTCCTGCCTCTGGCATTCCAGCCTGCAGCCAGCTCATCCCTTCTGCAGCTGGGCCTTTTTGCCTTCCTTGCCGGGTAATTTCTTTGGTCACCCGTTAGCACTGCTGAGCACTTACTATTTGAATTTCCCCTTCAGGTACTTCTGCAGTGACCTTAGCCTGGGTATATATAAAGTCTCCTGAAGTATCTGAAGTGAAAGAGGAAGTAAAGCTAGTATTCTGAACCCATAACCACTTAGCTCAAGACTTGAGGCTTATGCCCTTTCTATGCTTTCTGTAATTGGTGATGTTGACACTTTTTGTCAATGCTTCATTTATTTTTGTGAGGTTTAAGTTGTATCTGGACACATGGATCCGTGGTGTCTTGGGGAAGGAGGAGATTGGTTCAGTTTTACTTTGGGTAGGCCTTTCATCAGGCTGCTTTTATTTTAATCTGCCTTTGCTCTGTATTTTATGCTTATAGCAAGATACTTAGATACTTGGAAATCTTCATAGAAGACCTGGTTTGCTTTGAAACTGCAAATGACCTGTTGTATACCAAAATCTGAAGTGGGTCTGCTGGAAGCCTGTTTGCACAAGTTAGGTGTTAGAGAGGTGTCACTCCGAGAAGCTATCAGTGATACACAGAGGATCTCCAAAGTCACTGGGGCATCACTGATTATTACTGAGAATGGGTCATTGTCATAGAAATGGGGACAGCAGGGACAGGGGCCAAGGAAAAGAAGGAGAGAGAGGGATTATCAGTTGCATGTCTGAAAAGTAAAATGTCTGTCTTCCTTTTGAACTGTCTGCTCAGATCTTGGAAGCTAGTTGGGTATTTTTTCCTGGGTTTTCTGCTCATTTACATCATCATGTATTTCTTTGAAATCAGCCATTATCATCTCATTGTGATTAGCTGTGGTAGATTCAGTCCATGGCTCCTGGAGCTGCGTTCAAGTCAATACAGAGCTGACAGTAACATCTGGAATATGAGGGGAAAAACTAGCACTAGTGAGACCTCTGCAGTACCAACCTGTGTACACTGTATGTGACATGAGGAGTGACGAGGAGTGTGTTTCTGAGCTCCTGAGCATTTGCAGCATTTAAGATCTAAATATTTAAATATTGATAGCCACACAAGAATGCAGGTTTCCATTCAGCCATGTAAGATGCACAAATGCATTGTGGCCAAAAGCCAGCAGGAAGCTCCTTGGACAGGAGATTTACAGCTCAAAGATGGAAGCTTTCCCAGTGTTAGGGGCAAAATCCAGTAGGCAGCTGAGCCCCACCCAGCTGCTCAGTCACTTTCCCCCAGTGGGATGGGGGTGGAATTGGAAGGGAAGAAGGGAGAAAACTTTCGGGATGATGAAGCCATTTTAACAGATAAAGCTAACACTGAGCACCAAAGGAAAGCAGAAGAGGGAATTAATTTCCCACTTCCCATGGCTGGGCAGGTGTTCATCCATCCCCAGGAGAGCAGGGCCCCATCACATGTAACGGTGACTTGGGAAGACAAACTCCATCACTCTGAATGTCCCTTCCTTCTTCTTCCCTGAGCTTTATGTGCTGAGCATGGCCCCACACGGTCTGGGACATCCCTTGGGTCACTTGGGGTCAGCTGTCCTGGCTGTCCCCTCCCAGCTCCTTGTGCCCCCCAGCCCCTTGCTGGTGGGGTGAGGGCCAGAAGAGGCCTCAGCTCTGTGTAAGCTCTGCTCAGCCAGAACCAAACCATCCCTGTGTTACCAGCACTGATTCCAGCACAGATCCAAAGTACAGCACTAGACAAGCTGCTCAGAAGAAAATCAGCTCTATTCCAGCTGAAACCGGTGCACCAGGAAAGAAGAGCCGGGAGCTAGGCTGAGTTTCTTGTTTCAGGGGGAACATGCAGCAGGAAATTTTAGTCACCGAGTCCCTGGTGAGTCTCTTTGGATCTGCTTGATGAAAATACCAGTACAATACATTCTCAGGGCAGGTTCCAAATCAGTGCAGAAGACAAGCCTGTGTTTACTGGTGATCTCAAGCCATTCTTCTCTTATCCTGTATCTTCTTTCTCCTCATAAATCCCCAGCTGCTCTTTGGTAAAAGGGCACTCCTTCAGACTGCATTGTTCAGCGCTGACAGCATGTGCTGTCTTGGCTGCAGGAGGGTGTTGTGAGAGCACTCTTCCTATAATTATCAGAAAGACTAGCAACCTCAGAGGATGTCCTGAAAAATTTTCATTTTTAATGGCAGTGTACTACCAGCCTGTGCCTGCTTGCATGTTCTGATTAAACATGGCATCTCGAGGCGCCCTCTGTTCAAGTTCTGATGGGAATTATTGCCTCTGAGGGTATACAGATTTTTTCTTCAGCTATCCTAAAATCTTTAGTAGTGTCAGCTTTTGTTACAGAAAGAAGCTAAGCAGCATGAGCAGCATGGACGTTCTATTCTCACCTGCTGGCTAAATTCTTTGCTGTCTCCTACTACTTCCCACTTCATTACTAATATTCATGTTGGCCACCAATTTTTGTAACTACTAAAGACCCCTTCGAACCTAATCCCAGCAGGTGTAAGAAAGATCTCCAGCATCAGACAACTTAACATATGGATTCAGGGCTACTTTTCAAAGTAGGCATGGCTCTGAAATCTCAGCAAGATCCACAGCTCCTGCTTCCAGAATGTGCTTTTGCCTTCCAATTTCTGTCCCTGTTTCAGGTGGAGCAGTGCCCACCCTGTGGGGGAGCCCCAGTTTTCTTCCCAAGTGCTTGAAGCAGTGCACTCTGCAGAGCATTCTCTACCTGTGTGTGCTGGTTTAGCCAAATTTAGAAATATATATTCCGAGAGAAAGCAGGTTACAAACCACCCCTCCCCCACCAGGTTCGGGAAAAATAAACTTTTCTCCTCGAAGTAAAGTGAAAGAGATAAAACTATTTATTTAACAAACACACAGGGAAAGGATGATAATGCTAAACAATAAGCCCCCCTCGCTAGAGAGAGAAAAACCTGGAAAAAATTCAAAGTCCTCCCGTGGATCTAGTCTCTCCTCTCTCCGAAGCTGAAGTTTGGCGTGGGGGGAGCGGCCACCTCCGGGGGGCCTTGGTGGAAAGTTCTCCCGGATGAGGTGTTTGGTGTCGCTGCACAGTTCCAGAGGAAAAGAAGGAGAATAAACCAAAATCCCAGGGAAACAAAGGAGTTTAACTCTCCGTCACTCTCTTCCGAGAGAAAAAGAAGAGAAAAAAAACCTGCCAAGCCGGAGGATTGCTTCCTCACTTCTCCCCAACAGAAACAGCAACAACTTAACTCAGTCCTTGAACTGTTTCTGAGTAACTCGCTTGGTTTAGAGGCACAGAAAAAAACTCAGGAATCATGTCTGGGCATAGAGCGGTGATGTGGGATACCACATCATAAAGTCACCCCAAGACACTGTGCTGAGACCATTAGCAATATTCCAAGAGATTTCCAGCGCAGAAGCCTCCCTGCAGTTTTGTTTTCTTGCAAACTATTCTGTTTCCCTGCCCAAGCACCTCCTTAGCATATGCTCCAGAAAATCTCGCTGAGTAAATAATGGTCTGCTGTCATCAGTGCTCAGCATCAAATACCTCAGCAGTGAGACAGAGCTGCCAGAGAGCTGAAAGCTGTTCATCCTACACCCGTATCCACCACCCATCATTTCAGTCAAATGTCTTTTCAAGGATAGACTGACAGATTTAAATCCTAATGGCAGTCTATAAATTCTTCAAGACAGGCTTTTAATATCCTAGTCTATGGCTATACTTTCTAATTCTTGAGAATATTCAATCTATTCCTCCTTCCTCATCCCCTTTCTAAGAAATCATCACAGAATCTTGAAATGCTATCATTATTTCAGCTGGGTGCTATAAAATGGATCTCCTATACACTTTGATGCAAATGAGATTTTCAGAAACTTCTCCCCAGTTAAAAGAATGAAGGCTAGAAAATACTTTGAATTTTTTGGTCCAAAACTACTTTTTTGGAATGGTGCCTCTCAGGGCAGTATTCTGTTGAAGAAGGTAGCAATTTTCACTCCTCAGGCTGTAGGAGATTGACATCTCTGTGTGCACCAGATTGCTGCATCAGTTCTCAGCAAGAACCAGTCTCAGTCAGTTCCAAGCTCTACTGTTCCCATTTCCTGTAGCCCACCTTCAAAGATCGTGCTGCAGCCAACAGACACCTTGGATGTGGGGTGAAACAGGACCTTCTCTCTCTGCACCACTGCTGAGGAACAGGGCATTGGTTCTGCCCTAGCAGTGAACTCAGGATGGTGTGGGTAAAGGAACTGGACCTTTGCATAAATACACTAAAATGATACTGGATCCTTCCCTCTGCATCTGGACCTTACTCCAGTATTCACCTCCCAGTGTCGCTTCCAGGGCTCCCCAAGTTCTTCAGGTAATTTTGCCACCAAACACTGCTGAAAACTCCCTCAAGATCACATCTGCAGGTGCTGTGTAAGATGGAAACATGGCAGAACCTGCCAAGCTCCCCTCAGCCCCTCGGCTCGGAGAAAAGCACTGATTTTCTCCTGCCAGTACACAGAGATATTAGTTGGAGTTATCTGTGTGCAAAGTCTTAGGGAACAAATCATTCTGTTTATTTCTGTGAATATTCATTTGGATTTTTAAACTAATTCATGTGGAGTGCTTTGAAATAACTCCGTATTTACTGTTCACGTGTATCTGGGGAATCAGTTTCTCTCATGTGAATTCTCACAAGTAGCCTGAGCAGGATCTGACTGTGAACTACAAAATGTGTATATCAAAATTCCCACTGCTCTTGTTATCTAAACTATTCAGTGAGGAACAGAATACCATTTAATTTCACAAATGGTTATAAAGAATCTGTTTGTGACAATAATTTCTGAATGTGTTATGCAAATTAGTATTGATTAATAAATCCATTAAATGGTTTTTCACTACATGTGAATTTCATCACATTTATGAAATTACTCCTTTCAGTTTCTAACAGTTCCAGTAAGAATTGTGAATATGTTAACAAAATTTGCTGCTGAGACCATAGACTAGAACCTAGACCTCAGCCTGTGTAAAATTGACTTCATGGCTACAAGCTTTGTTACAGTCTTCAGATCAGGGCCATTCTTTTACTGGGGGTTCTTGAAATGCATAACACAACACCTGTGTTTCCCATATAATTCTTGTTATCACTTGAGAAAAAAAGAACATTTTAAACAACAACATACTAAAATGGGAAAGTAAACTATTTTCCCAGAATTAGTAAAAACAGTGTAGTTGATAGCAGATGCTTTCTAAACACATATTCACATTTAAGGATGTTGAATCCCATTACCTAAAAAATGGGAATTTAGATTACCAAACCTCTCAAATAATTTTAAAACATCCTTTAATATATACTCAGAGTTGTATGGTTTTCAGTGAAATAATAATTTTATTATTATTATGTACTTGAGCAGTGTTAAGCTGACCCACTATGTTCATTAGGAAGGACTTTGCTTAGTAACCGTGTGATCTGTTCCACTGAAATATTCTTTGAACTCTGTCCAAAAGAGGAAACTGTTTGGTACATTACATACAGAAGTTCAGTAAGAAATGAGAATTTAATGAGGTGTCATGAGAAATACAGGAGTTTTTTATACACCATTACATGAAATAGGATTAATAATTTTGAGGAAATGACCTACAATTATGTAAAAATACACAAAACAGGCTCGAGGTGAATTGTTGAAGAAAAAAACCTCAACAAGTGATTTTTTCCATTTGTTCAGGAAGCTGCTACTTAAAGAAAAACACTTTGCTTCTAAAATTCAGAATTACATTAATGCTCCATGCATGTTCACTGTAGCAGTAAATTACAAAATTTATTCTTATTTACAGTTAAGAAAACAATTTGCTTTTGAAGTGTGCTAGCAAAGAGGCAGTGATAAAGGAAATAATGAGTACGTGCAACTATGTGTGCATGACATAGGGATAACATTTTAATGCATGTCCGTCAGTACAGAGCAGACTTTCAGGTGATAAACACTGGAGTTTTAAGGCCAGGTCTAAACTGTTACTTGTGGTGATGCCTGAGGTGGCCACCTAAAAACCAGAGACTGGACAGGACTAAGGGAACAAAGGCAGGTATTTATTGGAAGGGCCTTCAAAGGTACCCCCTGGGCAGGCCAAAGGCAACACCCAGGATGGACCCCGAGTCACGAGTTCTGCACACTTTTATGAGTTTGGTTCGTTTGCATATCAGGGTTAATTCTTCAATTACAGCTTCAGTTAATGATGTAATTTCCCCAAGCTCACCCCCCTTCTAAAGATGTTGGTTTACACATTTTGGGCCTAGGGCAGTCTGGGTGTGCTCGGAGAGCAGGCTTGGAGAGGCTGTGTCAGGTGTAACTGGCGTAAGAGAACAGCGAACAGGCTACGAGAAACTGCAGAGTTACACACCAGGCAGTACAGGATTTGAAAAATATAAAAGTTAAAACCTAAGGCATCAGTGGGACTGTCATAGTTTTACTGCTGCCATTAGCTAAGCTGCTTCTAACTTGAAGCTAAGTTCTAATTTTTCAATGAACCTTTTATTCCTCTACTGTCTAATGTCACCGTATCAGATCTGGTTGTGCATGACTTGCTACGGTCACCTTACAGAGCAAAGTTTTGTGATAAAGAAACATTTCATGTAACTTCTTTTTGGCATTTCATGCGTTTATGGAATTTAGGAGCTGTAGCTTGAGCTGTGCTGAAGTCAGGGCTGGGTTGCTGGAAGCCTTGTGGAATTCAGCAGGAGCAAATACAGAGACCTGCTGCAAGTTCAGCAATCCATCAGGACTGATCCAGTGCACAGCATCTCTGTAAATCACTATCACAGCTAATACTGGTATAAAAACACTGACATATTTTCACAGAATATTTAGCTAACAGTTCTTCCCCTTTCTTCTTTCCCCTTCTAAATACCTCTTACATTTTCTACACAAAGCTATTTATTCCATAGTTCCACTCTGTGGAGTTGAGTCTCTCTTCTACTTTACATCAGCATCTAGAAATACATTTTTTATATGCAGAACCTTGGAGGTGTAAAAAAAGAACTGCAAAACCCAACTCTGCAAATGTATTTTATTCCTTTTCTGGCTGGTTAAAAGCACAGCACTAGGAGTTAGCTGGCTGATAAGAAGAGCAATCATTAAGGATTTCTTTTTAAGGGTTTCATGAAGTTAAAAAGGGGTTTTTGATTAGTTTTCATGTAGAGAAGTCTGTAATTTCCCTCTTCAAATCAACATTCAAAGGGGAATAAACAAACAGTTAAAAATAGGCTTTTAAAAACAAGTTTTTAGTACTTCTAATTTTGCTGCAGGTGCATCTATAAATGGCAAAAACAGATTCAAAGGACCAATGTGTAAATGTAAGTAGACTTAGGAGGCAGTGTGATAAATGGGCTCGTTGCCTGCGTGTCAGGCTGCCTTATGTTGTGTGCTGTAGGACCTGCCTCATCCAGCCTTACTCTTGTGCTAGGACAGCTGAGTTTTGTTGTGCTGCTTTGTGCTCCTATTTATATAGGTGCCAGCACTTTCCTGTTTATCACAGACTTGCTGTCTGGCTTCCAGTTTGGTAGCTGAATATTCAAACAGCTGTTGGGATTTGGGATTATAGATACAGTGTTATGCTAATGCTAAGTCTGCATTTTTGCTTGAATTCACTGCTTGTACAACAAGTATATACTTAATCAGCAAACTTACAAATTTGAGAGTGTCTCAGCTACATCTCTTACTGAGAATTGTCACGTATTTTACTGCTAGTTAAGTTGTTTCCTGGTGATAATTACTGTTCTCATCCTTTAAATTGAGACTGTCCTGGGAAATTTTAGTAGCCATATGCTGAACATGCTTTTCAGCCCAAATATAGCAATTCCAGCTTGGTTCCATGCAGTTTCGGCTGTTTGTTTGTCCTGTGAGGAATTGCTGTGTGTGGCATGTTGCACATACAGTCAGCAGCTCTTTGATGTCACTGTGGCTCCTGCATATGCCTTCTCCAGGCTGGGGAGGATACAGAATGGTTGGAACAGATGGATAAAGGTATTCTATGATTCTACAGCTCTCAAGGGTTGTGGGGTTTTTTAAAGTCAGTTACTGTTGCAGTCAGGTTCTCTGCAACCTTCCCGAAGACAGTGGTGCCTGTGGAAGGAAACAGGGAAGGGATCTTTGCGTAGTTGTTTCAGAGATGTTTATTTCCAGCCCACATGGCTCCGAGCCTGGGCACAAAAGACTCAAGACTCATGGGAAAACCAACCTACAGTAGAGAGTTCTCAGGGCAGGGGGACATTCAGAATGGCCAGTAGGAGAAACAGGACCTGGGTACATCAGCATCTACGTGGGGAAACCCCGTGTCTAGGGCATGCTTCCACCCCAGGGTCCACTCTTCCTGTAGGGTGGAACCTCCATAAGTTACTTTCCTTTTAGATCATTATTCTAATATGCTATTTAGTGGAGTTTTATGTGGGCAGGAAGAGGAAAACCAGCCTGAAAGGGCAGTGGGGTATGCGTGTTTGTAGTGTTACCTTGGGGATGGTGGAGCGGCCACACTGCTGGTGTGCAGTGTTCACTCCCCAGCTGTTAACACAGACCTGCAGCGCCCTGCACCACGGCCCAGGCCAGCAGCAGCGCGGCTGAAGTCGTGTGTTTCCCCAGAGCACAAAGTTGAGGAGTCTTGCAGGGCTCCCCGAGGTGGGTACTGTCAGACCACACAGAGGAAAGTTCAGCTAAAACTGTCCAGAGCACAGCAGTTATTCAAATACCTGAAACTGCCGTTTTTTTTGTCAGACTGAATCAAAAAACACTGTGGGAGAAAACTAGGACTAGAAAATGAACAGATAAGACACATGCAGAAATTGAGTTTGCCTCCAGTGTTAATTACCAATACAGAACTACACTTTGGTAAGGAAGGTTGAGTAAATCACTGTCAAGGCTCCATACTGAAGGCTATATTGGTAATTAATGTGATCAGTAAGATGTATTTCTTGCTCCTTGTTTGCAATGTGTTATCAATAAGCTTAATTAGTCTTTGATTCTAAACCAACTGAAAATTATTTTCTGGCCATATAAAACAGTAACTTCTTAATTTTTCTAATGCTAATCTTTCTTTAATGACTTCTATAGAAGGCTGTGTTTCGTCCTCTACCTGGTGGCCTTAAACAGATTTTCCTTTTTTCTCTTGAATCAGACTTAGAATTAAAAGGAAGGATTACGTAAATAAGGTTTTGACTTCTGGCAAGGTTTCTGTATTATATGAACTTATTGCAGCAATACATTAACCTTTCCTTGGTCCAGAATGCAGTAACTCAGTGTATCCAGCTGTGGGGGCGTGACCCAGGCTGGACACCAGGTGCCCCCCAGAGCTCCTCTGTCACTGCCCTCCTCAGCTGGATGGGAGAAGAAAATGCAGTCAAAGGCTCCTGAGATCACTCAGCAGCTACCATCATGTGCAAAACAGACTCAGCTTGGGGCAATTAGTTTTAATCAGAGTAGGAATGAGAAGTAAAGTGAAGTCTTAAAACACGTTTCCTTCACCTCACCCTTCTTCTCAGGCTCAACTTCACTTCTGAATTCTCTACCTGCCTCCCCATAGTAGCACAGGGGGACAGGAATGTAGTCATGGTCAGTTCTTCAAATGTTTCTGCTGCTCCTTCCCCCTCAGGGTGAGGACTCCTGACGCTCTTCTCTTGCTCCAGTGTGGGTCCTTTCCGCGGGGTACAGTCCTTCAGGAACAGCCTGCTCCAGTCTGGGTCCCCCACAGGATCACGAGTGCTGCCAGCAGACCTGCTCCAGCATGGTTATAGTGTCGATGCCTTATAACTGACCCAGCTCCAAGACACCCTGAATCTGAGGCGAGGTTATATGGAAGAGAGCTGATTAAACATTGCTGTTCAGTCTAATATTGGTGGTGGTCTTGTATCAAGACATATCACAGAAGTATTTCACATCTAAAATGCTCTGTACAAGTGTGCAGGGGAACGAGAGGAACTGGAACCAGAGAGATCATGAGCATCTCTTATATTAGAAATTTGTCTAGGTAATACTTAAAGTTGTTAATAGTGTAAAAGCCTGACCTATGTAATAAGAGTTTGGCAGAAGAGGTGCTGAGTGTAGCAGTTGGAGAGAAATACCAGCAATACAAGCAGATGACATTTCAAAGGTTAGAAATTTGTGGGCAGGACTGGAATTAGTGAGAAGCTTTAGGTTTTGGTGATGAAGACAGCTTTCTCAAGCAGTCCTTTCAGCCCCCCGAAATTACTTCCACACCAGAATATATCCAGGGGCATTTCAGTAGCCAGGAAGAGAATGATTATAAACTGTTGTGGAAGGCATTGTGGTAAAGTGTGGCTGGGGACTGAGAAGTGTAGAGCTTGATCACTGCAGTACAACTTCTTATTCGTAGTGCAGGGTGGTTCCTGAGTTAGTAGAAACAACAATGGAAAGCCAGGCTGTTTTGCTCAATACACATCATATAAATAGCTGTGAAATCAAGATGGTTATTATTTATTTGCTCTAGTTGGATTAAACGACGTGGAGCTTTGCAGACTGCTAGACCCAGAATTCTGCTGTGCTCTCCTCAGTGAGGACTGTGCCATATGATAGTATAGCCTGTAAAGAAACCCATAGTGCATAGTGAGAGCACATGATGTAGAGTTCTTTAGATCCTAGCTAGCTGATGTATTTTTCTTTCTCCTTTTCTAGGAAAAGTTACTGGATTGAAATTTCTCAGTATTCCCTAACAATATGAGAGCTCATCATATGTAAAAGCGTGTCCCTCAAAGAGCCATCAAGAGACAAACTCTGAGCAGCCAGTCAAAGGCTTCTTCAGAGGTTCCAGTGAGTCATGTCCTCCACCTGTAAAAACAGGCTGGCTTTGCTGAAGCTGCTTTGGTTTACCTCAGAACCTTCCTTGGCTCTCCCCGGGCTGTAAGAGAAGGGGAGTTGCCCTTCCCAGACCTGGTGCTTACCCACCTACAGTGAACAGAAGTTCCTCCTACAAGAGGAAGGGCAAGAAGTTTTATCTACAGACACAAGGCCGTGCTTCTCAGTTGTTTCATATCAAGTTTCTGAATGTTAGAAATGAATATTGAAACAAAACAAAGGCAACCCAACATTGTTATTTATTGCAGCACTGACTTTTTGAAGGCACATGGCTGCGCAGCGTTGTTTGCAGTATCAGATATTTGTCTGCACATTGCAAAACCTGAAGCTCCTGAGATCCCACTGCAGGGAGCAGCTAATGTGAAACACCTGAGGAAGGCCAGGCAGCCTCCCTCCCCCCAAAGCCCTCTGTGGCCTCATCATCCCTCTCACCTGTGCCTGAGTAGTGAACAAGATCCGCCTGTGGAACATGTACAGCCCAGCCAGCCACAGCTGGGAGTGTTCCAGAGGAACTGGGCTGAGAACGAAGGAGGAACAAAGCACAAGGGGCACAGAGAGCAGGAAGAGGACAAGGTAAAGCTGTGTTTTAGGTGCTGCCTTTGAAAGGCTGGTGTAGAACAGAAGGAGAGCGGTGAGAACTCTGCTTCAGAGTGCTGCTTGGGCTGCCTGTAGCAGTCACTCACAGCAAGGAAGAGGAAGGAGCAACCCCTGGTGTAAATGCAGGTGTTCTGGACTGGGACCTGCAGGAGCAGCTCCGAGCCTCTGGAAAACAAGGTAAGATAACCAGAAATAAAATTATTCAAACAGATGAGCACAGGGACATGAAGTAGCACAACACTTTTTTCAACTTCGGTGAAGACGTGTTGGAAAGTTCTAGTGCATTTTTACAGGTGTAGGATTATTCAGGATCGAAATGAAACCACAGTAGTCACAGCAGTACAAACAGTTTTGCTGCTGTGAGTAGTTCCAGTGAGGGTTTTTGCTGGTACTGCTGTGGCAGGTCCATGCTGTGCCTCCTTGCACATCTGATCCGACTGGCACACGCTGCAGCTTCAGTGACTGTTGGTACCTGGCAGAGGGTGACAAAGAGCCCTGCCATGTCCTAGGGTAAGCTTGTGAGTCAGGATGTGCAAATGCCTCATTTCTGCTGCTCTGAGCATACATACCCTACAGCAGCAAGCTGGGGTGTTGTGTCTGCTCAGGACACTTGGATTGTGAACAAAATGTGTGTGGCCATGGTTATGTGTGAGTGGTGGTGTTCTCTCCTCTTCAGCTGCCTCTTGAAAGACTTTGCCCTCCAAGTGCTTCTGATGTTAGTGAAGCACCAGTCAGCTCTGTCTGCAGAAAATGCAGACTTAACTGCTGTGTGCTCACTCCCTGAAAGCCACATCGTGCTGGAGAAAGGTGGGGACTGATTTGAAATCTAAATAGAGAAGAATGGCTAAAACTGTGAAAACAGATTCCAGGATTAGTGATTAGACTTTGCAAAATGCATGCATTGAGATAGTCAGTCAGAGTTGTATTGGGGTAGCACTACAATCAGAAGCATATCTTGATTTTGAAGTAGCTATTTCTGCTGTAAAAGCTGCTGCTCTGTGTATTTATACACACCCACCCCCCATATCTTTTCAAACTCTGAATTTTCTAGTACTTTCTTTGTCTTTTTGATGTTCTAAGTATAGGTAGTTGGAAATTCTTCTGTTTCTAAAGCTGCCAGTTGATACAGAGCTCCAAGGCTAACTGGAATTATCTTAATATGGGCACAATACAGGTCAAAGTAATTTTCTTATAGGTTGCCTCAATAAAAGTGCCTCTTGCACTTTAAAAAGAAATGCATGTTCCACCATAACTCCTTATTTCTGTCAGTACTGAGGTGTATCAGCCAGGGAGGGTACAGCAAATGCTTTTGGGGACACAGATTCATCCTAGATTACGTGGCCTTGTGGTAAATAACAACTGCTAAAATTTTAAGGCTCATAATTAATAACGCTGGCACTGAGAAAAAGGGAAAGAAGTGATCAGGAGAGGTGATATTTTCCTACATTGAAACCAAGTAAGATTGGTGGGGAGAGAGGCTACTTCAGGAAGAGTCATTAGAGAAAAGCTGCCAGCATGGAAATGCTTTCATATTTTTCTCCATACAAATAAAACTTGAAGATGACAGCTGTGAATTGAAGCATTAGAGTCAAGAAAATGTCTTGGCCCAGGAACTAGGGTGGGGGGAAAAAGGGGGAGGGGGGAATGTGTTTAAAAGTCTTAACAGCTTAGAATCAGTAGGTTAATGTTTTATACAAAGAATTTTTCATTGCTTCAATTGCTAATAGGGGATTAAATCAAGACTTCTTGGAACAGACAAAGTGTTGTGTAACTTTATTTTGGAGAAACCCTCAGCCACTTTCTCACCATCTGTAAGAGGTATATTAAAGGATTTACTGGTTTGTGTAGATTTCAGAGACAACAGGACATCATCTCCGTATAACTTGGTAATAATGCATGTGGATGTCTTTTATTGTAGAGTAAGAGATTATTGGTTTATGATTTTTTTTTAAAAAGAAACATTTGTTTCATTAGCAGTCTGCCTTCATAGACATTGTGCCCATTCAACTTTCTAGAACAGCGTTGAGAAAGTTCTGGTTTAGGCAAGAATTTCTAAAATACTGATCATTGCTAGAACATGCTAGATTTTCAGATAGATTTTATTCTTCAGTGTAACGTAATTTGCCTTCTGCTACTTCAACAGGTTAGGGTCAAACATATTAATATTAAATAGTAGCAGGATAGCAGTTGTCCCAGTGTGCCATTTCACAGCTTTCTTTTGTACTTGGCAGGGCTGCTGGGAAGTATTTAGCTGGAGTGTTGGCTCCCCTTCCCTGGCCAGTCTTTTGATGAAAGACAGTACAAGAAGCTTTCTCCCTAATGGGTGAAAGTATTCAGCTGGTGAATAAGTACCACCTGTCACACTTCTACCAGATTACTAATTAAATCCTCCTCCCACCGTAATTAATACAAAATTGCAGGCCAGAATCAGAAGGATTCTGTGAGAGCCTTCTAAATTCCATCTAACACAGAAAATACCTGGTGTATTAGAACAGCCTTTACTGTACCTTCCACTCTGTCATTTCAGTGTTAGTCCCAGTCTTTCCTGTTCTTACCCATTTTCTTCTGTATTCTAAAATCTGGTGGTTTAAAGCTGAACTTGGAAAGCTTGGAAGTGTTCATGGTGTATTTGGTTTATTTCACAGCCATAGCCACATGGCAGTTTTCATTTCTGCTCATAGTACTGGAGAAAAGCAAATTCCCGTTTGAGTGAGCAAATGTTTTCAGTGTTCTTTCAGTTGTTGTTGGCCTGTAGGAATCTGGGACTTCTTCATGGGACCTGAAATCAAGGAAATTTTAGGTACTGGTCTGTCACTATGGTTCCTGCCAAAAAGTCATGAGAAAGTTGAGTTGTAGCTACAGTGATGAGCAGAGACAGTTGAGAAAAGCAATATTGGAGTGAATTTTTTGTAAAGTGTTCATTTTTAGTGACTGGTACTTCTCTCTTGGTTATGGATAACAGTAATTGTATCTGCTGTGGTCGTGTTATCTCTTATCTTGGTATTTTATTGTTTAACAACAAACAAACCACTGGAATTACAAATGGAAGACAAAGAATAACCCCCTCTTGAAAGGTATAAGGCTGGTTGTTGATCCTGGTATGAACTTAAGGAAGAGACAGAGACACTGCAGGGGGGTTGGCTGTTTCTGGGGATACGCAGCCCCCTTTAAGATTTATTGTTCCTGCTCCCCATTAGCACTAATTATTAAAATTACACTCTTTTATAATGAAATGTATTTGGCTTGCAAGTGCTGTGGGTAGGGCTTGTGTTTTCTGAGTAGGCAGTTAAGTGATTTGTAACCATTTGAATGGTATATATGAGTAAGAAGAAATAGCTGATATGTGTATTTGCAAGGCCACTAGTGGGCATGTAAAACTTATTTTCAGATCAGCTGGTTCTGTATTCGTCAGTTATTTATTGGGGAATTACATAGGAGAGCATTTCAGATGGAAATACAGTGCCAGTCTTTATTGAATTTTTTTTACTCTCCGTTTTCAGTTATGGGATGTGTTACCCTGCAAAACTGGAGAATTTACAGTAATGAAACCAGGTATTTGAAACTTTGCTAGGAACACTCTCAGTGACTGATGTGTGTGGGTAAAGAACCACTTAGTGCACAGGTGTAACTCTGCTATTAGGAGTTGCAACCTAAAAAGCAGTTTTCTAATCAGTACTTGAGGAGCTGGCTAGTATGCTCTTGTCTCATGTGTGTTACAAAACTGCACCAAAAATTCAGTGCATTTTGTTATTTTGCATGGAGCGGGTTCATAGTTTTCCTAGTAAATGATAAAACACAGAAGGACTTGCATACTTTGTTGGGGTAAATGTCTCTTTAAATCAAAGCTCCCAAATACACAAAGGAATTCAAACATGCAGCTTGATTAAATAAATGATTTACAACTGTCTTATAATTAGAAAAATGGTTGACTTCTGTGATAAGCAGCTGAGGTTTATTTGTATTTTCTCTGTCAGAAAGCAATCTGAAAACCAAAATCAGGAGTAATGGGTCAAAAGTTAATTATAAATGCATCAAATAATCAGGGCTTCTGATGAAGGAAGGGTCACTTCCAAGGGCTGTGAAAGCAATTACTGTGCTGGGGTGGTAGCACGTGGGCAGGGGGTGGTTTAAATCCCTGATGCTGTGGGGCCTCCTTTCCTTGAAGTCCTAGAGCTGAATTGCACATTCCTGTCTGTGGGTTCCTGAGATCCTTAGGCGAGGGCCACAAACTCAGAGAACTCCATGGGGACTTGGTGCTGATGCATGAAACCAGGAGAAGGGAGGAGAGTGGGATCAGGTGTTTGTGCCCTTATCTCAGTAGGAGGAGGTGGAGCCAGTGAAGGTGGTAAGAGCAGTTCCAGCACAAACTGGCCAGGGTCTCATTTGCAGCAACTCAGTGAACTGTGGAACCCCCATCAAAGGAGCTGTGGATGCTACAGGTTGGATAAATTCAAGAAACAAGTTAATGGAAGGCTGTGAGAGGATGCTAAATTTATAGAAATACCATCCAAGTCATGACATCCCTAAACCAAAAATAGTTGACGTTTAGAAGAGTTTACCTTAGGAGTGCTTATTGCCACTTGTGGAGGCAGGATATTGGCTCTCACGACCTTCATCTGATGCAGCACTGCTTGCTGATGGTAAAGCTCTGTTCTCATTTTGCAGCTTGTACTGTCAGAGGAGTTTGAGTCACTTCTGTAGCCCAGCTTATGTAAGATTTATTACAAAAGCAATTCACTTAGGGGCCCCAGGGCTTGAAATAGCACTCCAAAAAGAAGGAGGGAACTCACTATAATGTTTTTTTTAAACAGGCTTGTTGTGATCTTGCTTATTTTCTAACCGTGATTTGTTGGCATCTTGCAGCCTCACCCACTCAACTGACCTGTTAAAATCCATACTGAAATTCTGTTGAACTGTAGGAACTTGGAATATCTTGACAGAACTCACAGTATTTTTTACACAGTTAGGTGGAAATTAGAAATCTGTACAGTTTTGTACTGAAAAAATTGCCCTGAATTGTAGGACTATATTGAGCCTTTTCTGCAAAGGTCAGGCTACATCCATGACCTGAACATTCTTCGCAAGAATACTCTCCAGAATCTGTAGTTTTTCTTAGGCATTGCTTTATTTCCATCCCTTCTCTGTTTTTTTAAGAGAGTAAAGTAATCAATTTATGAGACCAGCAAGTCACTCATAGGTGCTCTGACAGCCACCAAATCTGAGTTTGGTTTGCGTCTCAGGAACCATTTGCTTTAGAGGTTGGAAGGGTTTGGTGGTCGGTGCATATTTGGTTCAGAGGCTGAGCATTCAGGTCAGGGCCTTTGTCCTTGGTGCCTGAGCAGAGCGTGTCCTGCTTTTCCATCGGGGTTGTCCAGGAGAATCACTGGTTCTCTCCCCAGGGCATTGGAGTGCTTCCCTTAAAGGCTGATTAAATCCTTCTCCCAGCACAGCTGAGGTGTGACAGGAGCCCTGGCTGGAAGTTCTGAGCCCCAGAGGCCATGTAGGTTAAACAGGTCACGCAGTCACACAGCAGTTCTGGGGCAGGTTTAGGGGATTTTGTCTCCCAGGATAACTACAAAGTTTTACATTCAGCATCGAGCATCTTCTACATAAATGTTACAGAATGCAAGGTATGCTTACCTAAACTGTTCCAATTAAAAATAGTAGATTTCCCAGTTAAATACTCCAAATAAGCCTATAGAAACAAGGTTTCTTAATATCCAGAACAAACAAAAGTTTGTTGTGTGCCTGTTTCTATTTTAGACTTAATCCCGTGAAGGAGAAAGCAGAGATGTTTTCCATCCCCTGTAGCTTACTCTCCCCAAACACCCTAGGCAGGGGATGCTGAAGGACATTTTAACAAGGCATCATCTTTGCCTGTTCTTCTTCTGCTATCCTCAGATCATTTTTTCAGCTCTGACTCAGTGGAAGTACAAAACCTCGTCAGTTCACTCTGTCCCTAAACCTTGAGCCATCTGCCTTTCAAAAAGCCATAGTATCTCCGTGTGTTTGGTGGTGCTTTCCATTTCCATCTCTGTTGGACAAAGCCTTTTGGGAGAGGCTCAACCTCTTTGTTTCCAGGGCAGAAGGGCCACTCAGGCTCAGAGGCTGCTGCACTGAATTGCAGGACTAGATTAAGCATTGCCTGCAAAAAAAAAAGTATAATTTCTGCATTCTCAGAAGTAGGGATGCTTCAGTAAGAGAGAGGAAGGCGAATTTATTTTAGAAGAATAGGTAAAAATACAAACAATTCATACAGTGTGTTACTATCACACATTTATCCCTATTCATTCTAAAAATGTAATTAAATCATCCTTCTCTCTTTATTCAGTTTTGTTGCTTTTTACTTATAAAAGCTTTTCATTCTCTTAATGTTTGCTCTTTTGTGTCACACTTGCCTTGTCCCATTTGCTCATTTTCATTTTAGGAGTTGAAGATGCTCTTTTTATTGTCTGCTTTCTTATCAGATCAGCTTCTCAGATTGTTGCTGCAGGATACTTAAGGAGTGAGACTTTAATCTGCAATAGTTGGCAGATTGCATCAGTTCATGGCTGAGGGAGAAAGGAAGTTATGCATGTTCATATTACACAGTTTTTTGTAGTGCAAAGATGTCTTTGCTGAATACTTTCTGTCGTAGATATTTTGTGTTATGACTTTGGTACAGCTGTGCTTCCTAGGGTGTAGTTGGGATCCACCAGAGCTTCACTCTCCACCCACGACTTGCTCACATTGCTGAATGTCTTGCGTTCAACACATAATAAAAGCATTCTTCAAGTGTTGCAGTTTCATAACCTTCTCTCTGCTTGCTTCTTCACCTCTCTGCTTGTCGCTAGTCCCAAATCAAGAATAGGTATCAGTGACCATAAGAGAGGAGGCCCACAGCATTTAATGAGGCTATTAAACAACTTGGATCTAGGTAATTGCTTAAATACATTTCTGAATGCAGACCTAACAAAATAAAGGACTGTATTAATAGATCATTAGGAAGCAATTATTGTTTTTTCTTCTCACCTTGAGACCTGTGATTGTGAGAGCACGTTATTAGTTACTTTATAGCTTCACTTGGGACTCTTGTTGTATGTGATATCCTCTTAAGGCTCCATTGTGACACTGGCACATGAAACAGGGTGTTTAATTTGGCTTCATTGGAGCTATGCCAGATCCTGATGGAAATGAGGTTAGAACTTACTGGTCCAGTGTACATAAATGGAAAGCCAGTCTAAGAATGGCTAAAACTCTCCCCAATTAGTACTCTAATAGAAGGTTGTCCGTAAACATTAACAGGAATTCTGTTAGTAGTCCGTAGTACAGCTGGCACTGTGCTTGTTCTAAATACCTCATACAACTCTGATAGGAACGAACGTCATTAATTAAAAGCAACCTTGGAAGTGCCACTTGTAACAAAGGAAATACGGACCGGCCTGGGATATCCCGTGGGTCTCTTGGGGGCAGCTGTCCCTCTGTGTCCTTGTGCCCCTCCCACCTCCTCAGAGCTCCTCTGGGGGTCTGCACACGCCGTGCATGTTCCATGTTGATGTGTTCTGGGGATCCTCAGGCCGGCTGGGCGTGGATGCTGCAGTCTGGGTGTGTGAGGTCACAGGCCTCCTGTCAGATCTTCTCGGGCTCTCGTCTGTGCTGTCTGCACCAGAACAGGATGGGATGTACCATCTCCCCTTTTCCTGTGCACCTTTCTTGTTGGAGAGCCACTCCTAGGTTATTCTCACTTCTGGCACAGCAACTTTGGTTGTGTTAAGTTCTACACCATAGCTTCTCTAAGAGTGATAGAAAACCCATTTCAAGCATTGTCAGCCATAGCCAATCATGAGTCAAAGGCTTTAGTGAAGTCTGCAAACAAGAGATGATTACTGAAATATTTGAACATGACTGATCGTGCTCTTGAGGTTTGTCCCTTGTGCCTTGTCCAAGTCTGTGTCATATCAATTCACATTGATATTCTGAGTTGTTTTTTTAATCTTTGAATCCTTTTCAGAATAACGACCTTGCTTTCATGCAGTATCAATGAGATTGATTTGTAGCTGTATGTTTCTTTCAGTGCTCTTTCTCGGGTCCTGGAATGTGCATTGATCTTTCCCAGGAACCTGGCTGCCCTCCAGTTTCTTGCAGATTCATGGGTATAGAAAGCAACTTTGCTACTGTTGCTGTTGAGGAAGCTGTATTGCTGCATCATCCTGTCTGTGAACTTTCCCACTCTTCATTCTTTTAGCAGCTTGTGCTGGTTTGCAGGGTAACAGTGCTGGTTCTGTTACCTGCTCAGTGGACACCATTCATCTGTTCTTGCCTTGCCTGGGCTCTGCCAGTGTTCTTTCTGTCTGCCATTGCTCACTTCTCCTCTCCCCACATTCTGTCACCTTTCATTGGGCACCGGTGACAGGAGCTTTTCAGTAACACTGCTGCAGTGACAGTGTTAAAAATACCTTGAGTCAGATGTTACATCCACTTCTGATTATTGGTATACCTTTTGATCGCCTCATTGCAGTTCTTTTCAAATTGTGCTATACTATAATTCGTATAAATTATTCTCTATTTTATATATTTTTGTATCCTAGATAGCACTTACTAGCTTATCTAGGAGGGAGCACTTTTCTTAGTAATGTTCCAATGTCAAGTTTTTCAAGAAAATACAGTAATATGTCTTACTAAAATTAATTGTTACTTTCTGTTCGGATCTCGCTTTCAGTTTTAACAGTGCTTGACAACAAGTTTTATACCTGCAGTATGTGTTCTGTTACATCCACAAAGTTGGAACTCAACATGTCAAGCACTTCTTTCCCTGCTGCCTTCTGACTCTGGAGTACAGCTAACGAATCACAGCCTGCGGGGTTTTTGGCAGTGTCGGGGCATACACGTTTTGTTTGGACAGACTTTCAGTACACAATTCCACCAGTTCCTAGCCTTTCATTTTACCATTCTTTTATTCTTGACTGTTTTCCTTCGTCTATCCCAACTTTCGTATTCAAGGTAAAATGGAAGAGCCTCTCCCTTTGAAAATAAACTGTTTAACTCTTTCATTCACTCATTCATGATGCAGGAGTAGCCATGTAGGTTATGATTCCCTGCTGTGTTACAAGAGACCACTGTGTTCTTTACTGATCTGCTTGAATTATTTTGATGTGACTCATGGCCAAAATTCCCAATATACCTGCTGGTTTTACCTGTAATTCTTTTCCAGTAAATACAGCTACTGCAGTGCAAGATGTGTAGATGTTCTACCCATTACTGTGGTTTTTAAAAATTGTGTTGATTTTTGGTTTTTGCACTCAGTAGCCACTATATCTGAATTTGGCCAAGCTGCTGCATCTCAAGCTGTAACCCTCATCTTCCATCATCACCCTACTGATTTCCTACTTTAATGAGAGCAGGAGAGGATTGAGGGGAATCTCAGTGATTTCTGCTCTTATTTGAGTCTAACAGGTAAAGGAGTTCAACCTGGCCTAACAGAAAATTAATTTCATTCACAATGGAAAAGGTGAAGAACTTGCTTCTGTTTTTGTTGAGGAATCGGAAATTATTTCTCCAATTCATAGGTCTGTTTGATTTACAGGATTTGCTCTCCATTAAGAGGATGTACCCAGCACTGTTGTACTCTACAACAGCAATGGGGGTTTTTTTCAGATTTTAGAAGTAAGGTGTGTTGTAAATACTTGAAAGAATGCAGTTCTACCCATGCTGTCCTAAGCCAAGTGGTTGTGCTGATGGTCTCACCAAAACTTACTGCACATGTTCAGCATTCACTTCTTTCATTATCTTCTGGCTCTTTTTCTCAGTTTAACACGAGAACACTCTACATGGAGGTTACACAAATTGAAGTTCTAAACAGTAGCTTTTCTAATAGCAGCGATGGCAATAAAATGATGCTCTTAGTGTATGAAAATGGAAAATACATCCTCAACATCTGAGATGTCTTTAAACCAGCTGAATTAAATCTCAGGCATTCTGAGAAGAAGTATTTTGGTTTGAGGCTGTGTATATGAATGATTAAGTTTAAAAGGAATTATTCTGAGACCAACTTGATGCAGAAGAGATGATGGAAAATATTTTAAAGCCATATTGATAGCTTTGCTGGAATTAGTATGCCTAGACAAATAGGTATGGATACATGTTGACTCACAATCTTTTCTAGACTTCATTCTGCAGCCTTTCAGTCATGGGTAGTCCTGTTTCTCTAAAAGAAATCTGTCCTTTAATGAGTATAATTACTTTCTCTTGAAAAATACTTATTTCTCATGTGAATGTGAGGGATGAAAGGTTTTAAATACCGGAAATGTGGTCTTATTTCCCTGGGTTTTCTATTTCTGAATTCCCACTCCTGTGCATTAGAATTTATCCAGCATCCTGAGCAGTAGACCCGTGCATGGAGCAGAGAACCAGCGAAGGATTTGGCTTTCCTCAGGCATAAGAACAAAAATGAGAACTGAAAGAGATGGAGGAGCAGAACATCCCTTCTCCCTGGTGCTGGCATCACGGATTGCAGCAGGTCAGAGGAGAAGGGAAATTGTGTGTCCTCAGTGAGGAGCTGCCATCTGGCTGCCTTGGGATCCAGATGTCACATTCCTTAGTACTCAGAGAATGCAACAACTGTTCTGAGGTTTACTTGGGGGGAAATTCAGCTTGCAGGGAGGAGGCAGATGTGAAGTAGACATAAAGATTTTGGAAAGTAATTAGAAAAGATTGGATATTCTGTTTTATACTCTTCAGAGATTTGTTCCACCTGGTTTACTGTTACTACAAATCTTGGGAATATCCTTGAAATGTCAAATAAGACAAAAATGTTTATGCCTTTTTTACTATACGTGCAAAGTGTTTGGATAAAGGCTTTCAAATGCTTTTATTTTTTAACACAGCAGTCTTTCCACAGAACTGAAAACTCAGTTGTTATTAAACCACTACTTTAACAGTGTGCTTTAGTTTTAGAGAGTATTTACAACAGATGTGTTCACTGAATTACTGATGTCCGTATAATAATTAATATAACCACAATCTAAGGACCAGAATTGGTATTACTCAGCAAGAAATATTTGTTCTGTCTGAGGAGGAAACTGTGTGCGTTATGCAGAATCCATTGTGCATCAGAATGTGCTCTGCCCACGACAGAAAATGAGTCCATATTCAGTTAGAAAGTTGAAAAAATGGTGCTTAAATAATTATGTATCACTAACTGATACTTTTTATCTACCCCATGGTTCTGTTCTGTAACAGAAATCCAACTGGGACAGGATTCGCACCAGCTTTTGAACTCCAGATAAATTTAATTTCAGCGGTGGAGGGATCACGATGGCAGTTCTGAGGCAGCGTTGCGGTCTGGAGGGAGCAGCATGTATTTGCTTTCAGTCAGCCTGGGGCTAAACCTGGAGGCATCCCACCATCGCTCTTGATTGTTCTCAGGAATTTCCTTTTAAGTTCTTGTTTGTATGTGCCTCACACTTTGGGAACATCCGCGCCAGAACGGTTGATTCCATAATTTTCCACTCCACTTGGATGCACAGCGCTGCTTCCTGAGCCTCGCCCCTGCGCAGCATTGGACCCTTCAGCGGGCACAAACCCGCGCCCCTTCCCGGCAGCTGCTGCCTGAGCTGCACGCCCGTTCCTTGGGGGCTTTTATTTCTCATCGCCGCTGAGCGTAATTGCTGAGGTTTGTGTTCAGGCGGTACTGATTTTAAGTTTCCCGGGGTTTATCCCTGTGTGAAGGCCAGGCCTGGTGTCCCGGGGGCTGTGTGCCCTCAGTGAGGCTGACCCTGCCCAGGAGCTCGGCGAGCTCTGTCCCCGAAGGTGCCCCTGGCCACCATGGTGCTCTGAGGGGAAACACCACAGCTGGGGCATGGATCTCTGCAGCCTTCAAACCCCGGGCACCCCAGCACTGGCACAGCACCTCCAGGGAGATTGCAGAGTGGTTTACAAGCACCTGCATTTTCACAAATGGGATGCAGAGCTTTTTTCATCAGATTTGGCAGCCTACAGTTTAAAAAACCACACTGGATTTTGCACACTTACCCCCTAACTCTCTAACCTTTTTATTGTTAAAAATACACTGCTCCCAGCCCTTCTTTCTGTTGCCTCTGCGTCTTTCCCTGCTCCTGTTTTAGCAAACGCTTTTGTGAGAGTCTCCTGTAGGAGGCTCAGCGCTGAAACATTCAAATCCTAAAACTCAAAAGGAGCTTCTGGAGTTTTTCTGCATTCTAGTGAGAACAGAAAATGGGAAAATGTTGGAGACGTTTTTATGTCAAAAATCTGATGTTTGAGGTAGCAGCTTTCGTCCAAAATCCCTGTTTTCACAAAGGAGATTGGTTTGTCTCTCTCAGCCTGTAAGATGTTTACAACTGGGTGGTTTTAATGTCTTTATGTCAAAAGAAGACCATTGCTAACTCAGGGTCCTGCGGTTTTGTCAGCTCATTGCTTCAACGAGCTCAAGTTCTTACAGGCGGAAGACAACAGGGCTTGAAGAGTTTCCCTGATGCAGATAACCAGATCTATAAAATAAGAATCCCTGTAATTCCAAACTCCTTATTCCCATGGTTGTTATACAGCCAATATTAGTGGCTCATACAGCTGATGTCGTTGTTTAGAAAGTAAGTGACATTAGTGACTTAAAACTGGTAACTGGTGTGCTACCTTCTAAGGAGGAGAAAATTTCTTGTGAAATACAGGATTTTGTTCAGTTGTGGATGCTAAGCCACATATATGAAAAATGTTTGTGTTTAGCAGCTCCTTCTTAGCTTGTTTTATTAGGCAGTTTTCAGAAAACTGACTGGTTTGGCCTGTGACCTTTACTATCCCAGCAAGAGCTTTGCCTCTGGCTGCATATAAATCTGAGTCCTGGGTGTTTACTATCCCATACTGACCAGTGTCAATTTAAAACTGACTGCAAGATCATTGTGTGAGATTAGGCACTGTGTATTTCTTTATAAAATAATATGTAAACGAGTCCTTGCAGTGGAGATACACGTAATGGAAAATAGAAGCAGTGGACCAGCTCTCCACTGGGCAGCTTTGGATCTATGACAGGTGGTGTTACACCAGCTGAATTTTTTGTTTCCATTAATTTTGTGTGTGATGAGGAGACACAAGGAACTTTATTTGGAACACTTGACATGCAGGAGCCAGCAGATGTACAAACCCAGCTTGTTACCATATGTTCTGATGTCCTTTGGCGTGTTTCGTAGAAAGTTCAAATCCAGATCACATCATCAGACATAAATTTGAAGTAAATGCTTTCATACGTATAAATACATATCATTGCTTGGATAGAGCAGGCAGTGAAATATCCAGGGTGCCTTTCTGGTTCGAGCTGCTAGAAAGGAGGGGACCTATGTTTATAATTATGTTATATTTATGTCTTTGTATTTTTAAACTGACTTTTAAACTCCAGAATTCCAGCCTCCTACACCTGCTTGACCAGTCACTCCCACTTCACTCTTTGCTGTCCTGTATCTATCATTTTTACTTACTCTTTCCCATGTGACTGTGTGTTAGACTTTGGTTTTCAGTTCTAGTACTTACGGTGTATTAAGGGCAGGAGATGCATCATCATGTTTTCCCTTTTTTTCTGTAAGTGGTTCTCACCTGGTTTGAGTCCTTTGGAACCTGGCAATCGTTTGTCTGTGGTGTGCTAACAACAATCACACATCTGTCTGCAGAACATGGAGCTGGGGCAGGAACCCTCAGTGACTCTGCCTGAGAACCCAGCTCTGTCTTGTGAGCTTTGAAGTGCTCTCCTGGAATCCACTGAAAAGTTCGTGAGTTAGAATGTTACACTTCATGTACTCAATAGAGTGAGAGATATCAGATGAAGCAGAGCTTCCATGGCTTACATTTAATACTGGGTGTTAGTTCCAATATTGCCTTTTCTTTTTCTTCATCCTCACTGATGGTGTATTTTTGTAAAAACAGACAAAGCCCCGGGGTCATACTTTTGGCTTGGCTGAGCCTCAGTGATCAGTTTGTGAAGCTAATGTTGAAACTCCCCCTTTCTCTGGGTAGGCAGGAAGGGAGGTAATTATTCAACTATTAGTCCATTGTCAGTGGTTTTGTTGATATGAAATGTCGAAGATGCACGGCAAACAGTATCTTAGTGTTACAGAAAGGAGACCAGTTGCATTTTCTTCTATTCACACGGCTCCCAACTTCATATCACTAATGGAAACTGCTTTAATTAGTTGGTATTTCCTTCTTTATTTGATGGGACAAAGCAAAATAGCTCCCATGACAAATACGTGGTTAGAGGATTTTGGAATGTTCCTTTTGTACCATACGTATTCAGACCTTTTGAGAAGCTTGTTGAAAATGATTGTTTATGGTTTTGGATTTTGCTTTAAAATGGCAGTGACAAGAGTGATTTTTATGGATGTCTCTACTAGTGGGTAGAGATTCTAAGGTGGAAGTTGCACCTGAGGTTTCCATAATTTGACCCACTGGTTGTATTTTCCATGTTATTTGCATTTTGATGGGTTTTTCAACAAATAGTTGAATAGCATGAGCTCTCCGCTTTCCTGTGTGCAACTGCCAAAAAATCAACTCTAAGGAAGAGACACCTCTGAATGTGCTTTGGAGACAGCTGAGAGATACAGCAGCCAGCCTGGACACCAGTTCAACTTTGTACCAGGCTCTGTGGTTCCAGAGTAGCGTTCTACCAGATTTCCCTGAAGCCCTTGGTATCCCTGAGAGCAAGTTGACTTTGACAACAGAAAAATTCCCTTGTTGGCTTTTGTAGCAGTGGAAAATCTTAAGGGAAAGTGGTAAACTTCATAATCTTGCAAAACACAGCTGCCTTAGGTGGAAGTAGTCGTGATGTTTAGAAATTTTCTTCCTGAGTATTTGGCCTGTGTCCCTCATAGGAAAAAAACTTGCATCAGAAAGCTCTCTGCCAGGAGAATACGTTTTATTACCCTAGTTTGTGCTCCCAGGCAAGAAGCCTGTGAGAGGTCAGTAGTTCAGGAAGAGGTTTAGTGCTGTTTCTATTTCATAGTTATTTTATTAAACTTTAGAAATGTAAACAGTGAGAGCGAGTCCAGCTCTTTGTGGGTTACCAGCTTTATGGCAGGAATCCATGGTCGTGTGTGAGCACCAGCACTTAAATGTGGGGCAAATGCAAGAGTCACAAGAGTTTAAAGCTGGCTTCAGACTGATGAGGGAAAATAGGCAAAAGTGCCTATTGAGAATGTGTCATACAAGTTCCCATTAAGGTACGTCCTGCCATTGGAAGTCACAAAAGTTATAATAATTTCGCTTTTTAGGGATTACTGTTAACACCTTTTGGCTTCTGCTGGGGGAGAAAGAATGTTGGGCTGGAGAGGAAAGTCTGAGTTACATGAGAGGAGCTGCTTTTGATATTGGGAGTTAGACTTCGCCTTCAGTTTTAGGATATTTAATAAGCCCCTAAACTGAGTTATGACCACGACAAATTAAGTTCTTTAGCTGAATATATAACCAGCTATTTGTTACCATTTGTGTTTAAAAGCTTGATTAGTCATGGTATTAATCCTTTGATCTAATTAATTTCATTTAATTCAAACAACACTGAGGCTAACTTCTTGGTGTATTAATTTGACCATTATTTGATTTGGATACTGAGGTTTTTATTCAGATTTTAAGAACCTCCAGTGTAATTAGCATTTACTAACATTGCATCTAATTGCTTTGACATGCATTGCCTACGAATAGTGTAGGTAGTTTCCTACGGTAAATCCCTCCCTTTCTCCTCCTGGCAGGGCAAACCAGAGCAAGCCGAGGCAGGGGAGCCTGTGTGGATGCACAGCAGTGTCAGCTCCTTGGCTGCTGCCTGAGCGCAGCGCCCCGGCCACGGCTTCGGCCCCCAGAGCCCCTGGCCAGGACAGCTCCGGGCAGGGCCTCGGGGGCACTGCCGGGCCTGAAGGGAACCCTTGGTGCCACGGAGGGGACCCGGGGTGAGCAGCTGTGCTCCTGTAACAGCACCAGACATTGCTCGTGATGCTCAGAAGGTATTTGGGTGTGTCGGTAAAGGACACAATAAAGGAAACTCTGACACCTGCTAGGTTGAGCAGAAAGAGGAAAAGGAGAGAGTTTATTTACATTTCTCATACTTTATAGGGTTCTCAACTCCACAAGGGATTGGAGGACATGTCACTTCCTCCTCAATCCCACTGGAGAAAAAGGATGCTCATCAAACTTTCTCTTATCACAAAAGGAATGAAAACAGAAAATACAGTTAGGTAAACATTGGCTATTGTTTACATGAAAGTGTGTGAAAATCTGACTCCAAATATGTAAATTATCAGAAGGCTGAGAAAAACCAGGGCGACATTTGGGGATGCAGTTCCCAGGGGTTTTGCCTTCTCCCAGCACAGCTTGGCCTGACTGTAGTTGCTGGATGTTGCTGTTTAATCCTGGAAATTTCCACATTCAGCTCTGACTGCAGAGAGGGGTATCTGGCTCACTGCTTGTGAAACTTGCAGCAGCAAATTCAGAGGGAATTTGTGTAGGAGCAGGACACACGTAATGGGATTCTTTGCTGGAAAGTAGGAAGATATCCCTAAAAGAAGTTACTTCTGAATGTGGGATTTGCACACCCAGTCTGGTAATCTGTGAGACATCCATTCTCCATTAGAATGTCTCCTTTTTAACACACTTACATCTTTTGCTAACACTACAGTTTGAGGCAGTAAATTCCAACATTATATGCTGAAACCCTCCCCCTTCACTTTGCTAATTTTGGACCTGTCACTTGGCAAGGTTACAGCAAAATATTTTTCTAAATATTGTATCATGATATAATAAATGCAAGTAGAGCTTCTCAAATTGAGATATCCAAAGTTAGATATCTAATTTAATCTTGAAAACAACTTATATTTCTTTCAGAAGTGCCTACATTTATGTTGAAAACTAGTGGGTCAAGTGTTTATTTCCATTTCTAAAATTACATGTAACAAAATAAATGTAATTGAGTTTTATTCAGTGGAAAATTCATTTTCACTCTCTTCCTCACCAGCAAGAAGTATTATTTCTGTCATTTGGTATGCCCATTTCCTATGCATTAATTTTGAGGGGAAAAATACAAATGAAGCATTTAATTTAAATGATGCTTCATCTTCTAATGATATTTCTGCCAATTTTCAATAGTTAATGCCAGTGTTAATGAAACTTGATTTCTGAGCAATTATGCAACGCATTTCATACTGGCAAAATGATGAATTAGGCCCCTTTGTTGGGAAGCCAGAGTAGCAGCTAACACAGTCTGTGTGCGTGGGGGTTTAAAATTCAGATGCAATTCTGTAGCTTTATTAAATTCTCAGGCCAGACACTAAATGGCAAAACCATGGAAGCATTTAAAGCGAAGGTGGCTGCAGGTGAGATCTTTATTGCCAGCTGGGAGATGAGCATGGACAAAGAACATTTCTCCAAAACGACATCTGCCACATCTTTGGGATGCTGCTCTTCAGCTGAGCTCCCCTGCTCCACTGCATTGTGCTGCTCCAGTTCTGTGTCCTGAGACACCCAAAAGGGACCAGCACCTTCTCTGGGAGCTGCAGGAAGAGAGGAGAGAGCTTCCAGCAGGGCAGTAAAGGAAGAAAGAGGAGCCAAAGGTGCCTGTCAGTGCCTGCCATTCACTGATACTCCTGGATCCAGTACTGACAGGGGCTTAAACTGAGAGCAGGTTTCATTCCTCGGGGTTAGTGGGGGCAGAGAAGGATGCAGCCAGGTGCTGTAGAGAGATGCTGTTCCACTACAGGAGTATTTTTCATGTATACCAAGAGCCTACAAGCTGAAGTTTTAGATTGGCAGTTGCTCAGGGTTAACACTTGAGTAATTGTCCCTTCTTGTCCCAGCTAGTAGTGTTTTATTTTACCTTTTCAATTCCTTATACTCTTCTTTGAAAGTGCTGCTTTCCCTAATGGAATGAGAAGAAATTGAACTCTTTTCCTGAATCATGTCACTGATGTTCATCCGCTGTTACTCGTGTTCCTATTTAGGTCTTTAATCAATGGCCCAGAAGTCAGTCTGTCTGTCTTCTTTCTAATGCCTGATCTTTTTTCCTGCAGTTCCTTCTCACTGTGCTCTCCCTGCAGCTTCATGGTTCAATGTGCGTGTGCCTGCCTTCCCTGGCAGCTGCCCAGCCCTCCCTGCACAGCTTCCCTCCTCGATGATGTGCAGGCCTTGAGTTCCTGGTGGTTTAGTGGAGGGGACTGGCGTGTGTTTATATGTTTCGTTTGTTTTCTTCCTAATGTTTCTAACTCCGTTTTGTGAGGACTCACAACACACAGGCTGCTCTGGGGGGATTGTGAGTCCTGTTTTTCACCTCATGCCTTTGATTTGCTTTTTTATTTCCTGTATTTGAGGTGCACTGAATGCGCTGTGTTTAGTGGGTGATGTTTCCACAATCCATTGAACTTTTAAGATGTACATGTAATACAGACTTCCGTGCATTATTTCTGGCTTTCTGCAAATACATTTCTGCTTTGCTCTGTGCTACCAATTATTTAATACACCATGAAATGTTGCAGGAAAACCTGATGCAAGCATTCTGTGACTTCATTGCTAATGTATTAATTCTGAGATACATTAATCTGTTCTACAAGCATTTCAGGCCTTCCAAGGTAATTTGGCTTTTAGATTTCTTTAAGTTTAAACATTTTAAAAGGAAGTTTTCCCAAGTGAGCTGATCTGAATATACTGTAAGAGGCTCTGATTTCTGGGCTGCTTTACTGCCTTAGAAGAAATTTCAGCTGCACTTACGGTTATGAAATTTTGTTCTTAACTACAGACTACAGTAAAAATTCAGCAACATCTTGAATATCTGCTTTCATTTCTAAAGAACACAGAAATCTTTCTCAGTTTGATGTCGTTGAGTAGCTGTCCATTCCAATTTGTAATTACATAAGGTCACAGCAGAACATCAGTAGTGCTGAAGTATTCCACTGTGAGTACTGGGGATAAAATGCCTCTGCTAAAGCTTGGCTTTATTAAGAAATAAGTAGTGTATATCTAAGGAGCTGTAGTCATGGATATATGTAACCAGAAGCAAATTAATTCCATTTCCATGCTTAAACAAGGTCCCAGTAAAAGAGGTGAGGTTGAAACTTGTTATTTGACCTGCTGAGTTTCTTTAAATTAAATTTAAAGGGTAATTGATCAGGAAGATATAAAAAAGTCTTGTTTGCTCTGGAGTGTTTCTGAAGAGATGCTGATGAGCTAGGGGTCACCTCAGCAAGACAGCTCAAACAGTCACCCACGGGGAACATGCAGGGCTACATTAGGGTTATGTTTTCTCTGGGTGCCAGGACCCTTGAGTGTTGGGTCTTCTGCTGTCTGAAGTCACCTTCTGAAGTCTGCAGTTACCATCTTCTATTGGTCACCTTTGACTTTGCCAAACTCCACTTGTGCTGCTATTTCTATATTCAGTCTTTATTCAGTAAATAACAAAAATTGTGGGGTGGGACATGGGTTTTGGCAGAGGTTAGTTACAGGCTGTCTGTAGTTAGGGTAGTTCTAGAATAGTGCTTCTTATGAAAATAGGCGAATTATAGTCCATTTATAAGTCTTGCAAAAATCACTATTTTATAATCCATGCAACCTCAACCTATGCTTTCTTTGTCTGAGCCTTCTATCTAATATCCTTATCTGTGGAAGCTGTTCCACTTTCCACAGTAAAATGTGTATGCTTACAGACTCACAGAGAAAAAGAATTTAGATAAGAGCACACTCCAGAGATACAAAGATTAAAAGTCATGCCCCTGTCATGGTGTTCAGTTTGTTTGTTTTAACTCACAATGGGCCAGCTTTGAGAAGACAGGGTAGTGTGGTTGTGAGTCCAAATGAAGCAGAGGAGAGCTGTCCTGTATTCTGGAGCAAGGAAAGTCTTGAGGCCGTGAACGCCCCTGGTGTTACAGTGGTACCCATGGGCAGTGGGCTGGAAGTTGGAAACCAGGTGAATCCTGGAGCAGATCAGCCTAGTGTGCTTCGTACCCATCTTTTCTAGTTCACACTGAAATAAAGAGAACAGATAATTTTTTTTTTTTCCCCCAGACTGGCATGAACAAAATTTGTAGTGTTGGTTCCTATACTTGTTAAATTATTGGTTTCCATTAGATTTCTCATTAAAATTCTATGCTTATAAAGTTTGAAGTTAATTGCCTTGCACTCTTCAATGTCTGAAATAGTGCAGGAAAAAATACCTTTTCTGTTTGATAATAATTCAAAACATTGCAATAGTCTGGGTTTTTTTAATCATAGCTTCAACATACAAATTGCCTTATTAAATATTTCTTACAGTCAGTTTTAAACTCCTGAGGAAGGGTTCTCAGCTGCAAGTACTGTATCAATGCAGTACAGAATAAATAAATGTATAAATATTTCTGCAAAAAAGTAAGAGTCTTTCTGTAGAGTTATAAATCTGCCTTCAGTACGTTCTCCACCTTCTCTCATATGTACCACCTAAATTCAGCTTGTTAAAGACTGCTGGCATATGAGAGCTTTCCTTTACAGGATTCTGTTTCAGTGTTTTCCCTCCTTAGAGAAGACTGGTATTAGATGGCCTTCTGAACCAGCAATTCTGTTTTTTGAAGCAGAAAATTAAGTTTTCTCTTCTTTACTGTGAAGAAGCCCGTGGGTGTCTCATATTCACGCTAGACTGTCCTGACATACCAGCAGCAGCAAATGTGCAATAGTGTGTCCAGGCACCTAGGACAGCAGAACACCAATTTCTAGCAGAATCTATATCAGAAATGTCTCCCAGGTTCTGATTCTTATTCATACCAAGATACCTTTCAATTGCTCCGGGAGTGCCTGGAGCTGTCCCGTGGTAGAAGGTGAAATTTATACTCTTCAGCAGAAGCACCCAGCCCCTTGCACTGCAATTCCCCCTCAGAGGAAGTGCTTCATCTTCAGAGCCCTGACAGTGGGCTTCTCAGGTTTTGCTGCTCTGGATAACACACTTAACATTTTGTCTTGGTGCTGTTGTTAGTGCTTCTCTAGGTCCTGAATTTCTGTGGGCAGATCAGGATCATTTATTAAAACAGGGTGAAATACTGGATCAACGCCCAGTGACGTTTGGGTGGAGTCGTTTTCCTGGGGTACTTCCTGCAGCTGTACTGTCAGCCTGCCCAATAATGTAATTTATTTCTCCTGCTGAATGTTATTCCGCTTCTCCTGTAATCTAGGGTGGAATAACAGGTAGAGAGTGGTGCCTTGGACCTGGAATATGGGCTGCCAGGTACAGTGTGTGTCACAGGAATGACACGGGTTACCTGTAAAATCTGCTCCAATGCATTGTGCCCCAGTTTGCTTTTTGGGAGGTGGCACAGCCCAGGCCTTTCTTGTGTCTTACTTAGCCAAAGGAAATAAAAGAAACTAACTAGAGTGTTGAACATATGGAATCCTTAACAAATACGACATTTACTTGTTAAATACTGAAGAAATTCTAAACTCTTTCTAAACACTAAGCACTTTGACTTCCTGCCATCTCTCCCTCTTCAAAACAGGCCAGAGTTTCATGGTTTTATTGCAGTCTCTTCTCCTGTTTTGCTCAGAACTTGCTGATCACTGTAAGAGCATTTCCCTTGTTCTCCAGCCATCACCAGTGTGCCGCCCTGCCACATCACATTAAGGTTGTCACTCGTTCTTGGTGCCTTTATGAGGGATTTCATCTGAAGGTTTTGGTTTATATGCTGCTGTTCTTCAGCTGGAGTAAGTTCTCTGTGGCTTTCTTCTCTTGTGTTGTTTGTGTGCGTGTGAGACAGGGTACTGAATAAACTTGGTTATGGGGAGAGTTGGAAAAATGAGCATGGTGATAATATAATTTCCTGGTGCTTAGTTACAGTAGGGAACAGTTAGATCATCCCAGCAGTGGTGAGGAGAATGCAAACTTTCAGGAGGAACTATGGAGAGAAAAATAGCTTCCTAGATAAAGGCAGAAAAAATGAAATTTGCCTTTTGAGGTGCCATCATATGGAGTAAAATAAAAACTGGTTGCAGTGGCAAAGTCAGTTTTGCCTTAGCCTCTATGTTGATTTTGAATGGCTTTAGAAGTGAATTTTATACATTTTTAATTGCATCACTGGGGTTGCTTTATAATAAGTCTCAGGCCAAGTGACTTGCCCAAGATGATACATAAAGTAGCTGAGAGGAGAGTCTCAGATTGTTCCTCACATTCAGGACAACAAATGAGCTTCAGTGCAAAACCTTGGGACAGAATAAAACATAGTTAAAATGTGTGCTTGTTAATAACCGTGAAGCCATACCATATTTTAACCCTAAAACCTACCATAGATGTGGTTATTCTTTGTACAGTCGAATTAACGTGAACAGAAGTGGATATGGCAGAACATAGGGACACACTCATTCTCTCCATTCATGGCCGGTCTCCCTCCTCCAGCAGTATTAAACCACAGTAGGGTGAATAAAAGTGGTCGTTTTGCTTGTGCACTGCAATGTTAGTGCAAAAATCAATTTCCTTTGCATTGGAAATGCCATGATCCTTCTGAATATGGTATTTCGTGATCCTGCAAAGATAGCAAAAAAAGTAAAAGGGATGTCAAGAGAAAATCCATCTGTAGAGGAAAAATCAGTGTTTTTAATTCATTTCAAGTTCTCATTATACAAATGTCATTACATCAAATTCTATTATAAAAATCCACTCTCAATATAGGAAATAATTGGAAGAAGAAAGTTCAACTGGATTAGATAATTAATTTAAGTCTTGAAATGTTTCTGGTTTTTTTTTTTTTTCAATCAGATATAACAAAATTACAGAGGCTCATGTTATCAGTCCAGATACAGTCTTGTGCATGAAAGATTTATCCAGATCAGTCATTCTGGTCTGTACTTGTTATACATTCATACTGCACGAATCCATCCCCACCAAAGCCCAGCAGTGTCAATGTTAGCAGCAGTTCCCAGAGGAGCAGGACACTGCCAGTCTGGCCGTTCCTGATCCGCTCCCCTGCTGGAGCGATGCGTGCTGCACCTGGGGCAGCAAGGCACGGCCTGCTGCTTACATGGGCCAGCACAACACGGAGTGAAATTATCTTCACTGTGAACTGAGTGTGTAAACACCAGCTTCGTTTTGTTGTCCTGCGTTTAATACACATCCTCGTTGTGTCTGTGATTTGACTCTCCTGCAGTGAAATGCCCACAGTTGTCCCATCCATATTCAATTGTTCTGTTCCTGGGAGATAGTCCCGAGTTTCCTGGGTGTGCTGCTGCTCTGCAGGCTGGGCACAGAGCCCCGGGGCTGCCTCCTGCTGCTGCCTCAGCTGCAGGGCTGGGGCTCCCTCCGCACGGCCGGCCTGGGCTCCCACAGTGGGATCCTTGCACGGGAGGATCCCCTGCATCCTGTTCCCATTTGGATTTGGGAGGATCCCCTGCATCCTGTTCCCATTTGGATTTGGGAGGATCCCCTGCATCCTGTGTCTTGGTTTGAAAGACAGGTGTCTGCTTAAGGAGAGCAGCAGCCTCCCTTGGAATGGAAACATGCAACTCCCCTCCCTCTGAATTTTGATAATTTTGAAATTAGGGGCTTTCAGGCAAAGATATGGGGAATAGGAATAACAGTTCTTTTACTAAAATATATATGAATATATATATAACAAAGCAATAATACAGAAAACACTGGTTGAAGCTGACAGTCAGGGTACAACCTGGCACCCTGCCAGGCAGGGTGGTGGTAGCAGTCTGGTTTGATGACAGCTGCAGTTCTCCTTGAAGCAGTCCTGTTGAAGCGGTGATCTTGTAGAAAAGGTCTGGTACTCCTCGGGAAGTCCAGTGATGGTTGTGTAGCTTTTGTCCTCTGGGAATCCTGTGGGAAGGGCTGTTCCTCTGGGAGTGCAGTGGAAAAAGCTCTCCCTTTGCTGCTCCAAAACCCCAGACTTTATCCTGGTGGGAATGCTTGGCTCCTTCCCCCTGGGCGGAGCATCTCACAATGGGATGGTGAGTCATGGGGCAAGGCCTTGATGGGCCATTAACAGGAGATAATCCAGGAGCCAGTTATCTGTGAGTCATGCAGGAAGGCCTTGATGGGCCCATTAACAGGAGATAGTCCAGAGTGAGGAAGCAGGGAGCACCACCCCACCTGGTCTCAGCAGCTCATGAAAATGGTAAAAGAATATTTTTTGGGGTCCATCTTACACTATAACCTATGACAATCCTGTCACCGTTTGGATTTGGGAGGATCCCCTGCATCCTGTTACCGTTTTGATGGAGAGCAGTAGGCACTGCTGCTTGGAATTGCCCTACAGTGTTGCATATCTGTTATGTCCTTACCTAGCTGGCTAAGAGAGAAATAAAATGGCTCCCTCAGAGATATGAATTAAAATACACGTACAAATCTGCTGTGCTTCCGGGGAGAGCTAAACGTCAGAGATCAGAGTATTGAAAGCAGTGTCTCCAAAACTCAGAGACAGCAGTATACAAGTAGTAAGCAGTGAGAGGTGGCTGAGGTCTTCAAAATAGTTGTTATTCTCCCCTTTGTTGCTGTAGTTCTCAGCAGAGTGCTGGTTTCCTTGAGGCCCCTGTACCAAAAGATTGCAGTGCTGTGGCTTCAGGAGTCCAATGAATGATTCCTGGTTTTAAAGGAAAAATTTTGTTTTCTAATCTCTGTCTCAAAGTCTTGTTTTCTTTCATGACACATGGTTTGCCATCTGTTCTCAGAGCACAGAAGTTTAAGGATGGGAATTTTTAAAAAATAACCTTTTTCTGAACAAGGGAATACTATTGCTGTTGCCAAAGCACAGATCGGAGGGAGAAGCCTTTGGCCACTGAGGTCGAGTTTGTTGACTTTGTAGGTGGAGCCTGCTCTGTTTGCACTCTTGAGTGCTTTGTAAGCTCTTCTGTATGCGCTGCTTTAATTCTGTAGTGTTTTGCTGCTAATCCCCATTTTATCCTCCCTTTAGGTATCAGAATCTTTAGGCATTACAGTGGGCAATTATCACAGCTTGCCAAAACAGCTTGGCACTTCAGTAAAAAAGGTTGGAGCCTATTGCTGGGGAGGCAGTGTGGGAATGATGACAATTAGGCTGAAGCTGGTCAGTGGATCTTTATTCGCTTATGGAGATCTAAGTACAAGGGAAGATCTGTCTACAAGGGAAAAAGAAATGTGTTAAAGGAATATGGGGAGTTTGTATCTCTGCTTCTCTCAGACAAGCAGGAGGGCATGAGCAGGGTGGGATTATATTGATTTCACAGGACAAAGAAAAACCTTTCACTCCAGAAGCGGGGATGGAATTCTGGTAAATGTTGGACATGTATAAGTGATAGCAGTATTAAAAGCATTGCAAAGTGATCTGAGTGCTGTCCCAGCTCATCTGCTTCCAGCAGGTTGGCCTATGTTTGTTACCCAGTGCTTAGGGATGTGTCAGAGTCCTAGCGCTGCCTTTTCCTCGCTGACAAGCAGAATGTCCCTTGAATCCCATCTCCAGAGAGCAGTCCAGTGAAACTGGAAAGTGAGCTTACTTAGGAAGGTGTTTGGTGGCTGCTTTCAAAGTCCTTACTGTGTGCTGATAATGAATTGGTGGCCTCAAAGTGCTGGGTATGAGGTGGGCACATGCAGGAGGAACTCCATACAAAGAACCCCTCTCAGAGGCATTTCTGGAGGAAAGCAGCGCCTCTTTCTGCCCCCTTGGGAAATGCTGCCTTAACAATGGAATTACAAAACAGAAGTTTCCCATGTTCTGTCAATGTCACTCCTCCTCTTCTCCCCGAGCTCAGAAGGGAGTAACAGGTTCCCCCAGAAGCATTCCCAGCAGCAGCGCAGAGGAGAGCCGGGGTGGCCGCTGGCACCCGCAGGCGGTGTTCTGCCAGCCCACAGGCTCCACACTCGGGGTGGAGGTGCCAAGGAAGGGGTGGGGACAGCAGGGAGAGCCCAAGGAGACAGCTGTGAGCAGGGCAGTGGGAAGGTGGAGCTGTGCCCAGCACAGCAGCTGGAGTTGTTACAGGTACTGGAATGGGGGGAGGAGGAGACTGTCACCTTAAAGCTTTGCCTCCATTGGACACCCAGCTCCATGGAATTACAACAGAGTTTGGCTTGTGACTGGACTTCCAAAAAACCAAACTTTGTTTTGATCACAGACTGAACCAATTTCACTGAGATCTCTATCTGGGAATATCCAGTGCAGGCAGTGTCTTACGTGCAAGCTAAAAAAAGCCAAGTAGAATAGAGAAGGCCTGGGACAAGAGGAGTGAACACAGAATAGTTTGGCAGGTTTAAGTCTTGAATTTCATTCCAGTGACAGGGTTGTCTACATTCTGTTTATTTTTAGCCAAGACCACGGGTTTAATTCATAGTAACTGCTTCAGATGGAATCTCTGGGATGGATACAGTAGCTGAAATGTTAGTACATTTGTATATACTCTATTCATTCCAGAGCCCCGAGAACAAGAGGTTCTTCCAGGGGAGAAAACAGGGAAGAGTAGTTGAAGGATAGGATGCTGGGGAAGTGAAATGTCTTAGCCATTCTTTTTAACATAACAACTACTTATCTTGAAATTATATTGCCTTGTGTAATGCTTGCAGCTAGACAAAAATTATTTCAGTGATAATAGAGCTCATCCTGAGCCAAAAAGTTGTCTCATTTCCCTTTCTTTTTATAGTATAATAAGTATGAATATCCTATTCAAACTCTTCAAAAGGTTTGCAGACATAATTATTCTGTGCTTTATTTTTAGTTGCTGGGTGCTCAAGTTCCAGTTTGATTTCTGACTGACTACAGGCAGTTGCTGTACTTTGGCCAAAGATGCAGCCATTTTTTTCTCTCAGATTAATTCAAAAGCAGAAAATTGAGGCTGAGGATGTGAAATGCTGCACCTTTATAAGGTGAAACATTCATGTACTTCTGTGTATTTGCTGTGAATTCTAACAACTTAGGTTTATCAATAACTAAATATTATGTAATTATATAAATGCATTTAACTATAAATATATCTGTATATTTAATTATATTTAAAAGTTACCTTAATTTATGTTACTTGTATTATATGAATGTGTTATAATAGTCATTACTAATGTGTGCTGTAATAGATATAAAACACATAATAAGTAAATGGTGTAATTAGATAAATAGGTAAATAAGAGGGTTATTTTTCTGTCAGCCAAGCACTAAGGCAGCCACATTAAGGGCAGATGGTTTGCAGTGGGTGCTTGTGGCCTCTCTTGTGTTCCCTATTCCTGTATCAGATCTGTGGCACCTCTAGAATCCATACAGAATCACAGAAGGCTGAGGGCTTGGAATGGACCTTGAAGACCATCTCACCCAACACTTGCCACTGTCCCAGGTTGCTCAGGGCCTTACCCAGCCTGGCCTTGGACACTTCCAGGGATGGGGCATCCCAGCCTCCCTGGGCTACCTGTTCCAGTGCCTCAGCACCCTCACAGGAAAGGATTTCTTCCCCATATCGAACCTAAATTTCCCCTCTTTCAGTTTGCAGCCAAGATGTAAAGTAGCAGAGCTTCCCTGTAAGGTGGAAAGTGCTGCTGGATCTGTTTTCCAGCAGTGGGATCTCGGTCCCAAGCTACTGCTCTCTTGTCCCACTCCCACTTTCTGCAGTGATGGTGTAACTTGTGTGTACTGCATGTGTCTTGTGGGAACTTTGTAGTATCTTTTCAGTCCTCCTGTGCTGGAAATAAACTCTGGAATCTTTCGATACTTCGTGGCAACTCCTGCGTTACAGTGTGGGTCTCATAGCTAGATGTGGTTGGGTAACCAGTCTTCCTTAGGTGATGCCTTGCTTAAGGAGAAAAAGATTGCAGTAGTAGGGTACAAAGTTTCTGGATGTGGAATGAGCCAGAATTTTTGGACAGAAAAGGGTCTTTTTAAAAAAAATCTCTTGGAAGTCGTTCCATTTAAAATATGGCTAGATGTACTTTTGTTAACAAAAACAAGACATTGGTTTAGCTGATGAACAGCCAACCAGGATTGACAGAAAATCCTTCACAGAGCAGCACACATCTCTTAATGCCCTGGTCACTGGTGGAGGATGTATTCCTTATCAAAAACGCAGGACGAGCTGCTCACTTCTCTCTCCTTTGATACCTTGAAAAATCAAAGCACATGAATTTATTTCTGCACATTCAGGTTCTCAGAATTCACTTAGCAGTGAAAAAGAGAAATATACAACTGCTTGGGAGCTGAAATACTTGTTAATGAAAAACAATATTGTAAGGGCTCTTACACTCAGGAACAGTAATAGTTTATTTAGTATTCCTTTTGCCGTGATTTTTCTGATGCATTACATTCTGCTTTAACACTCGAGGAGGTGATGGGAAGGTTTGTCTGTGCCTGCATTTTGCTTGCACCGGACTCCTGTCCTGCTGGCTGTGGCTTCAGTCCTCAGCTGCTGGTGCTGCGGGAAGTGTCCCGTCTGCAGCCCAGGCACGCTGATCTCAGTGCCCGAGCGTGTGCCACCAGCCCCAGTCACTGCTGGCATCCCCTTCTCCCTGCTCAGAAGCAAACCCCGAGGGCACTGAGGCGTGTCAGCCACTCAGAGTGAGGGGTAACCTTTTCAGAGCTGCTGCAGAGGAGGGACACCAGCAGCTGCTGCCACGGGGGCATTTCCCCGCTGTGCTCAGAATAGCTGTGCTCGTGGAACTGCTGGGCCCGGCCCCGCAGCAGGGGTTAAAACCCTGCTTCTCCTGGCTGCTGCTGGCCAGGCTCTGCCATCACCCAGGGCTGCGGCTTAGGAGCAAGATGAGGACAGAAAAGAGAGGACTAGACTGGGTTTGTAGAGGGAGTGGAAGGCATAAAAGAGCCTTTTGCTGTTTTTTCCTCTTTGGAAAGCCTTGACTCCTGGGAGATTCTGCTTTCCTGGAGAAATCATTGCTTTAAATGACACTTCCTCCACCAGGGAATCTAAAAGTCCACCAAAAAAGTTAGTTTTCTCTGATTCTCTCAGCCATGCTGGCTGGTTGGGCATGGTACAAATGTGGGAGCAATTTCCTATCCTGTTTCCATCCACTGAGGGGGCTCTGGGAATGAAGCAGCCAAGGTCCAGAGGGTTGCTCCTTTAACACTCAGCCCTGGAATGAGCAGTGCCTGACCCACAGCTCCTGAGCTGGGAGGTGTTTGCAGCTGCTCTTGAGTCACTTGCTGCCTTCTATGAAAGCAGCTGAGAACTGCAGCAGAAAAGCCAACAGCCCTGAAATGACCAGGCTGATAAAAGATTTGAGGGTCGAGGGGAAACATCCTGCACGAGACATCCGTGTGGTCTCCAGCCTGCTTTAACACCATCATTTTCACCATCAGGAAGTACAACACGAATATTTCCTGTCCTGTAAAAAGCTCCTTAAATGCAAACCTGTGAGATCCACCTGCAGTGCAAGCTTTCATATTAATTATTGCTTGTAGGTTGGAGCCAAAAATTAGTCTCTCAGCTTCCAGTTCCTTGGACCACAGCAGCACATTCCTCCTGCTGATGAGAGACATCGGGGGCTTTAAAGCATTTTCATGGTTTGTTTGCCATTTCTGCTTTGGATGTATTTTGTGTTTCTTCATGCTAAGGAAGTTTCCAGTGAGTTGTGGTGTTATTTGAAAGGTGGGATTTTGCAGTGCAGCAGCCCCACTCCCAGTGCACAACACAAAATCCATGGCTTATTAATTAACACTGCTGGCCCATTTTCTTCCCTTTAAGAAGCAGTTGTGCAAAACCCAAGCCCACTGATCACCCTGGGGAGAGAGAGAGGGAAGCCAGTTCTAATGGTCTCGCAGGGAAAACAAAAGTGTGTAGCATCATCTGCTCGATCTTTAATTATTATTTAATTACTCTACTTGTATGCTCCTAAATTGCGGCTGTCGGACAGTGCCAGTGTTGCTCTGTTGGCTCTCTCTTCCCAGCCCCCCAGGGGCCATGGAGGGTTTATTACCAGTTGTGTGTAACCACGCAGAGCCCCCTCGGTGTTGCAGGCACGGCTCCGTGGGGTGCAGAGCATTCTGTGGAGGGAGGGAGGTGGGAGCCCAGCAGAGAGCTGGGGAGGGTCCCTGGTGCCTCCGCGGACTGAGAGCTCAGGCGGGGCGGGGGAGGCGAGTGCTGCCTTCCCAGGCTGCTGGGGGCAGGGCTGTCAGGCAGGGACGGGCACCAGCCCTCGCTGCGGCCCCAGAGCTGGGCTCAGGTCCCACGGTGAGAGTTTCCACAGCTCCCGTGTCCTCTGCCAGGGGTGCCACCCCTGGCACCATCCTGTCCAGCACTCGCATGCACCAGTCCCTCTCTGCCTCTTCCAACACAGGGTATTTGTTCTGTTTTGTTTTTAAATCCGACCTGAGGCAGTAGGGGTTTATTTATCTCCTTATTTCCTGAGCCAAGTGTACAGGCAAGTCCCCGGAGTTCAACCAGGAGCAATACACAAGGGATAAGTAATATCTGGAAGCAAAAACAGGTTTTACATAGAACTTTATTATCTGCTGCTGATAAAGACTTAAAATTTATTCTTTTTTGTCAAAAAGAAAAGTTCTAAAAGCTGATGAAAGAACTTGCTGTATAAACATATTTTTCTCAAATGCCTCAGTTGCAGACTCAGAGAAAACAAAGAACACAAGCCTTTCAAAAAGAACTGCAGGCCTTTTAAAACACTATTCCAGGCCTGGTATCAGGTTGCTTAGTTGTCTTCTTTAGTAGAGATGCAGCTATAGAGCTTCCCTAGTGGTACCAGGTTATGTTGGGAGAAAAGGTACATCAGCTGTTTATTAAAAAAATTAAAATTCAGCAGCATTGGGATTTATGGAAATGACGCAGATCTGTCCTCTTACACAAACGTGCTTCAGCAATGGGAGTCTCATTTTTTAGTGCTCTAGTGAAGGTTTTTAATACAAAATTGCCTTCAATCATCCATCATACTTGGCTCCATGATGTGGAATGGGGAGGAGCCAAGGCAGGCCAGTGCAATCATCTGCTGAGGTGAGAAAGCTGCAGCTGCGGCAGGCTGAGAGCAGCTGGGGGCACAGTGCGAGGGGATGTGCTGTGGAGGGACAGACAGAAACGAGGGACAGGCTACGCTCTGACAGCTGGGCCAGCAGGGAATGGGGTGATTGCAGGATGAACTGAGGAGCTGCTCTGGAATAAAACTTCCTGAGCAGTTCATCCTCCTTCAGAATTCCCAGTCATGGCAGGGAAGTGGTGGTTCCCTGCTTCCCAAGCTGGCTGAGAGGTAACGAGCTGGGCTTTTTACAGCTCCAGGACTTCTTATCCCTCTGCCTCCTTAGCCAGGAACAAACTTTTTCACTTGGGATTGGGTTTGACCCAAGATAAATTTAGTCTAGATTGAATTACCATTCTCTTGGCTCTTCTCAACAACCAGCAGTGGGTTTTGATTTCCCTGTTCATTTAGAGGGTCGATTTTTGTGTAATAAATTCCCATGTTGAGATCAGCCTGGCTACTGAGCGTGGCCAGGGTAAGAGCAGAGACTGGCTGTGCAGGAAGGAGCATTAAATGAAGCAGTAAATGATGCTTTAGTGATCCTAGTGCTGGCAAGCCCCTCCCTCAGAGCAGCTGACAGAGCACACGCTGGTGCTCCTGTGAGCACACCCGGCAGGCCAGGCCGTGTGCGCTCCACACACACTGAACAAATCCCGCAACACTGAAGGCAGCTCCTCAGGGTGTGCGTGCTTTTTTATTAATACTGTGATACCAAGGCATTAGTTACAGATGGCTGACGTCACGGAGACCTGGGTCCAAGGTGTAACCTGGAGATGGGGGTTTCAGGAGAGTCACACCCCGCAGAAAAGGTCACAAGGCTGTGTCAGCTCACCCGCTGCCTCTGGAGCCCTAGGAGCAGCAGCAAAGCCCAGGAGATGTTACTAAGATCTTGATGCAAACATGCTGGAGGGAACAGGAGTTGGAAAGAGGTCATTTTTCTTCCAGACTTCTCCTTTTGTTCCACTGAAGTGATTGCAAAGTTAGGGAAGGTGGAAGGAAGAGTGATCTGTGGAATTTTTAATTCATGAGCACTGTAGTTTCATGGGGTTTCATAACCAACGGCCTAGAAATTATCCTGCCCCAGCATCCTGAGCTTACAAACACAGCAGCCCCAAGAGGACAGGCACAGTTTAGGGTTATTCTTGCTGCCCACACTGGGCTGGGTCAGGCACTGCAGTGCGAACATGGTAATAAACAACCTGGAGCAGCAGCCCCGAGTGTGGAGCCATCCCATAATGGCAGTCCCTGACACACAGGAAGGTCTGGCTTTTGCGAGGACCCTTTCACCTTAGCAAATGTAGGTGGCCTTACCAAAGGATCTCCTGAATGGCCAAGCAAAGACAGCTCGAGTAACAAATGCAGTCTGGGAAAACTCATGACATGGCAAAAAGGCAAGTTAGATCCTTCTAAAGAAATGAGTCCAAGTGGATTTCAGATTCAAAAGGATTTAGAAAAAAATTGTTTGCAGAGGTAGGGACTGGCAGGATTTGCCTTCATTACACACTTTGAGTGCAGCCATTCAGCACTCACCAGCACAGTCCTGCATTTAGGATTCATGTGTCAGAAGTAACTTAATTCCCTACAGCTGCTTTGGAAAAGTCTCCCCATTCCTAAGATTCAAGATGTGTGTGTTTCACACACTGGTCTCGGAATAGTGATTTATTTAAAAATTGTTCTTTTGTGTGGCAATTAGAAAAGTTTTTTATTGTTAATGTCTGATTTATCTGAACTGCCAAATGTAAGTCAGCAGATTTACTGGGGCTCACAGGAGAGAGCAGGGAGCAGAAGAGATTCCAGTCATGTTTCCAGAGGCCTTTTAAAGAGCTGGCTTGCAGTCAGTGCTTTTTTTACTACATTATTACATCCATGTTGTTCCACCACTTTGTGTTCCATCAAATATTTTCAAACTCATATTTCCAAGGCATGGCCTTGGCTAAGGACAAGTCTTGGGGTGCTTCAGTGTGGACCCAGGTTTAGGGCCCAGGCTCTGGGCTCACCTGCACAGCCCAGGTGACCTGGTCACGGGGTCACAAGGCCCAGCAGGGACCTGCCCAGCAGCACCAGTTTGAAAACCCGTGTGTCACAAAGCAGATCCAGTGCAGTGCTGGCCACTCCCATCCCTGCTGGGGGAGCTCCTAAAGCATCCTGGTGAATGCAGGATGGCTTTGGGCACCTGGCACATTGCTGCTCCTTCCCAGCTGTGCAGAGACACCAGAGCTTGTCCCTGCAAGAGAATCAGTATTGCTTTCAACTCTGTGCTCCTAATTAATCCAACAGCATTTGCAAATAATTTAAGCAAGTGTTATCTTACAGATTTAGAGACAAGCAAAACATTAACATATATAATTATTAAATACGTGGGGGAAAGGTGAAAAATCATCAGAAATTCAAGATAGGAAGACATGGTAGCAAAATATTAGACTATTTCTCTGCCTCTGAATTCACTCATGACTTGCACAGGATGGATTCTCTTCTTTGCAGAACCTTTTCTGACAGCGGCATAGATTTCTTCTGGCTTCTCTCTTTTAATCAGGGGCTTCTTCTCTGGAGCCTTCATTCTCCACATGACAACTGGATGTCGTGGGCCAGTAGGACTCTGAATCTTGATAATCTTTGTGGATGCGATATAGGACATCTTCACTGTCTGCACCACAGAATTCATTAAATTTTTGGCGGCCTGAATTAGTGAAGTGACGCTGTCCAGCTGTAAGAGGAAACAGAAACATCAGCCTGGAAGTCAGTGTGCTTTGAGTCACAGTAGGCACAGGAATAAACAAGAGTTCAAAAGTAAGACTACCAGAGACTAAACCATAATTTCCCTGTTTTCCCTTGGTATGTTTGATCATTGTACTCATGCTCTGCTGCTCAGATTCAAAGTGATGTACAGAAATTCAAGCTGGTGGAATATATAAATGCTTTTGGAGATAATGCTAATTGTTTTGTTTTTTTCTTTAACAGGGATTCATGATGCCTGTCTGCAGGGTCCTATTGCAGTTATTACTGATGGGTAATGAAACCAACCTGAAGAAGAGCTCTGAAAATGTGACCCTTGCTTCCTTTGTTTCAGCACTAGGTAAGGCCTGTGGCTGCTCCCATCACATTCCCGGCTCCCTCACGCACTCAGGAGCATTGCTGGGATACCCTGAAGTGTTGGCTCTGGCTCTGGCAGAGCTGCTGAACCAGTTCTCAGCAGCCAGGATTTGTATGGGATATTAAGAGTGGGATAACCCCCAGAAATCCCAGGGGCTGTGTGGGCTCTCCAGCATTCAGCACAGCCATGTGTGTGCCTCAGCAGGGGTGGTTCCATTGCTCCTCACGGACAGGAAACAGGAGCCCTGAGGAAGCTCACTAGGTAGAAAGCTGTAGGATTACAATACAAAATAGGAGCCTTCACACTTTACCTTGTAAACATCCCCTTTGATGAAACATTTGTCTTGTGCAAAAGCACTGAGGCCAGTTCTTTGATGGGCCATGGGTGATCCCGTGCTTTGCCACCCAGAGCCTTGGGCAAGGTGCAGATTTACAAACTGGGTTATTAGGAAAGGTTCAAGGACTTCTCCCTTTGCCAGGTCAAACGAGCTGATCAGGGAAGAGAGATGTGTTATTAATGTTGGTCTTCATTCTGATTGTGTTACACAAATGCAGATAAGGCAGAAATAAAAAATGCAGCCAAGAGGCTGGATTTAGTTGCAATTTGGAAATGCCTCTGAATCGGCAGAAAAATCTTCCAGTTAATAAAACAAACTTTGCTGCTCTCTGGAAAGGCAAAAAAAACTAGAGGTCTGGTTGAATGCACGCATATGTGTGATGGCAAACCGAAATTTCCTCAATTCCCCAAGCAAGGGTGTAAAATTTACCAATGGCCTGTAAAGTTCATTCCCTGCTGCGGCATGTGAGCGTTCTAGAAAGGGCTGCAGCCTCCAGCAGCCACGTGGCGCTGGCAGAGCCCTGCTGCCATGAGGGGTGGGTGGCTGTGTTCGGGCACTGGGGCTGTGAACTGCACGGGGCCGTGGGGCTGCCCAGCCCCGCAGCAGCCCTGGCCCTGCAGCACAGCTGCTGTCACACACTTGGCTGTGAACTTCAAAGCACATGCTGACCCTCAAGCCTGATTTCAGACATTTCTTTAACACATATGACACATTTTAAACCACCCATCTCCCAAAGCTGTAGGTTGTGGGGAAGGTTTTGCTCAATCCCTGTCCCACACTCCCGTTCCCAGGGAGGCTCCCTGGCGGTGCAGCTCAGGGCAGGTGGAGCGGGGCCCTGGCCACACCGCCCTGCTGCTCCTGCTCGCAGGTGTTCACTGCGGCAGGGGGAGACACAGCTTCACAACTTCCTTCATGCTAACCTGAGGACTGTTTACACACAGGCACACCTGTGCGTGCACGCACACACACGAAATTTCAATTATCTGTTGTTTCTAGAACAGCTGACAACACCATAACCCTGACAGCTTCTTGAAAGCTTTGAATAACCTTTTTTTTTTCCTCACCATAATGGTCAATACATACACAGTCCCTTTTCCAACACTGACATAGAGGTAACACCACTATGAAGCTGCTGGGACAAAGGAAAAGATGCTTTTGGTTCTGTGGCAGCTGGTGGGTGGGCTTCAGAGGCAGTTTTTTTCCCTGAAGTTTCCCAGTGACTCCAGCATCCTCCTTTTTGAAGTTGCTGAGCAAGAGAGGCACATGAGGAGGGATGGCCAACTGGGCAGCAAAAAAATTCCTGTTTGCACAGCAGGGAAAAGGCTTCTAGAAGAAATTGGTAGCGTCCAGGCGGGATAAAGGCTGGCACAAAACTTCAGCTGTTTTTTATTGTGACTTTAGTGTGTAATGTGGAACATTGAGAACGTTGAGGTGAGCACTAGAACTTAGCTGGCCTTTCCTCTTCCATGGAAACTGAACAGTTACCTCCTCCTTCTGCCCCCGGGGGCTCCTTCCACAAGTCAGCTGTGGAAAAGTCCAGAACTCCTTCACCCCACCACTGGGATCAAGAAAACCGTGGTTTTGTTCTTTTTTAAACTCTAATCATAGGTGTCTACTATAAGCAGCATGATAACTTCAGGGGTGCCTGGTTTTGATGAGGTTGTAACTGGAAACCAGCATGCAGCCATGTCAGCCTCACAGTCTGACGTGAGGTTCCGGGGGGGCACCTGTCGACTCCAGCATTTTAAATGTTAAACATCCAAAGCCTGACTTCAAACCCACCTGCAGAGGTGTTCCAAGTGGCAGAATTCCCCTGCCCCTTGCCAGGCCAGAGGAACTGAACCTCTGCAGTACTGCTAAGGCTCTGCAGGAGGTGCCCTGAGGCAGAAGGAGCCGTGCCTGTACCTGGCCCGGAGCTGTGACAAAGAGCTGTGTGTATCCCCTGCTGAGGCACTGACCCCGGGCCCAGCAGGGCTGTCTGACCTGGGCCTGTCCTGCATTACCTGGGCCTGGGGGCGGGTGGGGCTGGGCTGAGTCAGGACAGGCACTGGTCCCAGGAATTGTACTTGGCAGCTCTGCACGGGCAGGGAGGTACAGGGACACTCAGTTATTGCTGCCCTTTGGCTGTCTGTCCACAGTTCTGGCAATGTCTCAGTGTCCACCTGTCCCCTCAGCTTTCTGATTCATCTCTCACATTTGTCTTCTAAAGAAGAAGGCAGTGCTGGCATGGGGGTATTAACTGTGTTCAGAATTTAGAGAAGCTTTTAGATGTTCTTAGATGTGTACTACAGATGGTAACAATCAGGCTATACATTTAATCTCCTTTCTTTGGCTTTAGAGAGCAGCTGTTTTTGTACCTCAGTGCCAGTAACACCGTAGAGTTTGGTGCAAATCTGTTGTTCTGTAAAACTGATGTACTCAAGAACTGTCTTCACTTGGATGCTTTTATCTCAGATATTCAGCAGGCTCTTCAAGGTCTCATATCCAGGAAAACCGAAGAAATGAAACTTGGCATAAATGAAAGACTGATAAAATATTCATTGAGCGTTTAAGTTCATTTCACTTAGAGAGATGTAGCTGCAAACTCTTCAGTGCACAGCAAGCGGTACATAAAGATTCACTAGCAAAACAAACAAACCAACCAACCCCAAACTAAAAGCTGTTTTATTTTTGCCTAACTCCACTTCTGCTCTTTCAGCATTTTCCATGGAGATGAAACGTTCCAGCTTCCAGATTTTACAGGTCTGTGTGTGTTAAGACAGTAATTCATTACAGGCTTTAGGAAAAACATCCCTTGCCATTTCTTTCCTCACCTGTCCTGTGAGCATTAGCACTTGATTTCCATTGCAAAGGGAATTCAGAATTCTTCTGACCACTCTGATTTCACACTGGGGTGGAACACACACGAGACAGAACAGATGAGAGTATTTGTAAAGAAAAAACCCCCACCCCAAATCAGGCTGGCAGCACTCATGCTGAAATCCACTCTCCTACCTCCAGCACTTCTATTCTTCCTCTGTAATGAGTCCTGAGAGCAAGAAAGCAAACCCTCCACTGAATAACAAAGCTGAAGGAAAAGGGGGTTAGACAAAAAATGAATTTTGAAACTTCTCAGTTTATTTACACACGTATTTCTCTCATTTTTGTAAAGTAATTTCATGTCTCGCAGTAGTGGCAATCCATTGCTATGAAATATTGAACAATGTAATAACTGATATGGGCAGTTATTTTTAGTATTTAGAGTAACTAAGAGAATCATGACTTAGAATTTGAAGAAACCCTTTTGCTGCCTAAGTCTTTTCTGTTCAGTGCACTAAGAAATGCTTGTGTTGTCCCATGTCAGCAGGAGCTGTAACTCCTGTAGCAGTTAAGTACAAACGCTCCTTATTCCAGTTTTCTACCTCTATGAAAAACCTAGAACTAGCTTCACACAGGTAGAAGCTGAGAACTGAACATCATATACAGAGTTTTTTATCTGCGTTTGAAGTCTGAACTTAAAATTCTTTTGCAAACAAGGTCAGTTATTAAAAATTCATTTTAATTGAAACACAAGGTGCATTAAATACATTCCTAGAAGCAGATTTCCTTTGCTACGCTATAGTGAGAGACTAAGACTGAATTTTTATTTCTTTGACAGCTACATCTGAAAGTAACACAAGTTGTACATTTCTGTGGAGAGCAGTGAGTGTCTGAGTAGTGCTGCATTTAAGGTAAGGAATCCTTCCTAGATTGTGCTTTTGATTTTAGCCCTCCTTTTTTAACTAGGTGTAGCTGTTTGCTGTTTAGAATTATTTTATGGATCTTTCACTAAGGTTGCTATATAAAATAGTCATTTAATCCCTTAATATTAAAAGCACTAGAACAATCCAAACAGGTAAATTATTAAGAGTGAAATCTTGACTGTTTAAGGCATTGGGCAGGATTTTAACACCACTTACTTGCCTTGTTTTCTGAGCCACTTTTCCCCACTTAGAGTAGTGTTAATTTCAGAGTAGTGGAAATGGAGACCTTGGTCTGACAGTGACACCAGAAGACAGGTGTCCAGGAAAGCCCAGCAAAGTCAGAGCTGGAGGCACTTGAGTACCTGCCATGTTTGCTCCTGCAGCTGCCAGGTGCCACCCAGACCCTGTCACAGATTCCCCGTGCAGTTCAGATAGGAAATCAGCCAAAGGGAGGCCTGCCACTGTGGTTCTCTTCTCTGGAGCTGTTCCCTCAGTGCTCCACTCACCCCTGCACTGCCATGCTCTCCCTCTGGGATATCGGAGAGATTTCATCCCCATTCATGGATGTGGCCTCAGGAAATCAGCTTCACTGCTTGGGTTTCTTTTCAAGGAACTGAGTTTTCCTAAGAACGTGCCTGTTGCATTGGTTATCGATGGCTGTCTGTCCATCTGGTGATTGCATTAAACACCTCAGGGGTGTCTGGGGTTTGTTCTGTGTTCTACCCATTTTTCAGGTGGGGAAATTGAATCTAATGGACTGAAAACTAACCATTACCAGAGTCTGCTTCAGGCTAAGTAGGATTCAAAGAACTGAAACTGAGTTCTATAATTAGCCCAGGCCTGTGTCCAAGTGAAATGATAAACAACTTACATTAAGGGCTGTGAAATTGTTCCTGTGCAACACCATAATGGAGCAGATGCTTAGCCAGGCGGATAGCTCAGCCCCTCCCCAGTACTGCTGCTTTCACTTCCACAGGGAGGATTTAAAAAAAGGAATCTAGTTTTTTTAAAAACAGGCCCTTGAGAGAAAGAGAACAGTGGCTTAATATAAATCCTTTCCTTGCTGTTGAGGAAGAAATTGAGTGTTGCAATAATTTTTTTACATGCACTGAGGCTAAGAACTAAAAGACACATCCTGATTTTGCTAATTACCAGAGTAATTATTACTAGGAAAAGTTAACTGTCCTGTTGTGTACATTACCAGAAATACTTCCTACTGCTTTAAATTAGTTTTTCTCAGTAGATGCAGTTTAGAAAGCAGTAGTAACTGAGCTGTCTTTAAGTGATTGACAGGAAAATCTATCCCTTGCTTTGCTTCCAAAGGCCAGGATTTCTATATACACACACCTGCCAGTGTGCACTAGGCAAAAGCAAGGAAGGTGTAGTGTTATTAGATAAAAAAAACCTAGAGTGAAACATTGCTGTGAACTCTCAGTAGATGAAAACTTTATTGTATCAGCTCTTGGGGGTTAATGTCAGCTTTTAGAAATCAAGCAGTTCAGTATTTTCAGAGTCAAATACTGAAATAAGTCATTTCATGCATGGTGTAAGGCCCTACAAGTAACCTCCCACATCCATTCAAACAGCCTGAAGTTCTCAAGGCGGGCTAAGGAGAAATGCCAGCCAGGAGAAGCAAACTGAGCACAGAGCAGGAGCTGTGCTCGGGGGCACAGCTTTGTCAGCGCAGCCACTGTGGCTCTGAAGTAAGGAAAAAGAGACGCTTTTCCACAAAGTGCACCCAGCAGTGAGGGCAGGGGAACAAACCAGGTACCTGTATGACTCAAGTGGGCTGTCAGAGCAGCCCCTGTCCCAGTGTGATTCCCAGCTTGCTGCTTTCAGCCCTTTGTTCCTTCCTTGCAGTCCTGCTGGGCCTACAGCGAAACCATTCTGCCCATCTCAACTTCTCTTCTGGGGGCAAAGCACACCCAGACCCTAAAAGGAGCTGAAATGCACTGCTCCCATCTCCTGCCCTGCCAGAGCAGCAGCTCTTCAGGAGCTGAGCACAGTGCCAGCCCCTCTCCAGCAGCAGCTGAACCCCCCGCAGTGCAGCGAAGGCGTGGGGCCGTTTGCCAGCTGCCACAGCAGTGCACACTGGCCAAGGCAGCCTTTCCCTGGGGTAGGGGTATCCAGGGACTCTTAATGTGTCAGCCAAAGGCCTGGTGGCAGAGACCTTCCCTTGTATTTTTCTACCTGCTGGCTTATAGCTTTGCCTCTGTGTTTTCACCTGTGTGGATGTGTTTTCATCCTTCAAAGCTGGAACATGTTCATTGCAATGTCGTGCTGGCAGCTTGTGATTTAACAGGCCTGGGAACTCAGGAAGGGAAACAGAGCTTTCAGTCCAGCCTTGGAGCATGAAGTTAAAGCACCTCCATTTGACACAAAAGCGGCTTGATGTCAGTGTTTAAGGTAAAGTCTGGCTCTGAGATACCAGGGGGAAGAGCTGAAGATAACGGAGACATTTGCAGGAACAGCAGAGCAGAACAGCCCTCAGTGCACAGGTAAGGCTGACCAACCTCAGAGGGGGTTTCTGTGCCAGTTAGCAACTTCTGGGACAGAGGAACTCTCAAGAGTTTGCTCTTCCAGACCTTTCCTTTTTAAGGCCGAAAGGCTTTGTCTCTCTTGCCAAGTACAATATAAAATGAAACATTAGAAGATAATGACTAAAATAGCACAAACCAAAATTGCCTGGCAAAAGTATGGAAGCATAGTATTAATATGTAAGATATGTTCATTTTCTGCCCTGTGATATAATTCTCTTTACTTAAAGCTATTGTTGGAAAAATATCAAGCTGGCACGATAAGGTGCAAGCCTATCCCTGTGCAGTGCTTGTAAGTGAATTATCACCTTATCTGCATAAATGAATGCAATTACTGTCAATCTGCATACTGCAAAAGTTACCCCATTATCTTGTGCCTGAAGAGGCACCAGTTTATTCTAATTAATAGAAGGAAATGTCTGTTTCCTGTTTCATCACTTCTAATGAAGACTCAGTGAATCCTCACCATTTGGACTTGAGCAGCTTAGAACCTGGCAATGCAAGCAGCAGTATTTACAAATGTAAGTTTTGTATGGGACTATGAAAGACTAAATAGTGAGCAAGGAATTTTTAATGAATGAAAATAACAAAACTGCAGTGAGTGGAGAATGAGAAGCTGATGATCCATGTGTCTTTCTCTCTTTTTTTACACAGGACCTCTCCTGACCTCTGTAACGGGAGGACTAGAAAGAAAGTACCAGAGCTTGGGATGGACAGTGAGAAAGGCAGACTACAAGACTGTGGCCTCAAGTCCAAAAGCCACTAAATAAGGAGAGCAGTGAGGAGAGCTATCAGCTGGCAAGTCCCCAGAGAATCCTAGCTGCCCAGTGAAAGTGACCTAATTAACCCACACTAATGATACAGCGAGCTATGAACTGTAGGTAAGAACCCCTCCAGGGCAGGGGGGCCCAGCACTGCTGCAGGGGAGACAAGGGCACAGGGCACACAGATCAAAAACAGCTGAAGAAGATTAAGCTGTGTTTATGTAGATTTCAGTAGTTTTTGACGTGCATTAATGCTGTCTGTTGTCACAGAGTAAGTGCCACACTCAGCTGTGGTGGCAGCCAGCAGCACCTCCTCCAGTGCAGGTCATCATGCAGGTGAGAACACACTTGCTGCTAACAGAGACACAGCTGCCCTTGTGCCATGGCCCTGCCCCCACTGCTCCATGGTGCTACCCAGGGTTACCCTGTACCACCACTTCAGGGCTCCTGGACTTGCTCCACCACAGCAGCATCCAGAACTGGTAAGACAGGGACTGTGACTTAGCTCGGTTTCAAGGAGATGCTTGTTCCTTTGGCAGATCAGCAAATATGTGATACTACTTCCTCTGCTCTTCATCCCTCTCTTCCTTCCGCTGAATGGGTCTTTAGGCTTCAATAGAAGGAGGTTTGGGCTATTTTTTAATGAACTGCTAGTCTTGTGAGAAGGAATTTTCCTTGAGGCTGATTTAAACGCAAGATCCTCATGCACAGTTCTAATGGTTGGAGAAGGGAGGTGTGGGGTGAATGCAAGAGCCACCTCAGCACTATGCTTCTTTGTGTGGATTCCACCAGCTTGTACTCAGTCATTCTCCTTTTGTTTCTCAAAGTGGATTTGTCACTGTAGAAGTTGGTACTGACCCATCTGAATGTGGGAATGTGTCATTTCTCACAGGAGAGGAGCTTCCCCGTCAGCGTTTCTGCTGGCAAAAGCCTGTCCCAGCTCCGGAAGGAGGCAGGAGATAAGGAGAGACTGGGAGGAGCCAAGGCCAGCCCGAGGAGGGATGGATGCCCAAGGACCAGGGAGGTCATTCCTGGCACACAGGTCCAGGGCTGCAGGAGGGAGCAAACAATGCAGTAACCTGTAGGTATGATTATTTCCTCATGTTCTTTCTGGTAGGCTTTTTTTCCTGTAGCAGGTCTTCACCAACCAGGGGATGGATTCCATTTCAGCTGTTTAGAGACTCGTGAGTTTTTTACTTAAGGCACAATAAAAACTTTGTTATCTGCCAGGGCAGGACCTCTTTTTTTTTTTTTCTTAACCATCTTGCTGTCTCCTTTTCTGATTCTCATTCAGAGAAGATCAGGAGTGGGGAGAATATAAAATATAATCCACAAAAAAAAAGGGTGAAGAAAACAATGTGAGTATTCTATAGCAGGAGCAAGAGAAAGAGCAAGAACCAAACGTGGTTCCAATATCTGGCTTTATTCTAACCCACACCAGTCACAGAACTGCTTGTGAAAAGAAGCAGGTAAGGAAGAGAAACTTTGTTCACGTGCAGTGAAAACAAGTATTGGCTTCAGAAATTATACAGTCAATTAAAATTACTTAACTGTAGGTTCCAGAGGTTCAGATGTGGTCTTTAAATAATCATTTGAATAGCCAGCACAAGTATCCTATGGCAATGAGGGTTTCAAATCTCACCTCACAAAGGCTTCATTTCTGATTGGTTTATAAACCACAAAATGTAATAGTTTTAGTAAGAGATAAACAGGGATAGGTAGGCCTACACAGAGGCAGAGATAGGTATGTACAGACATCAATGGACAGAAACAGTGACAGACAGGCCTAGAGAGAGGTGACATCGAGACAGGTCCAGAGGTAGACACAGGTAGAGACACAGCTCTGGAAGTAGGCAGGGATGGACAGAGACAGCTATAGACAGGTATTGGCAGGTGCAGAGAGGTAGAGCCACACATGGGCAGGTAGAGAGAGAGACTGACAGGTGGACAGAGGTGCTGACAGACTTTGACAGGTAGAGATAGATACTGACAGATATTGACAGGTATTGACAGATAGATGTATTGACAAATGCACAAGGGTAGTGACAGGTACAGATAAATTCCACCAGATCTTTGACAGAGATTTTGTCAGATATCGATAGGTACAGAGGGAGATACAGATATGCACAGGTAGTGACCAGTACTGACAGGTGGAGTGAGTGTAGATGGATGGAGACAGAGACAAGTACAGGGATTAGGTATAGAGAGGTATGTATAGATAAACAGTGATAGGTACAGATACACAGGTAGAGATGTCTATATATAAAGAGGTGTAGATAGAGATATGTTTAGACAGGTAGAGCTGAATATTGACAGATATAGACAGGTACAGATAGGTATTCACAGGTATGGATGGGTTTAGATGGAGAGAAAAGATATTGACAGGTATAGGTAAGAATGGAAAGTTACAAGTACAGAATAGACAGGTATAGATAGGTATGGTTTGACAGAGATGTACAGAGATAAGCACAGACAGGTGTAGATATAGATAGGTATAGACAGGTATAGATAAATATAGACAGCTGTAGATAGGTATAGACAGATATAGACCAATAGAGACAGGTATACAGACAGGAATAGAGGGGGATGGATATAGAGAGGGATGGACATATGGGTAACCTGAGATAGGTGTAGATGGATAAAGATAGACTGAGCTAGGTAGAGACACGTATAGATTCATACAGAGAGGTAGAGACAGATTAGATAGCTAGAGGGTAGGGATGGATGGAGACAGGGACGGATATAGACAGGTATAGATCCATATAGACAGATATAGAGAGGTACATGGGTAGGGGTGCACAGAGATAGCTACAGATGAATATAGAGAGCCAGTGATAGGTGCAGACAGAGGTAGAGCTGGGGGGAGAGAAAGCTGCAGCTAGAGAGAGATACAGAGATAACAGAGAGAGAATTCCAGACTCTGTGAATGTGAAGTTCTCTTAAATATAGTGCAGGTATGTAAAGGGTAGCAGTGTGCCTGGTGGGAAGGGTGTCTTACCTGGTTTTAGTGCCATTTAGCATTATACCTTGAAATCATAATCCCATGTGCTCCAGGTAGTAACACACCACAGAACATGGGAATGTGAAGGCATTTTATGGATGGCTGTGCTGAGGCCAAGTGCAGAAACATTCCATAAAAGCACAATGTCTTTTCCACCACTAATAAAACTTGGCTGTAATGGTGTGAATAATTCTTAAATTAAATTAAATCAAGAAATTCACTCAGGAATCAAGTCACCTTGCTCTTTGTTTTATTTATTTCTGTAGACATGCAGAATGCCCTGCAGCATTTCTTCCTGACCTGGAGCTCCACCCCTGGAGTGTCTTTACTGTGTTCAGACACACACGTGAGCATATTCCACGTGTGTAAGCCAATGCACCAGCATTTTCAAGTGGGTTACAGTTCTTCAAACCAAACTACTTCAGAGTAACAGTGATAAAGCATAATGCATTTTGAGAGTTTAAAAATAAAAAAGGTGATTGCTATTCCTTTAAAGCCCTAAGTCTTACACTTCACTGTCGTAGGTTCTCACTGCTAAGTGGGTGTTAGAAAAGAAAAAAAGATTGGGAGTGACACTGGAACATGCTGCAAGCACGGGAAAGCCCAACTCAAATGGAATATGTACTTGGACTAACAGAGTAATTGATGCCATTTCTCTACTTACTGCAGACATGATGAGCTCTCCACCGAGATTCTGGATTTCTGCTTTAACCTGGCTGCAGATCTTGAGCTGATGGGAGTACAGCTTGATCTGTTCTAGGTAAGCCAGTAAATCCTGCTTGCATGACTGGTCTGGGCACTGAAAAAAAACAGTAAATAAAGCATTTCAGTAACTGCTGATTCAAAATGATGTCTTGGGAATCACGTTAAAACTTCATTGAGGAGTACTCTAGCTGTACACTACTGGAGCCTTGCTTTTTACTGCAGCTGTATCAGGCTGCAAAGGTCATTCCTCGTGGGAAGCTTTTAAATGCAATAGTTGGAAGCTCAGATTAAGCCTGAACTTCCCCATATGCACTCTGTATTTAACAGTGCTGTGCTTGCCTTAGCAGTATTTCTAAACACATCCTTCAATGTATGCAGTAACTACTTCAACTCCTAAGATGATCTCAATTTAAGAAAGTACCTCCACTAGCAGTGATAAGGGCAGTATAACCACAGATTATGTGGGCAGTGTAAACATACATGCAGAGACATGTTAACATTACTGTATTCTGCTTTATCTTGTAATATGTGTTCCACCCAGAGTGTGTTCAGATCAATCTGCAGCTCTTCTCTAGCACTAGGAACAGCAAAATAAGAATGTCTTACAGAAAACTCAACAATTTCAATATTTTTAACAACACAGATTTATTTTTTTAAAATAAAAATAGGGTCTTTCTAACCTAATTTTTGCGAACTCCCAAAATAGGTGGAGTACTTAGAGCACAATGTTGCTCTGTGGTACCAGGCCAGACACCAAAGGCTGGGTATGAATTTGTTCTAAGGCTGATTAGAATAAAGGGATCTTAAGGGGAATGGTGAGCCCCTGTTGCGCTCCCACAGCTGGACAAAGAGTGATAAATAAACACGAGCTTGCTGCAGGTTTTCAGAGCCATGGTTTTGGCCTGTGTGGTGCTCACATGACACAAATACAGCTCTGTCCTTTTGACAGGAAACTCTGCTCAGCTTTGCATATTGAAAAGGCAAAGATCCATCCCCACCAACTGCACGCTGTCAACAATCACCTGTGGTCTTATTGAAACTTCTGCTCTTATGGAATTGTGGTCAATGGCTTTAAATCCAAAACCTGCCAGGAGTCAGAAAAAGCAGCAATTCTACTTCACTCCAAAAATATCTCAGCCCATGGCTTTGCTGAAGAAACAGTACATGCTCGAAGGGCTGGTGTGACAATTCTCCATGGCTATGCAATAATGTTCGGTTAAGCAAGTTCATGCTCTAGACTTAGCAAAAGGTAACAGTAAATTAATTAATTAATATGACTTAACATCAGTCCTTACCTCATGTTCTGCTACATCCATTACTGTTTCCTGTATTTGGGCACAGTGTGTCACAAAACCAGAAGACTTTCTTGCCATATTCTATGTGTGGTGTTTCTAAAGTGCTAGCACATAAACTGCCCTAAAATCTGTCTTTGTTTCTTCCTTCCTAAGCACTGCTTTACGGACTGCCCAAATCAGTATTTATATAATGGTATCTCAGTGAGTGTTTGGAAACTGGAATACTCACTGTTTATTTCATTTAATTAATAAAAAATTATACTTCCAGTCAAATACAATGTAATCCCTTAAAGCATCAGCACTAATTATACCAAGATGGTGTGTATTCCTGGAATGAGATTCTTTCTCCTCCTTTTTTTTTTTCTTTCCAGAATTACACTTTGATTTTATCCCTCTGGCCAGAAAAACTCAAGAGAAAGGTGTATAGAGTGCCTCATCCACTTCAAACAGCGACAATACCGATAACCAAAGTTCAGAGACAAGAATGATCATTATACAGCACTCTTTTATATAATAATAGTGTCAGGCTAGTCACAGGTACTGTCGCCCTTACACAGCATTACAGAAAAAATGATTATCATTTTAGGAGTGCTACAGATGATACACATCAAAGGCCGGGAAATTGCACTCAAGAACACGACCTTGAGGTTCTGCTGAAACAGTTTCAATGCCAGAAGCATTCAGAAAAGCACATGCAGGGCACTGAATAAGAAAGTTCTCCTGAAATGTAATTATGCAACTATACGAGTCTGTGGCAAAGCCACAGCTTCACTACTCGAGCACATACAGTGCATCCTTCCCCCGCACTGCCCACACCAAGGCCCAGACAGAAAAAGGAAGAGTTTAATGAATCCTGGTATTCTTTCCTCCAAGTGACTCCCAGGAGTACAAAAAAAAGGAAATGGTTTTTATCATGGGGTTGTTAAGTTGCCAAAATCTTTGTTACAGAATGGTTATGTTAGAAGTTTACATCAGTTAAAGAAGTTACTGCACCAATAATGGAAAAATATTAAGGACTATTTCACAGGTCAAGTGTATCAAAAACATGTTTGTTTAAGTACATTGTGGCACAGCTGCTGGGGGCTGGGAGCACCACGACAGTCATGCCAGTATCTCCCCAGCTGTGTCAATATTCACTGTGAACTCCTGCCAGCAGCCGGAGCAGCCCATGGAGCCTGAGCTGTGGGCACACCGCTTCAGCAGCGGGCACGGCGCAGCCAGGCCCTGCTGGGCACACAGCAGCGCCTGCTCACAGGGTACACCAACAGCCTGCACTGCTCTGAGCAGCAACAAGCACTGCCAAACAGTAAACCTCACATCTTGTAGAATATAAACCATCAACAGATGTTAGGAACAAGCGTACTGTAGGGAGGACACTGCATAAGGGAGCAGCTGGCACAAGCAGCACTGGCTAACCAGTGAAACCAAACACCAGGCTGCTACAGGACAACTCATAAATGCTGAGTTTCATCATCCCACAGGCTGATGATGGTTACCAGTTTGATGCTGCACCCTCCTAACTGGGGAGCCCAGTGAATTCGGAGAGGTTTTTCCCCACCCACCCTGCAGGCAGGGGCTGCTGCTAACAAGGACTTTCTGTCAGGGCAGCATCACAACTGACCTGCATCCCAAAGATGCAGTGGTGTTTGAATATCCACCAGAACCTCCAAATGATTTAATAAATTAAATGATGCAGTGATTAAAACCAGACTGAAACCAGCATTCACCATCCAAGTGACAAAGCCAGTGGCACAGCAGTGGCTCAAGGTGTGTGGATGAGCAATGCACAGGAGATTCTGACTGCAGACAGTTCTGCGTTTGGTTTGCTCTCACTTCATCCCTTTGCTAACAAAGTCAGTAGCATTTCTCTAGAATCCAAATCTGGCTTCAAGGGGATCAATATTGGGGATAATCACCCAGCACCTACTATAAATGTGTGCTGTGCACGGACAGGCGGCAGCTTTGATGCTCCACCAGTGGGGTTCCCATCACCGAAAGGGATTATTTACACCGTGCTTTCCTTACACCTTAATTAGCTCTGACAAACACCATCCTAAATGACCCCAGTCAGGGCCGGCCTGCCTGGGATCCTAATGGGTGCAAAACAGCTGCAACTCTGAGGAGGCTCTTAATACCCATCTCAGCCTTCAGCACAGTTCATCAAACTGGGATAATGTACTCACTGCCTTCGTTATCTTACGGCTTCCAGGTCACTAAACAGCAAAAGTCTTCTGACAAAAGGAACAAAGAACAAGAATCTTCTGACAAAAGGAAATGTGTCCAGATAATGACTTTATAATGCACTTGTGATTCATGTGCATACGTTGACGCTGATGCTGTAACTGTGATTATTTTCACCTTGTTAACTCCGAGCCATTCTAAAAGTGCTGTGACTGTGGACTGAAATACAGCTGAGTTCTGCTAATTGTACCACACTGTAGCCCTTCCCTTCAAACACAGAGACAAGGAGCTATAAAAATCTGAAATGAAAGAACAGTTGTATCAGAGAGGTTCTGTTGTGGCAAACAAGTTACACAAGACTGCAAATACAGTTCTGGTGTGGATTTTTTTCTTTCTTCCTAACAGAAAGACTCCATGAATGGTGCAATTGCAGAGTTCTCAGTTTGGGTTCTCTGAAATTAGATGAAGGGCAACTCAGAATTATTCATCTGAAAATGTTTTACGAACAGGAAGAGGTCAAAGAGCTCAAGCAGTGATTCTTCATTACGCAGTGGTGTTCTGTGGGGTCCCTGCCGAGGTCTGAGCTCTGTGGAAGAGGAAGGAGAGCAAGGCCTTGGCTTCTCTTCCTTGAGTGCACTCTCCCATTACCTTGTCCTGGTCACTGCACAGGAACAGCTGAGTCCTGGGAAACCGGGCACTGAGGTGATGGGGCCTGATTTAATGGCAGTGTCAGAAGTGGTGACAAATACTGAGAGCACAGCCCAAGCCTGATAGTAAGGGGTGAAAAAGTGTCCAGGAAAGCATGTGGAGGAGAATGAAAGGGCCATCTTGGAAGAGCAGTTACTTGAAAATTGAAGCAAATCATACAAATCCTTTTTTCCATGCAATAGAAATTCTACATCGTTTAGACGTTAGTAAAAGGCAACGTGAAATACTCCACTAGAAAGTCCAAATGCTGCTCAGGAAGGCACTATTGGCATTCATGCCTGGGCACCAAGTTCCTCAAGGGCTTATCCAGTTTGGCCCAAATTCAGAGAAGAGTTATTTGCTAGCCCAGAGGATGTAAAGTTTATTTTATTTTAAGATCCCAGGAGTGCAGGGCATAGGGAACCTGGCAAAATAACAGCTGAGAAAAGGAATTTGAAAATACCTTTGAGATTAAAAAGAAACACCACAATGAGAAAAGAGCTTTCTAAGTTAAAGGATAACTTGGCACAGCCCAATAAAGGTTACAGAATGTAGAAGATCTCTAGCCACCCAAGGAAGGAGAGGATCATACTAAGAGAATATCTGTAATAGGAGGAATAAAGCAAGATTCTCTTCTTTACTAAGCTTGACACCAATCTAGCAATAATGGCAATTGTGGTCACCAGAACGGCTGCTTTGGATCATCTTTTGATTTGTGTTCGGGTTTTTCCATTGTATCTGCTCATTTGGTTTTAGTGCATGTAATGTAAAATTGCATCCAAAATCCAAGCTAAACCTGTAAGTAAGGAGTGTCCTTCAGATGCACAGAACAAATCCCAGGGGTCAGGTGGCTCCTGGGTGTCTCCTGTGTGCAGCTCAGAGCCAAGACAAATAAAAAGAGTTGGAGTGAATTCAGTAAAAGGGTTACAATAACCTGAATGCTGTCACATTTCCCAGCAGCTCTGAGGGGACACACGAATTATCACCACTAGTGGTTCCTCAATACTTTGTCCTCACGCTGATTTGTTCGTGTTTCTAGTCTGGAGTCGCTGTAATAATACAGCTGAAATCCTTCTTTCCTAAAAGAAGCATTTCAGTGAGAGTGGATTCCCTGGCCTAAAACCAGCAAGAATTTATGACCCTAACTCATCTTTGGCTTTGCTACACATGGTTTTCTGCAATGTATCAGTGACAGGTTTGAATTTTAATCTGTAGTAGATAAAATCTTGAAAGGGGCTGTTGTCCAATACTGGAAGAATATCTGTCAAGATCAGGAATAGGGAGTCCAGACATTTTACCTATTTTTTCCACAAATCCGATCACAACTGTATAGATGCAAAATAGAAATTCTTTGTCTTGTTATCTGGACTTCAGGGAGACTCATGACAACCACTAGCAGACTGGTGTTGCTTCCTAGACAGTAGAAAAGCAAGCACTGAATATGAAAATAAAGAGAGAAGGGGAGACAGAGCACATGAGGGCGTGGAAACAGTGACTGCTGTGCTGCCCTGGGCCTGAAAGGCAGCCACAAAGGCAAGAAATGCTTCAGATGTGACACATGCACACTGCCATTTCCCTGCACTCTGTTGGTGTTGCAGGGCCTTAACCCAACCCACCCAGCCTGCTGAGTTACCCTGGTCCTGCTGGGCTGGTCTGGAGGGAGGTTGAGCCAACTGCTGATTTAAAAATCTAACAGAAATAAAGCACACCTTTCAGCTCTAACAGTTTGTATTTCACAGTGATAAATAACTCTTATAAAGGCAAAACCAAGAATCACCTTGAAACTGCAGCTTTGCAGAGGCCAGAAGAGCCACTGTTGGGGTAGGGGGGGAGCAGAGAAGGAAGGTACAGCAAAAGCATGGAATCAGTAACTCTGCTGAGGGTGGAAAACCAACCATTCTGGAGCCAGACAAGTCAGTGCCCTTACTAAGCTGGTGCTGAGACCACGCATCTGCCCAGAGCTCCTGTGCCAGCGCCACCATCCCGTGTTGCCACAGCTCACCTGGAACAGCTCCCCTTGCTGCAGGGTGATTTACTCCAGTCAGTCAGGAGAGGACAACTGCACCTCTGAACTGCTGCCTCCACAGCTGGCCTGGCTTTGCCTGGCATGCAGTTCATGTTCTCCTCGGGGGCCGGCCCCAGGCAGTGTTGGATTGAGTATGGGAAGGAAGTTGGTAACAAAGTGAAGGACCTTGTTCAGTGTCCCACGCTCAGCTGGGGGGAGCAGGGCCGGGACAGGTGACCCAGACTGGCCAAAGGCTATTCCTTTCCAGTGCCATGGGGTGTCATGGCCAGTATGCACACTGAGGGGGACTTACCTGGAAGGGGCCGATCACTGTTCAGGGACAGGCGGGTCATCAGTGAGCACGTGCTGGGGAATGGTGTTGGGCATCACTTCTTTCTCCCAGGTTTCAGTCCTATCTTTCAGCATCAATATTACTACTGCTATTACTATTATATTTTGTTTAAATTACTAAGCATTTTATCTCAACCCATGAGGTTTCCTTCTTTTTCCAGTTTCAGGAGTAGGTGACCAAGCAGCTGCATCCTACTCAGTTGCCAGATGGGGTTAAACCAGGACAGCAGCTTTTTATACAACTATTTACATACTAACATATACCTTAATATACATATATATGTATATTAAAGCAGCTATGAATATATATATCTTAAATATGTATGCATATACTTGTTCATACATACTGTATGTCTAAAATGCTGCATTCATAGCTTAAGGGAGCTCACAAATATTCACAGACATGTACAAATGTAGATCAGTGCAGGTACCTAGACACATGGGATGTATGTACACATCCATTTCAGTGTGTACATGAACAGACTGATACAAACAGAGAAGAGAATCCACACAGAGTCAGACAGGATCTGTGTATGCAGTGCCTCAGAATGGGGAACAGGAGGACTGGCAGGTAGCTCTGGAAGTGTCACAGGCACTCGTGTGAGTGACCTTGGCAGGTGTCAGGGGTGTGTGAGCAGGGACAGGTTCCTGCGGGGCTCGGGAGGGACTCACCTGGTCGGCAATGAGCCGCGCCAGGACGTCCATGCGCGAGCCCGACTCCGAGATCATCTTGGCTGCGTTGATGACATCCGACGTGTGCTTCAGTGGGCCTCTCCCCCTGCACAGGAAACAGAATCTGAGAGTCCATCACAGCCATGCAAACTAGGTGCAGAACAACTCAATTAAACGAAGCAACTAACCCATACTCAAGTGACAGTAATTAAATCCCCCCCCAATTGTTTTGTTTTCACGTCCCACAAATTTGTATTGTTTGGCATCAACGGGATGCAGAAGTACCAGAAAGATGTCACAGTTACAGATGTTACAGTTTCTTCATACTGGAAGTACAACCCCTGACTTCTTTAACTTTTAAGAAGTTTCTCAGGCAGTTTGCTTTTCCCAGGGTTACATGAAGTTCCTTTCCCTTCCATGAATTTTCTGGTAATATGTTCAAAGGAAGCTCAGCTCAGTGGTGTATTCTGAGAGTCATTATGGATAGGTGCTCAAAAAAATAGTGGGGTTGGCTTGGTTGGGTTTTTTAAAATTTAACTGGGGCACCAAGCACAGAGATGTATGAACAGGGCTGCAAATCTACTTGCACATGCCACTCAGAACACAGATAAGCTGAATCTGAAAAATACCTCCCAAACAATTTCAGAATTTATTCAGAATTTCAATCTAGGAAACAGCCAAGTTCTTGTGAACAGTCTGCCAAAAAGTCAGCCTCTTATTCTGTATGCCCCCCTCCCAAGCCCAAAAAGCTGCTGTAATTACAGGAGAATGTTTCTAAAAATTAAGAAGTAAAATGTGAATAATTAAGGCAGGAAATATGACAGCCATTTTCTTCACATTTGTTTGAGCCTCAGCCTCTTTAATGCTGGAAGACTTCAGCTAAACTAAAATCAACACTTAATGGTACTTCATGCATGTATGAAATGAGCAATGCTGCTGAACTCAGCTTTGCCTTCCAACTTCTTTAACAGGAATACTTTTAGTTTGTGTGTGCATTTAATTCCTGAAGGCTCCATATCAATTTGCAAGTTCTGCACTGGACAAAGGAAGCAGACAACATGAAAAAAATTAATGCCACTCTTTGTTCAAATGAGAAGATCCTTTTCCGCAGAGTCAGTATGGTTTCACGTATAAAGAACATTCCAGTAAAAAACTCATTCAGCCTAAAAATATTATAGTATGGAGCTGTACAAACACTGCAGTCAGGAAATGACAGTGATGACAATGCAACATGGCAGATAATGTTTAATCTCTTCTTGATTAATCACACTGCTCAGCAAAGAACTATTACTCCTTGAGGGAAAAGCATACTTTACTAATTACAGTTCCTTGTTCTCAGCTTTGGAAGCCCACGTTTGGAACAACCTAGAATTCGGTATTTTACACATCATTTTTCTACAGAAAGGCACCTCCTTGTTATGGCAAACCTTGGCAGATTGATCAGTTTATAAAAGAGTAACAGTGTGTGTCAGGAATGAATCTGCAAACGCAGTCCCCTGCATCTAGGAGTCAGTACTCGAACCCTCACCCATACCCTTCATTTGCTGTGGGAGCCAGTGACAGGGACAGACCCTGAGACATCTCGCCAAGTTAGGNATGTCAAGAAGCTGTCCGGTGTGTGTGTGTGTGTGTCTGTGTGAGTGCAGTGGCTGCCGAGCGACTTTCTGCTGAAGTCTGCTCAGGAGGTCATAGCACTGCTTCAAAACACCCCCCAGATCCAACAGTTTGCCTTTCCCGTCAAATTCAAATTCCCTTTGAATCCTTAGTTGCACAACCCAATTCTTACGAGTGTGTACTGATCCCTCCCACCATTGCAGGCCACTGGTTCATGGCTGTTTGCCCTGCAGCAGTTCCAAAGGCCAGAGGTTTGTCTATAGTATTTAGCACATCCTGTAGGTGCTCCACAAACTGCCAGCAGCCCAGTACCCTCCTGGGAAGGTCCAACCCAGGCACCAGCCAAACAATACCAGAGGTGGACACAACCCAGGATTAAAACGGCCGGGAAAGGAGAGATGGCATGAACAGTTCAAGCAATTTCTGCTAAGGTAACTCCTGGACCAGCAGCAGCTTTGCCAACACTTGAAGCTGGCTGAGTATCTTGAGGGTGAAGTTCTCCAATTAAACTAGCCATTTTCTTGTACCTTCAAAGATCTAGTGAGAATGAAACAATTCCAACCCCCAAAAAATTACTTCAGATAAATGAAAATGAAGTATTACTTTTCATCACATACACAGCCACCATGAGAGCCACTAGAAGAACACACAGCAACGATTGTTCTGGAGACTTCTGCTCTACTTGGCACCTACTGCACCAGTGGTTCAAGTACTCCACTGCAGCCCCTAAGAAATGTGGGGTGTGATGCTTCTGAGCAGTCAGCCACAGCTCAGTCTTGAAATAGATGTTAAATATTTAGGAATGCCTCAGCCTTGTGTTAAAAAGTGCTTTAACCCCAGCACATTAAGGTACAGGTACAGAGGCGGCTCCTTTGCTACACAACCAAGAGATACCTGTGCTCCTCTTTTTACCTTCATGTAAAATCCAGAGCCTCTGACAAAGCACAGGTTAGGTGCCTTGGGGAATGGCGTAATGAGCCATTAGTCCCAGTTTATGATGTTGGGAAATTCTGAGTACCTTCAAAAGAATACCTGGGAAAGTACACCAGGTATGCTGAATCATTGGCCAAATGGAAGAAACAGAGAGAAACCAGAAAAACTGAAACAGGATGCTAGTTCAACTGCAAACACTAGATTTGGACATAAGTAATCTACTGCTTAGAAAGAGAGAGTCTCTATAGTATTTCTGTACAAAGCCAGAGGGGTTATTTCAGGGGGTCAGTGTGAACAGGAGTCCCTGAGGCAGAGCTGTTGTGAAACCACCAGATACCACACCAACGTACACCCACGGGTAATACCCTAAACAAAGCTTTCCTGCTGCTAGCCCTGTTTTGGTGAGACTGCAGCTGCAGGTCTTAGGGGCTTTCCATGGAAGAAGCTTGGGCACAATGGAGAGTTGTGCAGAAAGGATGATTACACGTCATAAACATAAGGAGAGAAAGAAGGGTTTCCTCCCACAACAATCTGGAGGTTTGGAGTGGGGCAAAGGAGGAATCAGGAGCAGGAGAGGCCGTGGGACACACACAGAGCCTTCGAGGGGCTCCAGGGCCATGGTGGGTGGGGAGGTGGTTCTGAGCTCACCTTCTGGAGCAGCAGGCTTGGAGAGGTGCAGAGCAGAGCAGCCACGCAGCTGTGGCACCACGGCCAGTGGACAAGGCCAGACAGGGGTCTGTTCTGAGGGTGGGATCATTTCCAGCCTCTGCTGAGGGCTCTTCAGTCCAGTGATTTTATTGTTGGAAATGTAACAATGAAGTTTCATGGGTTTTGGTGAATAACTACCAGTTTCAATGCACGTTGCCTTCTAACAGTACTGGTGCAGCTGTGCACTTTGTGAATTCCCATTTTTCCTGATTTAGCACCAAATCAGCAGATTCAGAATGCCACTAACTCAGATTAACTCCCTGAATCCAGATGTTAGAGACACAGAGTCTATTAAATCACCTAGGTTGTTTTCCCCAGCCACTGCACAGCTCCCTACCAGTTTTATATGCACTTGCATTTTTTTCTGGCAAGTTTGAAGTATGAAAAAACATTTTGCTTGAAAGGCTGTTTCCCTGAGCTATCCATCTCACTCTCCGGAATGCTTTTCCAGATATTTCACTTAGGTCTCTCTCTGTACCATTGTAAGAGCATCCCTTTCCTCCTACAGACCGAGTCCCTGATCCTCCTCCACCACATGCTGAAGTATCCCAAATTATGGTGGATAGCGCAGACCTCCATGCAATAGCTCATGCACCTAGAGCTGTTAAAGAAACAAATATAAAAAAATCTTTCTACCAAGTACCAGCTACCAACAACATCACAAAATTTCTTGACTGTGGAGTTTTCCACCTTTTCCCCTAAGGAAATTCTAATTTCTCTGCTATGGAAACCATGCGATTTTTTAAAAACATTTTTTTCAAGTCAGCTTTAATCTCACTATTTTTTCCCTGCTTCCAGTCTCTAATGTTTAAGGCCAAACTTCACCTCACACACTCAGTTACTGAAGTTCTTCCCCAGTGACTTCACCGAGTTCATAACCTTCAACAGTAGACTGGATACACGGCAGACCTATTACGTCTGCTTCCCTCACACCTCACTATTTCCAAGCATAGAGTCTTACAGGCTGAGCAAGCTGATAACACATTCAAGGCTATGAAAAACAAAGACAAGACACAAAGGACTATTTACAAGCAATTACATCTCTCCAAGGTAGTGACAGATTGTTACTAGAGCTCAAATCACCTGCTCTATCCAACAACAAAACTCGGAATAGGCCATAAATAATACAGAGAGAGATGTCCAGCTAAGTCTAACAAGAAAGAAAATGGATTATGTACAAAGAAGCAGTTTGGAGTATCTCCACAAAGGTATAGGAGAAAAAACCCCAAAACTTCACCTCAATGTTTCTTGAAAGGTCAATCACAGCAGGAAAGAAGTTGGAATGTGGTAATTAGTACAACACAAAGAGTTATGCGTAATTGTGAAAGAGAGTCTGAAGCCTCTCAAATCTAATCATTCTTGCTCCAAGCCAGGACAAATTGAGAGCAACTCCATCCCTGTCTGCCTAAACCACAGCGATTAGCAGACATGGGTATGGGGCATTATTTTCTGTTTTCCTTCACAGTGGAAGTTCACTCTGAAAAGCAGTGATACTCCTAATTCTTACAGTCGCGAAAACTTCTACTTCGAGTCTGAAAAGTCTTGCCATCACCTTTTCCAGGAAGAGCAAGTCTTCTGCCTGCAAGCCAAGTCGGTGGCTTTCCCCTACGCGCTGTGCTCCCCTCAGCACATGCTCTGTTCCCGGCCTGCAGCAGGAGCAGCCGGAGGGGCTGCACTGAGCAGTGCCCCAGGAGCTGCCACCTCGCACCCCAGCACACGGACACATTTCACAGCACTCCACAGGCGGAGCTGAACGCCTCCCCGGCAGCTCCAGCACACAACCCCACTGCTCACAGCCGCTCTCCAGCCCTGAGCTCCAGGCTCTGACCATCCTGCCATCAGGCCTGCTTTGCAGCTCAGCAGGTCTTGATAGCTCCCACTCTAACTGCAGGATTTCCAGGGATGCTGCAGAGGAGGCACAACTCCAAACCAGTCCTAACCCAGCAACGCATCTCTGCTGTTCCAGCCTGAGCTTGGCAAAGGATCACGTCTGGCAGTCCCAGCCAAAGCCAGGCCAGTGCCCACCAGAGCAGCCCCAGTTTGGGACCATTGTCAGGGCCAGAGGAGACCGAGGCAAGGACTCTTTGGTGGTGGGAGTGGACCAGGACGTTTCCTGAGGTGAAGGTGGTGAGAGCTCCCATCCAGGTGACAAAAGCATTACTTCAGGCACACGTTTGTCCTGAGGAAAGTGCACTACTTATACTGCTGTGCAGTTGTATAAGGCACAGCCATTGCCTTACTCACAGAAAGATACTCCTATAAATAATAATTACCTTTTATAGACTGTTGTAGTTAGTTAATTCAGTTGTCACCACATTCCAAGGTACCATTTGTACCTCCTGCAGTTCTTCCCCAAACACACTGTGCGTTTCTCCTTTCTTCTGCCTCCCACTGCTGCCCTGCAAATCACTTTAGTACTGGCATGGTAGGAAATCTGGATTCCAGTCACACATTCTGATCTCAATTCCATGAGCTATTTCTGAAGTTTGCTTTTTCTTTTATTAACCCAGTGATTGTGTGCAGTCCTGGGAGTGGGGATAAGGAAGCAGGATTCACACCTCGCTCATTACAAATGCTCTAAACTTACTGAGTGTATCATTTTTTCCTGCAGATCACTTTGCCTGCCCCTCCCAGCTGAATGTACACAGTTTTAGATGAGATCTGTGAAGGGCTTGGTGTTCAAGGTGAAAAATTACACTTTTTAGAATCATGGCTATAAACAAAAATCACTTTTAGTACACCTGGCTGCACATCTCTATCAGCTACACCTACACAAACAGGAGGCAGCAGAGCTCCTCAGGAAATCCACAAGGGGAAAAGGTAATTGGAGATTGTACAGGTGGATCCTGGCTGACCTCTGCCAGTTTGTTACAGCTGTACACACAAGAGCAAGAGGGATTTTCGTTTCACACATTTTCTGTCCCTGTCTGGGTTTACAGGTTTGGAAATTAGGAGAAAAGAACTCTTAATGCTGGCAAAACTATGTAACTGAATAAGGCCAAACCCCCACTTGACATTTACAGGTGCAATATAGGTCTATTCCTTAACTGAATAAATGTAATACAAACGAAAGTGTAGCCAGATGAGAAAAGGGCAGTGTGAAAAAACCATTAAAAGGCATGAAGTAAACAACCATAAACTCATTGTAATAATAGCATTTTGTAGGTAGAAATATCTTTTGTGAGTAAAGGAATTTAAGACTCAGAAAAATATCTGGATTCTATGGACCCAGGAATGGGACACTGAAGTTTCAGGCAGTGTAAACGCAGCATATACATGTATCTGTCTGTTCTGTATTTCGTCAAGAGAAAATGGGTTCAATACTGGTTTCTTTTCCTTTCTGCCTTCCTGCACTGGTAAGACATGAGGCTGTATTTCCCTCCAAGAGGAATAAGGGAGAGGAGCTCCAAAAGCACAGGCTTTGTACTGCCAGAGTGGGGTGATACACACAAACCCAAGCTGAGTATTTTGTGAAGGAGTGTTACACAGGCTGCTCTGGTAAGGCTGGTTTGAACGGGGTTGGGACCTTTCTGACTGCAGAAGCAGCCCCTGACCTTGGTGCCCTTCCAAACCCCTTGGCAGCAATGCCAGCAGAGCAGCTGCCCTGTCTGTCAGTTCCAAACAGTGTCTGCTGAGGGCAAATAAATCCTATCAATTTGTAATCAAACAAACAAGAAGCATGCAGAATATAACAGAGATGAGTAACAGCCCACATGATTTTTCAAGCATAAATATTGTCAGACTAATGGAAAATAAGCTTTTATGGCTTCTGGGAAGATTAGAAGCTGTAAATACCACGTATCTTCAGGCAGGGTCCTGTTGCGTTTTCACAAACTGCCTAACCAATACATGGAAAATAGATGAAGTCATTGCTAAGGAGATGCCAAACTTGGACGAGCACACTCCAAGATGGACTGGTTATCAAAGGGCTGCTGTCACAGTGGAGGGCAAAAGAGAAGGAACCTGGTTTCTCTGGGTTCTGCCCTGCTGTCCAAGCTGCTCAGTTCTTTATTCATGACTTGAATAAAGGGAATAAAGAGAATGCTTAAGGAACTTACATTTGATACTGATACGGAGGAAGATGGAAATAGGCTACGAGGCCAGATTTGGAATTAAGAATTACCTGAGAAAAACAGGAAGAAAAAGTAGCTGCAACATAAAAAAGGATACGTGCCCTTAGAGAGGAAAATCAAACACAGAGATACACATGGAGAGTCAGTCCCTACACAGCGGGACAGTGAGAGGCACTGAGTTTTAGTGGATCACAAATCCATCAGGAATCAGCACTAACACGCTGCAGAAGAACAGGTAATGGGAAAGCAGCAAATACAGCAGAGAAATAAACAATCTGCTCTTTTTTACAGTAACAAGGTCTCTGTAGGGGAATTCCTGGAAAGACGTAAAACTTCATTTAGGAGAGGGAAGACTGAGTGCCAACAGAACAGATTAGGTTTGGGCTTGCTTCCTCAGCTGCAGCTATTCCAGTGGAACAGGCACTAAGGCTCCTCCTGTTCAGTGGCAGTGGCTGGTGCGGTGCACAGGGAGCCTGTGGCACTCACAGAACAAGGTCCAGCACCAGCGACATCCCATCCAGTGCCAGGCATGGCACATCCCGTCCCATAGAAATCTCTCCTGGCAGAGTGGCCACCCAGTTCCTGGGAGCTGTACTTCCACACCTTCCCCTTCTCCAAGGCAGAACGATAACGCAACTCTGGCTAAAGAAATACTGAAAATGAAGGCCAGTGCAAAAATCCATGGGATTAGTTAAAGGCTTTAGACCACTGTGGTGGTGAAATGGGAATTGAAAATTACTGTTATTTACAGCAATTTTTTTACATCAATACAACTTTCTATCAAGTCCTGTGATTCTTTCTTTTCCTGCACTACTATCTAGATACTCATTGCTGAGCTCACATTGGTAGTTTTCTTATCTGGGTCATCCTTCTCTCCCCAAGTACCCCATGCTTTCACCAGCACTACAAAATGAAGCCAAGCTCTTATTTAGAATGCTTTGCTCTGAGGGACTCAGTCATTTATTTTTGTTGCTTTTTTTTGCTGTATTGTGCAACCCAGAACCAAAATACAGCAACCAAAAATGTTCTCAGCACTTCATACAATACAGAAGCAGATTTTTCAAAGACCTTCAGTGACTACCAATTTCAATTCTGAGAGCCACGTCCAAAATTCCCTGAATTTCACTAAAACCACCATCACTTGTGGTTTCTGAGGAAAACCCGAGTGCTGTGGTAATTTCACAAAACACCTGGAAGACCCTGTGGTACATTTGTAGCTCATCTCCAGTGCCACACCTGTGCAGCAGGGATCTGTGGGCCACTGAGCAGCACGGCCCTGCCTCCCCATCCACCGCAGCTGTTTCCAAGGACACGTTCCCTGCCTCTCCCATCTGCTGCAGCCCTCGGGTCCATCCGTGCCTGCTCCTGACCTCCCCAGGCTCTCCCAAAGCTGGCCAGCTCTCACCTGTAACAGACAGCAGGACTGCACCACAGCAAACGCAATGCCCTTCATCTGTAGCACTGCCTGGCCAGTGTATTTGAGGATACAGAGACACAGGAGGAACCTTTTCCTAATGATCCTGAGTTTTCTTCCTCTCTGCTTGGATAAGTGAAGTCTCAACACAGCTACTTAAACATGGCAAGGACAAAACAGCCATAATTCTAAGCTCCCATCCTCTATTTTGTCAGCTGAATAAACTTTGTTAGAGAAATCCAGGCACTGAGCTGCAGGATCAAGGGTGAGCACTGCGAAACAACTGTCACTAGAGGTACCTCTGGTCCCCAGTCTGAAGAGCATAAAACCAGAAAGGAATTCCTGCTTCAGAATGTGGTCCCATATAGCAGAGCACTGCTCTGCCATCCTGATCATATCACTTGTGGAACTGAGAAATCCTAAAGTAATTCAGAGGAAAAAACGCTGGTATTACTTGAGTAGTTACTGATAATAATGTTACCTATCAAAGATATTTCACAATTTGGAACTGCATCTTAAAATAATATGGGAGAGAACACAAAGCAGCAGTCAGGTGGGAACAGAGGAAGGTAGGTCAGGACAGGAGCTGCACCTGCAGCCTGGGAGGCAGAAAAGCAGCTGAAATTCTCACTATAAATTGTTAAATCATAATTCTGACAACTCATCACAGCAACAACAGAATGCGGGAAGCAAAGCATCAAGGAGTAATGTTTGTACAGGTCTGACTGATGCACTGAATATTTAGGTGTGCAGCAACCAAACACAGCAGGGTCTGGATGTTTACGTACGCTATTTATAGAGATGAAAATGGAAGAATTGTGGGATCTTCCCACACTTACACTTGTGCACACACACAGACACGCTTTCCCTTCACTTCTAAATCCCAAATCCAAATCTTTTCTAAGACATTTGCAGTTCTCTTGCAACCCTGAAGAAATGTGTTAATGCAAATGTGCAATTTCTGTCCAGCTGAGACCAGCTGCAGGGGGTACATATATTAAATAAAAACCACATAACTAAATACTTTAACCTATATATAAAAGTAACATTATCAAATTCTCTTTGTGATCTGAAGATGATAAACACTTCACAAAGCTCATTGCTGTTGCTGAACTATTTTATCTGTGGATTTTACGCTGAACTAAAAAAAAAAACAAAAAAGAATGTCTAAAGCCTGTAGTGATGAAAAAGTGGAATGAGAGGAAGCTGCTGTCCTGCAGCATGTCTCAGCTGGGTATAAACTGGACTTTGATGATGCATCTTACCAAAGATTGCAAGAGAATTCCAAACATTCAAACATATCCATCTTGACTGCACAAGTCAAAGTATGGCATGTCTTAGATTTTCAGCTCTCTAAGTGCATATAAACTTAGAAATACCTCTGTGTTTGGTACTAGTTTGTTACAAAGAGATTAATTATGATAAAAGCAAGGTTTGTAAAAGATAGTGCACCTGGATAAATTTGATTATGCCTTGTGTAGGCAGATGGCATCCATGAAACTCAATTGTCCCAGAGGAAACTATTTACAGATGTAGAAACGGTTTTCCCCAGTTTGCTACTCCCCAGACATTTTTTCCTGTGCCACCAGAAACATCTCCCCACATTCCCTGTGATCTGTTTCTCACAGCCGTACACAAACCCCGTTAGTGCAAAGTGAGGGAACACCACAACATCTCAAGTGTTCTGCAATCTCAACCAGGCATCAGCTCTATGTCTCTCACCTCTTTTAATTCACATTCTCTCTCAGATGCTTCTCCATCTCTTTCTGCTTCCAAATCCAGCTTTTCAAAGGACACTTTCATTTTCAGTTGCTATGGTCAGCCGACTTTACCAGCCATGGGCTTTAACTGGCATGCCTGTCATTTTAATCACTATGTTACACGCCCACAGTTACTGTTTCAGTGATTGCAGGAAAAGTCCCTGCGATTTGCCTCATCAATCCCCTTTTTCCCATGTTTTTCTGTCACCAACAGAAATCATCTGGAGATTTTAACCTCTCTAATACAGGACACCATCCAAGAGCCTCACAGACTGTGCTTCAGGAATTTCTGCACTCTGTGAGCAGAAGTGACTGGCTTCTGAACAAGTAACACTAAAATTGCAGGTATAACCTGGCTCTGAACACACTGCTGAGCTGGGCTGGGCAGGGAGGGGACAATGCAAAGGACACATCAAGGCCTGTCCTTGCCCAGCAGGCCAGGAGTGCCCCTGGTACCCCTGGGCACTGCCAGCCTGGCTGCAGGGGCGCTCCTGGCTGTCTCCTGGGAAGCTGGCACAGCAGGCACGGAGGTGTTTGGCTGTGTGCACGTCTCAAATGTGCCCAACCGCAGCTGCACATGGGCACCCTCCCAGAGCACAGAGGTGAACTACAGCCCAGCCAGCTCCAAGGAATCCCTCTGCAGAGACGCCCAGCTACTTCCCACTCCTGTGGGCCACGTGCTGAATTTTTAACAGGAGTTATGACATGCTCTAGAAAAAGCAAGTCTTAAGAGCCTGGAAGGAGAAAAGTGCCATGAAAAGGGTACTAATGAAACAGAATAGGAGTGTGAGCAGTACAGGACAAAAACAGAGCAGAGCCTCTTAAGTAAGTCAATATTGTCTTCTAAAATCCTCTCGCTATGATGCAACCTTTAAAAAATGAAACATTCTCTTTGCTTTTCAAAGTGTATCTTTTCAGTTCTCCAATAAGGAAAAGCAAACAGTTCTGAAAATCACTATTAATATCTTTTTTTTGAAAAAATCCAGCCACATCTACACCCAGACTACTTCCTTATCCTTTCACAGAGTATGCCTTGCAGCAAGGCCTGTTCAGCAACTAAACTCAGTGAATCCCAAAAGGCAGAGTTCATGGCTTTATGACCACTGTACTATCATTTTTAAGGTATTTATTCCTCATTAATTGTGTCATTAAAAAAAATTACATTAATGGCAGACTTTACCTTTTGTAATATCCCATCAGAGCACGGCCACTCATGAGCTGAATGTTAAAACTGAGTTACAGGAGCCTGGCCCAGGGCCATGCTCTTGGGGGAAATCACCTCTCTAAACCAGTCTCTGGGCTCTCCAGTGCCAGGGCCCTCCCAGCAGCACCCTCACGCAGATGGATTGTGAGACCTCCCAGGACATCCCTGTGTCCCTCAGCTGGCCCAGGGTCCCACACAGCCCCTGCAGCCTGTGCCTAACCCTGCACCCCTGCTCAGGAACCACACTCACAGATCCCCTGGCTCCGGAGAGGCAGCGGGGCTGTCCTTGGCCAGCAGCTCTGCCCCTGCGCTTACGGCCACTGTTCCAAGGCCATCCATTGCCCCCTGCGGGCAAACGGCCACAAGGGACAAGACATGCAGGTGAATGAACGGAGCAGCACATCTGTGAGACATCAAACTGTCACTGTGAGAACAAAGCAGCGATGGAGCACGTGGTAGGAACTGACCTCACTTGTTTCGTGGTGTGTATGAATGAGCAGGAAGCACTTTCCCCCGGGCCTCAAGCAGGTATGAACATTCCTGGGTGTAGAAAATAAACTAATACAAAATATATCCATGCATTTAAAAGCACAAGCTACTTGAAGACCATTATGTATTCTGGCAGATGCATAAATAAACATCTGACTTCAGAAAGTCCAAGCTAAAGGTGGAGAGTGCCAACTGCCCTCTGCACAGGGAGTTGTAAAGAATCTTAATTACATCATCACAAACCCAGATTAAAACTCAATGGTGCACTTCACTCACCCATGGAAAAAAATGGATGGTAGCAGAAGAAAACATAGACACTGAAGAACTGACTTGTAATGGATTTTTAGATTTTTCAACAGCAAACGAAGCAGACAGTAAACTGATTATCCAAAAATAAACACTGAAAAACCCAAACTCAGGAGTTCAGAAAGCTCTTTTTCATGAACTCCAGAGAGACAAAATGACTGCCATAAAAAAGAGTCACAGCAGGAGACCTCTAGTTCAGTAATGCAGGGTCACAGTGCCAGCTGTGGGGTACACAAAGAGCTGTAACTGTGCATTTACATGTGCTCTCTCACCAAGCTGTCACTCTGGAGCCTATACTTTTGATCTGGTTTTTCCCCTAACCCAACTGACCACAATCCTACTGATCAGCTGACAGGAGGAACTGCAAAGGAAGGTAGATCAGTAATTCTCAGTTTGCTCTCAGATGTCACAGCTCATCTCATTAACCACCACATCTGTTTTGTGGCAAGAGAGTAACACACCTCGTGGGGCAACTATCTACATGGAGACCACCTTGCAAGTAAGGATCCTGCACCTGGATTTCAGTACCAGCCAAGTAAACTGGAAACTCTGGGACACAGGCACAGAGTGCTGGTGTGCAAACACAGCTGCTGAGAGGTCTTTTAAACACAACTAAGCTAAGAGCTGTATCAACAATGCAGTTTTAATTCTGAACCCTTATCTCAAATTTTCTCATTTCCCTTGACTATCTCTTCAACCACAGTAATTAAAAAAACCTCATCCAGATCTCAAAAACCACGAAACTGTCCAAAAAGTTGTACTGTTTGGATTACTTGGCAGGGAGGGGGTTATTTTTAAGGCTCAAGACTGCACACTGGTGATGTCTCCAGGCATTTACTGTCTAATCATGAAAGCCCAAACCATTTTACCTTTCAATCAAGCTTATTGAACAAACTGCCGTGACTGCAGTCACTGGGGACAGCGCTGCAAGAACTGACAACAAAAAGTATCCTCCCATGTGAAGCAGAGGTCTGAGAGGCTCCTCTACCCACAGGTCTTCAGAAGCAGTCATTTTAGGGAGAAAGGAACTTGTATTCCTAGAAGCAGCAGGCAGTCAGGAGGACTGACAAACCCGCTGACGAGCAGTAGTATCAGGGCTACGAGGGAGGCCCTGCTACGGCCACCTCTGTCGCGGGCAGCCGAAGCTGTGCGCAGGGAGCCTCTGCAAGCCCGTTCTGCACCTCCCTGCCAACTGCCAGCTGCCCTCTGAGCTGACTCCCAGCACGATCCCTTCCCCTTTCACGGCAGCCCTTCCCATTTGCAGGGTTTGTCACGGCCCGCACGCTGCCAGGCGCCTCTTCCCCAAGCCTTTAACCCCTGAACACCCGTGCCCCTGCCTGGCAGGGCCAGCTCAGTGCCACTGCCAGCTGCTCCTGCTGTGAACTGGGCTATTGACACCCGCATTTCCCAACACTTGTGCCCACGAGCTATTCATTAACAGCTTCTAAACACTACTTGAATGAACAAGACCTCCTAGTGGTATAATTATAATTTTAACTACCCAGAATGTCACAACAAAAGAATGAGTCTTCTGAAAAACCCCCGGAAAAATACAAGTTAATACTCAAGTCTGATTAAAAACCTCACCTGGGCTACCAGCAAACTGCTCACATTTTTGCTCAAAAAGATGTATTTGGCTAAAGGGATATTACATTACTGCAAAACTGTCTTTCAGAGCGCCCACCTTGTGTTCTGCAAAGAAAAAAACCCCACAATTCTAAAAGATTTTACAATCATGATAAATGCATTTCAAATTGGATGAAGTTTAGGATGCATAACACGGGAATTGAAAGAATTTTTTGGAGTTAGGGAGTCAATTTTCTGGTAGTCAAACTACCATGTCTTACATTACTACTATATCTGCATTCATCAAGTTTTCAAGTTTCATCTTCAGGAAACAATGGCAATTTTTGCCAGACCAGGACATTTCCCAAGGGGAGTCACAAAGCTGAGCCCTCTGCATGCCATTCATTATAAACTCAACAGCAGTTGGAATTCAGGGGGCTACTGATCCTAGAGAGGAACCAAAGCAGGACCATCAGAACCAAAATTCTGCCCCAAACCTGTAATGACAGGCTCAAAGCTGGTAGTGGAAGACAATAAAATTCACCTTTCAAAATTAGTTTGTTCCACTAGCAGAGTCATATTTCAGAATTTCTCAGAAAACTGTCCTCACACCATTTGGTTTTTCAAAAAAAAAGCATTTTCGGTGTTGCAAACAAACGAATGGCATGATCTATAATGTAATTAAAACATTTTGTAGCAAAAAAAGAACAAAGTACTCATAAAAAAAGTACATTTTATGTTATATATGCACCTAGCACATCTGCTATGCCACTGGGACAGATGTTTATTAATATGGATATCTGATCATATTGCTAGACTGTTAATGGCTCAGTAATCAATCTTCTAAATATCACACAAGTTTCTGATTATATGCAGAACCAATTATCAAAATATTTCAAAAAAAAAATCCTTTACTGCTGTGGCCTGTGAAAAGCACCATTAACTTCTAGTTTGGTTTCAACAACAGGGTACAATAGTTACAACACGCTGAGTTTATAATAAGTATGTTGTGTGAAAGGCTTAAAGACAGCCCCTTTAATATGGCAGCTAAAACATAATTCAAACTCTCAGGATGAGAAAATCTCCCCTGTCCTTGCCACAGTGCTACAGATCATGCCCTTACCTGAATTACTGCCTGGTAGTGAGGAGTTTAGTTAGACAATTAGACAATTCAGCTAATTATGGAAATATCCAGCTTCAGCTGAATATCAGTGTTTTAAGATTTCTCAAACTGTGTAAGTAATGATGGTTTAAATTAAAGATCATAACATCCTTTTGTAATATCCCAGCACATAACTACTGATGCCCACTACACATCTGTTCTCGCCTGCACTGTGGACGTATTCTCTCACCAACTCTTCCTCTAATTTCTAAGTCCTCATGAAGGTACAGATCAAGTTTACTTCATTGCAAGTTCACTAAAGAGGAACGAGTACCTGGCTTTAAAATGCAAAGAGGAAACTACTTTCAGACTTTCAGAATAAAAATATCTACTTTGCATAATGACAAAGAACAGTCTTAGAGGCAGACTGAAATGCATTTTCTTTGTACTTCATCAATCTGATATGTGCCTTGCTCATACTTTGTGAAAAAAAGGAAGCAAACAAATACTCATTTATATGGAAGACTCAACACCCCTGCAGTACCAAAGCAGAAGGGTTATGATGGTCCCATCCTCCCGGATCTCCCCCGTTTTTCATGGTGGGCTCTCCTCATTGCTCTGCTTACATAAACAGTGGAATGTAGAGACCACGTGAACGAAATTTGTATTGTCAGCCCCAAGCACTCAAATATCATGAGTCAGGCTCCAAAATATCACAGAACTGGAATAAACACCATGAGAATTAAAATAATACATCTGCACTTCTTCGTATTTACTTTCTCTTTTCTGAGCCTTCAGGGGTCCCATTTTCAGGATTTGCTCAGCAACCATGAAACTTAATTAAAAAAGGCTGGAGGTAGGTGAGTTTCTCCTACAATAACATATCTCAAGTGCCAAGACATGAAATAATACACGTACAAAGATTTTTAATAATGTTCTGAGTTATCAGCACTGACGTATTCTATGAGCCTAAGAAAAGAGCAGTTAAAACATGGAAGGTCTTAATCTCTGTCTGCTCATCAAATGGCAGTGAGGAAGCTGTCTTGCAGCCACACAGTGGTGAGACGGAAGTGGGAATATGAGAGGAGAATATTGGCACTGGCTAGAATCTACCAATGATGCCAAAAAAAAAAAAAACCAAAACAGAAAAGCCCAGAGCAAAGACATGAGAAAAATTATTAATGTGGGTGCTGTCTGCTAGAACAGCCTTTGGCAGACAGTCCTGTCTCTTACAGGGCTGTTCAAAGCTTACCTCACTTTGCTTTCCTCTCCACCATTTTAGGAATAAGGAATTTGCTCCAGACTGGCAATTAGAGAGCATCCCTCGTTCCTGCTGCAGAATGCTGGGGTGAGGAGGGGATTTCCTTCCCCACAGTGATGCAAGAACTCATCTGCTGAAAGGCCTGGCTGAGACACTGCAAACTGCAGCCAGAATCTGGGGCTTACAGAGATCATTCCTTACTGTCTTGGACTGCCTGGTGTAACCTCAGCAAGACAGGCCATTCCTGACTGGGTTAATTACGTACTTCAAAGTTTTCTAACAACAAAGAAGGCAGGAGACTTTTTTAAGGCGCACAAAGTATCTGCAGAAAATTGTATGAACACAACTGACACAATTCAGCCAGGCAAGTTACTTGTCATCAGCATCAGTGTCACTGCCTCTTTGCTGTGAGTTAAGATGAAAGCATTTGAAAGTATGTTTGGCACACGGTCTCCAGTGAATGAAACTTCTTTCTTGTGTCATGGTAGGTAAAATTTCCTAGGATGGAAAGGAGGAAGGGAGTATTTCAGTTGAATAAAACATGCATTAAAAAAAAAAGTGGTAGTCCTGAATAAAAACACCACTTCGTCTAATTCATCCATCAGTATTAAACCACACTTTTTTCTAAAGCCTAAAATTATAGCAGCAGCTTGTTTCCTCAAGCCTACAGGATTTAAAATTGAAGAGAACTTCTGGAACAAGTTACTGCCTTGGCAGGGAATGCAGTAAAGACAGCTGCTTGTTCACTGAAATCCTGACAAAATCTCGAGGGTTTCTGCTGCTGAGACAGCAAAGATGAGAAGAATGGCCCTGAGTAACTTAGTGAGGACTTCCCTCTGCAACATCCCCACCATCACTCCTCCTCCCACCCTCCTTCTGCTCGGTTTGCCTCCTGTCAGAAGCCAGGGGGAGACCTTATCTGAGTGGTTCTCCCTTGGGAATGTGGGATGAGCATTCCCAACACCAACAAGGGGCTGTTGCTCAAACACCAGCCAGACAGCACCTGAGAGCTTTGGCATCCTGCAGCCTCAGGGCCTGCCACGCTGTGGACAGCAACTGCTCTTGCAGAGAATCTGATGGACTGTTCTGGAAGTGCCCTTTGAGGAAAAAACTAAAAAAATATCCCACAGCCAGTTTAAAAAGGTATAGGAAATGAAAGATAAGTAACTCATTGACTCTCTTATTAATCCAGACTGAACTGCTGGTTCCAAAAGCAAAGGTACAGCTTGTGCAGAGGAAAGCTGCAAAACCCCACGTGGAAAACAGAACATTCTTGAGATGGGTAAGCTGCAATGATTAATCTGGGCAGGAGCTGCCCATTTATAGCCCTGAATACTTGGAAATGCAAACAACATGTTTCAGGCATAAATGCAAAATTAAAGGCAATACTGCTTGGAGGCCTGCAATCCCCTTCCAGCAGCAGTAACTCCCTTGGCAGCAGCTCCTTCCTGCCATATCCTGTGCTTCCCACACCACACCAAACCCTCGGTGTAACACAGCGCTGAGCTCCCGCAGTTCCTGCTAACAGATGTCCAGCATCTGGTGTCTGCAGCTCCTGCCTTCCTGTACAGGCACGGAGAACCCTTTAAGGAAATCACTTTTAGAATATTCATGTTATCCTCATCTGCTGCCTCTGACTGGCCCACTTGAAAAGCAGCATTGACAGAGAGCAGGCAGCAATAATGAAGACATTCCAGAGAGAGAAACAGAATCATGCATATTCCAGTACAGAAACCTTGAAGCACTAAATTAACTGGGACCTATGATCTGTTTGTAACTATTTAGCAAAAAAAAGTTATTTAAGAGCAGAGCATTACCATATGTCTAGCAATTACCACAGACCCATACATACCAAAGAGGCTTCTCAGCCATTACCCACTGAATATGCTGCTCTTGGTAGATGATTTGGCCAACAGGAAAAAGATGTTTAAACCAATGAACAAAATTGAAAATAAACCACTTGCTTAATGCTAAAAGTAAATCAAAGGTGTTAGCGTAAATGGCCATCTTCTCTTAATTTTACACCTAGCTTTCACAGTTTAACTTCAGCTCTCTAGGCAGACACAGACTCACCTCAGGACAGCAACAGAATTAGTGATCAAGTCATCCAGGTGCAAGTGGGAAGCTGATGTGAATGGTGAAAAGCAGGAGCTACATTCCTGTTTCCTCCTTCTCTCACACTGCACGGATCAGAAGCACACTATCTATCTCCACAAGAGCACTCAGTCCTGGGGCAGGCCTGCAGGAAGAAGTGTGCTCACAACAACCCTCCCCTCCTCCTTTACAGCTCTGGCTGTGTTTTATTTATTTTGCTTCTCGGTATATTAAGGACCTGTGGCCTATGCATCAACATAAAGAAGACCTCAGTGTCAACATCAGCTACTTATTTTAGTAAGGCGAGTAATAGAGGTACCTGTGTAGGGATGATCTCAATGGTCTGTGATAGAAATACGACTACAGCAGGGACTTCTAAACAAGAGCTTTTCAACAGGTTTACCACAAAATGAAGCAACCCTACTGAACTCTGAAACCCCCTCCGTTAGCTCTCACCCACCCCAGATACACTGAACAGTGTCACTCCTTCCCTCTGCCTTCACAGAGCACCCCCAAGCAGTGGGATTATTTGATCCACTACCTCCTAGCAATGAGAACAGCTCTCAGATGACCTTAACAGTGCAGGATTGAGACAGGTTTGAGAAATGTTGTGGAAGAACTTCTTACATTTACAATCTGCCATGCAGATCCCTCTCTGTTTCTGCCTGTAGCCATCTCCTTACCAGCCATGGGGTTGGGCAGGAGGCTGGCTAAGGGCATCCTCTGCCCTCCGGTCCTGTGTCTCAACCCGGCAACAAGGCAGGAGGGTGGAGAGGCAAAACTATTTGCTAAGCTTTATGAACAGCAGTACTCCATCTAAGTCTGAGGAGTACTGAGAGACACTGAATGCCACTGCCAGCACCATCTTAAGGAGAAAGACTGAGTTTTGATCCCCCAAAGTACCAAAACAGCAGCTGCCAAAAGTACTGAATAGAAAAATGTGTGTTAAAAAATGCCATAAAGTGTTGGAAGAAAAAAGCGTGAAAACCATTGGCAGGCTGTGCGAATCATGAAAGGTCCTGGTTTAATTAAAAAAGGTTGGAACAGGCTCCAGTCATAATTTCAGCAGAAAACAGCAGTTCAGCACTGTTTCTGTTGTTCACCGTACTCCCAAGGTGAGCATTTGTGCATAGTTTCTCTCAGAAGCATGCATATTCCAGAAAGAAAACTAAACTAAAACATTACTAAATAAAATTAATTATATAGGAAATACAGTAAGATTGCTTGCAAACCTGCAGCTTCTGGGAACAGTTATATTTTATTAGATGGCAACTCCATCCTAGCCTGACTTGTGGCCATAAAGAAACCAAAGGTTCTTTCCCGTGGAAATTATTTCCTGTGGGTTGATCACTCAGAGAGAAATAAGTCAGACATTTGGTAGGGTGAAGAGAGAGATGAGAAATAATACAGGAGAAGTGATTTTGGAAAAACAAAAGCCTCTGAAATAACCATGGCTTCATCTGCACAGAAAAGGGTGGCTAGAGCAACTGCTGTCATTCCCAGTCTAGGGAAGAGGGGAAAGCAATAATAAAATAATCATTTAGGAACAACTGAAGTAATATACTTCAGTAAAGGAAATTCTAAGCATAGTTCTCCTCCGCAGCCTAGAATGTACTTCTGGCATTCCAAATGACCAAAGCCAGACACACAAACTGGGGAGCATGCAGCTGATTTGGATACAGCTGGGCACCACCAACCTGCTTTCAGGGTATGCTGTGCCTTTACCTCACCTGCACAACGACATGAGACACACCCAGAACACAAAGAACCAAAACCCGATTTTTCTCCAATGCTTATGGACTTATTGTACATGTGAATGTAAAAGAATATCATTTGTATTATAAAATCTCTTCGCTTTGGAAAACAGGACTTCTTCAGGCCTCAAATTTTTTCTGTTTTATATTCTGATAGAGAAACCTCGATATACAAAGTTGATAGCACTGCTAAGGGAAAAGAAGCAGGGGGAAGATGGCAGGGAAGTCCCTGTCCCTCGGTCCCTTCTGCAGACTGCCCACTTGCCTCCCCACCGAGATCAGCGTGGCAGCCAAGACAGCACCACCCCTTTACTGCAGCCATCCCATCCCGGCAGCCACACACAACCCCCTGAGGAGTATCAGCAAACTGTTGTCACCAGCTCTGCAAAGCCTGTTCAGCCTCAAAAGCAATTCCCACTGATCTGTTTCCTTCCTATTTCACTATCTGCAACTACTACTCATTTTTATGTACCCCACTAGGTACTATCTGTATGATCAAGTTCACAAACACTGCAGTGACAAGTCCAGTTCTGTTTCACCAGCCGGGTCAACAGTGCAGGAACTGCCATGCATCCATTCTTGAACAATAAATTGTCAAGAAAAATGTGGGTGTACATCGTACTCTGAACATGACTAATCTCTTGTAGAAGTAAGCAAAACTTCCATTTGAATCAGCATTAAATTCACAGAAAAAAAAGTAACTAATATTTTATGTCAAATTTCTGGTCGTAATTAATTCACTGCTGTGTCTACCCTTCCAATGAAGGGGCTGATAACTGCAAAACTTTCCAGTCTTATTTCTTGGAAGCCCTCCAAAGGTTTAAGCTTCCAACTTCTGCTAATTAATTCAGGAGGAACCTGAACATATGGTGTTATAGCCAAAAATATATAGCATATACAAAATATAGCAAATAAATCCCATAAAAATAGGCCTATATTTTAAAGGGTAAAAAGCTGGAAGAGGTGCTTTGCCTTTTTAATGACTGCTTCTTTATTTTCCTAGGTGACACTGCTGGGTGCTCTCACCCAAAAACAGCTTGAGCAAAATAAACATAAAAACAAGACTTGCGTCAAGACACTGAAGCTCAAAAGGCAGGTTCCATGATGTGCCTTTGGAGAATGCTAAAAACCATCAATTCCCTCAACGCTGTCATGACAACACAACTCCAACTCATCACTGGTCACCACCTCTATCCAGTATCCCACGCGGCCTTGGCTTCCTGTTCAGGTGGGCCTGAGCCACGGGAATGGCCTGAGAACCTTCTCCCCCGTACCCCCATGCCACGGCCCCAGGGCACCCATGGCCCTCAGTGGCACTGCCCAGGCTCACCTGGGCCCATCCCACAGCCCACAAGCCCCAGTTAAGCTCTGGCCCAGCCCAGCCCAGCCCAGGCCTGGCTCACAGGTACAGCTGCCCCAGCCTCGCCCTCTGGCTGGGTGCTGGCCCTGCCTTGGCAGCAGCTTCTCTCCTGGGCAGGCTCAGGGACATTCTGCAGCCCGGCTTTGTGCCCCTCAAGGGACCATGGAGCTGCTCCCTGTTCCCCCTGGCGGGGACTGCCAGTGGTCACCAGCACCCCGTGCTGCTCCCACACCCTGACACTGCTGAACACAGCGGTACTCGGTGCAAGCTGTGCCTGCGCTGGGACCACTCGTGGACCCCGGCTTGCCTCCCTCAGGCAGCAGCTGGCCTGTGCCCTCACAACCTCGGGATGCTGCCCTCAGGACAAGGAGGAAGATGCCCACAGATGGCAGTGGAGCAGCCACAGAGTGTGGCTGCCCTGCAGCAGCCCAGAGCTCAAAGGCTCCTGTTCACCCACGCCGAGGGGCTGACCCCACCCCTGCCCACCCTGCGAAATGCTGAGAGCACACCCTGAACTGCTGCAAGGCACCCCTGGCTCCAGGCTGGGCACGGTGCCACTCATACAGGCACTGTTCTGACTTTCTGTGTGTGCCCAAAGGAGATGTCCCACCACAGCCCTCCCAGCTGCTCAGGAAATCTGGTCTGGAAGCTGTTAAATTACTGCCCGAGCTCCTCTTTACACTCCTGATGCCTCTGCTGACAGGAGCTGGTACTTGAGAGCTCTGAAATCCCTCTGTCCTCTAACTATTGCAGTCCCGAAAGATGAAAGGCAAAAGATGGCTCTTTCTGGCACAAGACACAGTTTGTCACTAAAACCGGGCTGTATTTGCTCTAATGTACACTGTGATTGTGTAATTGATTTGCTTCTCGTCCTGGATGGGTTTCTGCCAGAGGCTACTAAGACCTGTTTGTCTGCCTTATTTGTGATTCTGCTATATTTGACCATACATTGTCTCCATTTTATTAATTTGTTTTTGACTACATGTATCAGGCATAGACAATAGTTCCTCACTATCCTCTTTGCTCAACCAACGAACATCTCAATCTCTTCACTTTTTTCCCCTCAACTTTTATGCTAAGGGTTTTAAGTACTAGATACTCTGAAACAACTGTTACACCAATTGTAATATTGCTAAGAACGCAAGGAAGTCACTGAAATCTTACACAAGACTTCAGGAAAAACACCAAAGAAGCAACAGGTGTTGTCTCTGATTTTTTTGAGGATCCCCTGTCTCCAAATGAATACCAGTCACACGTGGGCACGGAGACAGGGAGGTTGTGTCAGTACAGCTTTGCCCCGTACCCACCCAGGAGGTGTAACTAACACACCAGCAAAACCAAGGATTTCTACAGAAGCGGCACAATTAAGAGCTTTACTGTTTAAAATGGAACACATTTCCTTGCACTTCAATTTATAAAATTCTTTTAGGATGTGGAGCATGTAATTGGGCTAATCAGAGGAATTAATCTTCACAGCTTCCATGACTACGAGGCATCCTACAGCACGCAAGAAATGATTCAGAGGAGGCTTCACACAGTCCAGCAGTAAGTCAACTAAACACATCACACAAGCAAACCACCACCAGAATGTTTAAGCTGAAGGGTTTTACACAAGACTGTTAACCAGGTGACTGGTAGAATTCTCTTGTGAGAATTCAGATTTCTACCTGTACACATGAAATTTAGGAGTAATTTTCCATTCTAGCTGCAAGTGACTGTTTGTTTGAAATCAATTAAAACATTATTTTAAATTAACTGTCACGTCCACATGAAAAAGACTCCATTCATAAAAAAGGTTCCATTTCTGAGCCCTGCTACTTTTATCAGTATCTGGTTTTCTTGCAGGAAAAATAAGAATTAAACAAAAATGGTTTGCAAGCATTGGCAATATAAAAAGTTGAAATGAAAAAGATCAAATGTCAACCTAATTAATTTTTGTCACCTTTCTATCAAGTCTGAGTGCAACTGTTAAGTTCAATAGCTCAATATAGGACAGTATTATGTTCACTTCCATTTCTTTTCCAAGGAAATGGAAGTTGCACAGATAAAGCACCTTTTTAAAAACCAGTATTTAAATGAAACTGTGAATGCCTCACTCTTCCAAGGGAAGAGGCAATAGATAAACCATGAAATAATTACACATGCTTACAGTGTAGAAAGATATCCACAATGGAATTATGTCACTGAGAGAAGGAAGAAACAGTGACAACATCCTTCTGTCCTGACATTTGCTAAAGAGCTTTTATTTTCCCAGAAATTCTGAGAACAATTTAGACTTAGACGTCTCTCCTGCCTGTACCAGAGCATTATGAATGTCATGTGCTGCCTGCAGACAGCAGCAATACGAAGAGTTGAGAGAAAATGTGTGGTTTGGGTTTGACAGCTGAGGCAGAGAACAGAAGTGCCTCAAACGGTTGTGGTTAAGGAACAACAGCTGACACAAAAGAACAAAAGACTGCAAAACCAAAGCGGATGCACATAGGCCTGTGTATGTACCTGTCCTCTTCCTACTGCGATGCTGACACGCAGCTCCAGTTTATCCCTTCCCTTTAGTATTTCCACTCCAGTTACAAGTAACAGCAAAACCTGTTCCCTGACTGTGGCTGCACGTGAGTCAGCTGTACTTTGCCACAGAAACGCTGCCGAGGAAAGGAAGAAGTGTTGTGCTCATTATTTTGGCCATTAGCTGTTCACTGTACTGGTTTACAAGCACTTCCCATGCTCGGTTAAGCTGCAAGGCAGCAAGCACGGGAAGGGCGTGCGAGCGCCTCTGATCCCCAGCAGCCTCTGCAGCTGCACGCTGCCACCAGCACAACCTGTGGCTCCCAGGGAACTCGGGCTCTTTAATCCCTAACAAAAGGCTCTACATCACACCGTGCATCCATCACCCACTGTGTTTGTTTAATAATTCTGCTATTGATGGTAATTATGCCTACTACACAGAAATAAATCCACTTAGCTTGCAGGCAAAGTGGATGTATAAATACTTGGAGTAACACTGTCACAGAGCCAAACTGTTAAATAATGTTTTTTTCTTGGAATGTTTCTTTTTTGGTTCTAAGACTTCAATCCACCAGGTGATTTTTCCCTTGGAATACACGGTTGTATAAAATAAGTAATACAGTTGGAATTTATAGATTTTTAGAAATTTTACTATCAAAGGATGAATATTTAGCACTTAATTTTTAACTATATTGAGTAGCAACTGCCAAATCAGTGTAAATACCTGCTGGTGTATGTATTTAAGAATCAGCTGAAATTATTTCTACTATTAAATTGGCAGAAGCAGCCACATAAGTATCATATGAAATACCATATTCTACGCAAGTATCATTAATAAAGACACAGTAGTAGTGTAAAGGAAATTCAGACTCAGTCACAAGCTTTTGAGATGGTCAGGAGTGACACACACTGGAGTTCTGCCTTCAAAATCCTGACTTATTTGTGTAAATATTAGAAGCTCTGTGACATTCAGGCAGAAGGAACAGTATCAGCTGATTGTGTTACATGGTCTAACTTGGCACCCCTCAACAACCCCTCACAGATCTGAGAGCCCGTGTTTATTTGAGAGCAACAACTGCCCGAGGCCACTGCAGGCAGCCCTGGCAGCCAGTGGGGATCCTGGAGCACTGCAAGCCCTTTAACAGCACTGGCCCCACTGTGGCTAATACAATTCTGCTGCTCGTTTTAACAGCCAAGTGTGTCTGCTTCACCAACCACGCTGGAACAAGGAAATCCTGCCAGCTCTGCTTGACAAGGCATGGATGATACAACACACGCAAGTATGCACACACAGCTGAACTGTTCTTGCTCTGGAAACAAATTTACCTTAGAGAATGTCTTTACATAATTAACACAAGGAGAAGTTGCTCTTAATATAGAACCCTAAGGAGAGGTTCACCTTCTTTGCCCAAAGTCATTGTCTCCAAAATAACTGTTCTTTCTGATGACTCAGCTGGAAAACACCTCTGTTGACAAAACTTTTACAACCTTCAATCTTTAAGTGATTTTTGATGAAATAATTTTAAAGTGGAAGTTGTTTGTTCTCATATACAGCTTATGATGCAAACACTGAGTAACTATGAACTCTCAAAAGCACCCCAGACTGCTTAATGAAGTAATGCTGAGCAGTGAATGCCCTGAGATAAGCTGGGAGGGGAGGGAAAGGGGAAATTCGTACCTGTATCTCAAGCTGAACTGTGACTGCAATGGCACTTAGTTCAGGGGGTTAGTAATAAAGGTACCATTATCTTATGTGGCACTGCCAAACCGGGTTGGCGACGTGGACAAGACTGAGCAGGAGAGCTGGGACATGAGATTGCCACATGGGTGAGAGGAGCTGGATGGAGCTGATACAAATCTGAGGGCTAGAAAGGCCAGAAAAAGGCAAGGAAGGCAGATTTCAGGGTGCAACGAAAAAGCACCACAGAATTTCAAAATCATCGGGCTGCTGGATTGGAAATACGAGGATCATGAGTAACTCTGAAGTGGGAAGGGGTGCCAGGAAAAGTAAATCAAATAGTGAGTTATGGGGAGGAGTTTCAGAGATGAAACTTGACTAGGAATAGAACCCCCCTTCTGTCCTCTCTAATCTGTCTGTTCCATCTCTTCAAGTCCCAGTAACTACAGAACTTCCACCTCAACTTCCCATCTTCATTTTAGATCCCTACTTTCCCAAGCAAAGATGAGACGTCCAGATGAATTAAGGCTGAGGACTGTGGCTATTACCAGGTGAGGAGCTCTGCTCAGTGGGGCAGCTGCACTTGGTGTTAACCAAGAGTACTAGAGAGAGGAAAGTTTAGCCAAGCTGCAGTCCTTGAAGTACTAGAGGTAGAAGCAGAATTACATTTAGTCTTACTACAAGGATAAGGGACACAGCTTTTGGAGGGTGACTTTGTTGGATTTTTTTCAAGCATTGTTCATTTGTTTTGCTATTTTCACTATATTTCTCATATTAACTCTGATACTGATGCCATTTTAGAAACAAATGTCAAGTAGCAAGAACAAATATGAGATGCTTTCTGAACGGTTTGCAGAGAGCTGCACTCTTTTGTTAAAGAAAATGTTCATATGGCCCCTTTTGAAATCTAACAACCTCCACCGTGGGTAAGGGGTAAAACCCCAGCAATTCTCCTTTACTGTTTACACCACAGAGAAGTGAGAGGGAGTGTCCCAGAGGCTTCGACAGGCACTGTGAATCCTGAATCCATGGGCTGCACGCTGTTAGGACAGGCTGTGAAACAGCCCAGCCAGGTCAATTACCAGCACTGGTCTCTCTGTGGTGCATCTACAAAATCACCTCTGACACAGCAGCAAGCTCTGCCTGGTATCCCAATCTTACCTGAGCTCTTTCCTATCATCAAAGTGCTCTGAAACCCCTACAGAGAGACATCCTGCAGTTCTGTGTTTGAAGGAACTTTCCTTGGTGCATAGGGCTCAAACAGCAAAACAATAAAACTATTCTCAAAAAGTTCATAGCAGAGCTCCCTTTATGCTTACACCATCGACCCTTCCTTGCTACTCTCTCAACAGGAATTACAAGTTCCAGTGTTGTGATCCAAAGCACTGCTTGAATTAGACACACATTCCCTTACACAAGCAAAAGGGACTTAGGTATGTTTACTAGCAATTATCTTTTTAATTGTAAGTCTGCTTTGGCAATGGAAAACAAAAATCCTGCTCCATTTACACATAAAGCTTAGGGAAAAACAAACCAAATGGAAGCCTGGGATTTTTCCCGTACATTTTTAGCCAATCAGCAGAGAAATTAGAATATTTTCACTAAAATACTATTAAAACTGTAGTAGCAGGGCAGGCCATTTCTTGCTATTACCTCTACAGAAGACAGCAAAAAACCCAAAACTTTGAAAACCACTCATTGGGATTAAATAACAATGAATGCAAGGTAACACCATCTGAAGAACAACAGCAATCAGCTTATGTAACGAGTGACTCAAATACAGAAATTTACTATTTTCCTGAGTATCTTCTGATGTAACAATATACAAAATGTCAGGATCTTTTACTTCTTCCATGTTCAAGAACTTGGGAGTTACAGACCGGAGAGCTCAGGCCCTAAGGTGAGCTGATGTTTGCTGTGGCTTCTGCAATATCCATGCCCTGAATGAGCCTGGGGAAGGGTCTGGAGCAGCTCAGGGAGCTGGGGGGGCTCAGCCTGGAGAGTCCCCCCCTGGAGTACCCTACAGTCACAGAATTACAAAGTGCAACTATTCTGAGGCTACTTCTCCCACGTAATAAAAAACCCCGGGCTGGGCTACATGGGGCAGAGAACTTCCATGATCCCACCCATGTTTGCTGATGGGTGGATGTCTGTGGTATTTCCTAGCCCCCAGCTTCAATACTGTTTTGAGTTCAAGATCACAGGCCTGGATATGGAAAACTCAAGGATCTTCACTCTCTCCAACTCCCTGACAGGAGGGTGCAGTCAGGTGGGGTCGGGCTCTGCTCCCAGGGGACAGGCAACACGATGAGAGGGAATGGCTTCAGGTTGCACCAAACGGAGGTTTTTATTAGGTATTAAGGAAAATTTCTCCACTGAAAGGGTGGTCCAGCATTGGAACAGGCTGCCCAGGAAGTGATGGAATCACCATCCCTGGAAGTGTTAAAAAACATGCAGACATGGCACTTTGTAACATGGTTTAGCAATGAACACGGTGGTGCTGGATAATGGATAGANNNCACAGCTGGTTCAGCTTGATGCAACTCTGCTCACTGAAACCCACAAAAAATTTATCCAGGAGGCTGAGACTGCTCTTCATATCTTGCATGAAAGGACTTACTTTATGAGGCAGTGTCTTGCAAGAGTGGCTGTGTTTTAAGGTTTCACCTGTCAGCAACTATATTACTGCTACCTTGACTGGGAGGGGCAGGACGGACAGACACCAGGGGAGGGGGAAAGGACGGACAGAGACCACCACCAGTATCTTCCTTTGTTATAACCAATTTGATGAGATTTACAGAACATTTAACTCAGAGCATGGCAGNTTAAAAACTCTATCTGCTGCTGTGTGACAATGGCCTCCAGCACTTATAAATATCGAAGAACCTTTTTTTACGCAATTACCTTGTGAAGTCAGTCATCTCCATCATAATCACACACATCCTCTTGGCCAGAACAATTATGTCATTGCTGGTATCATCCCATATTTCAATCTCTGCATCAAGCTTACTCTTGACTTTTTTGAAGTCAGCCACTTGCTCAGCTATCTTTTCCTTTTCAGCCTCTGGCAGTTGAGTCATCTTGGCCTAAAACAGAATAATTTGATTTGTAAAACATCTGTGTCAGAGTATTTTTCTTTTTTTCAAACAAAACCACTGCATATTAATAAATACATTGTTTAAACACACTATGGCCTGAGCCAACTGGTCACTTCTGAATTTCAAAATTCGTATGTTGTCACTAGGTTGGGCCAAATAAATAATCTCAGTGTAATGGGGACAGCAGTGTTTCTGAAACCATTAATATTAACATAGTAAGAAGATTAAAATCTTCCAAAGATCCTTTATGAAATATGACTGATAGATTTTCCTGTTCTTAGGGCTGAGGAGCCTAAACAGTTTTAAGTATGATACATGTGGAAGTTACAAAATGCAGGTTTGATTCAGGTACAAAATAAGCACTGAAAAGGGTTAATTGTCCTGAAACTCTCAGGTGTGTTTGTTCTCTCTTCTGAGAAGGTTCTATGTTACCATTTTAGGAACTGAAGAAGATTTAACTGTTCAAATATGCATCTTCTGTCTTTGCAGAAGATGAATAGATGAGGATGTCAGAAATCAGTACGTGAATAAAGATCACCAGAAGCTCCTGAAAATGCAGCATGGTGAGAGAAATGTTTTTACTCAATGTTCTTCATGAGCAAGGTGAGCAGCGTGCTGCAGACCAGGATCAGACACCCCTCCTGTGTCAGACCAGGCCAGGAAGCAGCCAGGGGCTCAGATATCGCACTGGCCTGGCCCTTGGTACCTCCCACCCCAGGAGAGAGGAGCCCTGTGGGCCTGATGGCTCTGCTGCCATGGTGGTTCTCATCTCACACCTTCCCCTCACGCCACCAGGAACTCACACCTACACACAGCAATGATTAACACGCTGCCATTACTCTGCAATGAAACAATAAATATTTTGTGACTTACTCTTGTTTAGAAAATATTATCCACCACCAATACAATGGAAAGTTAAGGCCATGGCTGAATTGCTTATAGTTAATAAAATGAGTGATCAGTCTTATACATGATGCATGTGTTTCTCAAGCCAAGCTTTTTCAGAGATTTTATTTAAGCTAGAATCACTGTCACAGGGTGAACTTTCTCACTTACACAAACTACTGAAAACCAGGGGTTTCCCAGCACGTACCTGTAAATGCAATCATGGAATCACACAATCACAGAATGGTTACAGGTGGAAAGAACCATCTTACAGTGGTCAGAATTACCCTACAGTCACAGAATTAGAAAGTGCAACTATTCTGAAGCTACTTTTCCCACGTCATTAAAAAACCCCAAGCTGGGCTACACAGAGAAGAGAACTTTCATGATCTCACCCATGTTTGCTGATGGGTGGATGTCTGTGGTATTTCCTAGCCTCCAGCTTCAATGCTGTTTTGAGTTCAAGATCACAGGCCTGGATATGGAAACCACAAGAAAGATGACATTTTAATGAGGGCACTGTGACATACAGCATCCTGCTACCTGCCAACAATAATGAGCTTCAGGTGCAATGAGACATTATCCGCTGGAACAAAGGGGCAGAGGAAACCGGAATTCTGACCTTGTCTTTTCTCTCCTTTCCCTCACACTGCTATAAAACCATGTACAGCAACAAAATAAAGCAATTGTATACACAGCCCTTTAAGCACAGATTTAACTTGGTATTGAAATAGGCAACATAACAGTCATTGTGAAATAAAGATCTAAATTGAGTGACTATTACTTGAGTGCAGCTTTATTTTGTCCACCAGGAGAAAATGACTTTTTCACTTCTTCTAAGACAAAATGCTATTATTGCAGTAGTAGATAACAGTTACCACTAGGTGAGGGGAGAAGTTAAATTTCTACTATTTTCTTCCTTCTATTAAAAAAAAGTATAGATTTTTTTTTCTTAAATTTCCCTCAATTAATTTTTCAGAAGGCTGTTTGTCCCTGGTAGCTGGAGTCTCCAACACTGGAGTTATTTCAATTGTCCCATCTGCAATCTGACTTACCCTTGTGAGATTGGTGTTTCTTTTCATTACCTTTCCACGTTTCAGTCAGTTCTCCATCAGAGGAACTGAACTTTTAAGGCCATGTAAGGACACATGTGGGTAACGACCTGGTGAAGATTTTGACTCTTTTCTCCCTGGTACACTGCTTGCCAATGACATCCCAACCCTAAGAACTGGCCTTTTGCCTACCTTTGTCTCCGGCTGCACTCTAAGGATCTGACTTTCATATAAACTTATGATTATGCTCTTTAAATCTCAGACTGACAGACATTTTTTCTTTCCTGACCCCTAAAACCAAATGACTGGCCAGATCCACACCACCACCATTCTTACCACTTCCAGGGACCAGGAAGGAAAGAAAGGTAACAGAAGGCAGCACAATACATTCAATCAAGGTCAAAGAACCTCCCTTGAAAATTATTTAACACTTCCAGCTTTGTAGGCTGCAATATGTCATGTAAGCACAGAGAAGAAAAGAAGAAAACTCTGTTTTTCTGCAATTTTGCAGGTTACAAAGAAACAAACCCCAGTTTCCCGATCAAGCAGATGAAAAATTTCTCAGAGCAAGAGAACAAAAATAACCTGCTCTTCCCATACTGTAGCTAGAAGATAATGGCAGAGATCCCAAAAGAACCGGTTTGTGTCCCTACTTTGTCTTGAGAGCTGAGGTTTTCATTCCACCACAGCCTCAGCAGCCACAAGAAGCCCTCTGGCCTGCTCCTGCTCTCCTGCTGCACTAAGCTGCACATTTGGTGAAAATGAACAGGACCCCTGCAAATCACTCCAAGGACAGTACTATATTTCAGTCAAACTCTTCCACAACAGTTCCAAGTGTGACCTTTACCTGTTTATTTCTTCAACAAACTCTGCAGACCACTGTCATAAAATACACACATAAGCTGAGCCCTGAGCAACCTGACCTGGTTGAGCGGCATCCCTGCCATGGAACTAGATGATCTTTAAGCTCCCTTCCAAGCCAAATCATTCAATGAGTCTGTGATTCTGTTTGAATGCCAGTATGCTCTAAAGAGCAATCACGAAGACACCACCGAGTCAAAGGGATTCTGTTAAAATTAGTAAGATGCGTCCACTACCTTTTACTACTACTTTTCCTACTGAGTGACTAACTTTGTGAGTTTGGATAGAGAGGTGACAGAGAGAATGCTGGATATTCAGCATTCCCAGCAAAGTGAATACACACCCCCAGAGATGAACTGTGTGGGTGTGTGATGCTGACAGAGGGGAGCAGCTGCATTTCTTTTGATACTTCACTACCTGCTGTCACCAGCTGCCTTCTCCCAGTTTCAAGAATTGCAGCAAGCCTGCTGAAGTGCAGCATTCCTTAAACAAGTCCAGAGAGTGCCTCATTTTTTCTGCCATGACAGCTCCGCTGTGTTTTTAGATACAATATAATTGGATAAACCAGATAAAGAGGTGGAACTATTGGGAGATAGTAAACAAACTGTTTAATGCCATTTCTGCGTCAGCCTTCGCTAAGAAGGTTGGCTTAGATGATGCAGCTGTGTCATATTAAACGTAATTTCTCTTTGTCCCAGGGCCATAGGCCTACAGATGAAAAAGCAACATGTCCTAAGTCTGGGCTTCAGCAGAGCTTTGCCACAGGCTCTCACATCATCCTTATTTATAACCTGGAGAAATAAGGTCTAGATGTAATCTCCGCTGAGTGGATGTGATATTGGTTAGGAAACTGCTCATAGAGCACTTATCAAGAACACACACCAAGCTAAGGGATCCATCAGGAAAAGTTGTGAAGGGAGCTGCCCTGACCCTGGAATTAGTCAGTATTTCCACAGAACCAAGAGTAACACATCACACACTTGCAGTGGAAGAGGCCTGGTTTACAATTCAAAGTGATTTTGAGAACTGATCTGAAAACATCATGGGGTGAGTTGCAGCTGAGACAAGTATGGGGTTTACCCCCCAAAAAAATCATCAGCACACACACAGAACTGAGACAGAACCAGTCATGGGCAGTTGTGTGGGTGGGCATTTGTGGCTGATAAAAGGTGGTGCTCTTGGCAGAAAGGCAAACCTCATACAAAGCTCCTTCTGAACCATGCACACAGCAGGAAATAGTGCAAACCTCACACTGGTGCTGTTGAGATCACAGGTGACTCCACACATTTTGCAATACAAATAGTCTGGACACAAAATTCAAGAATTTATTAACCAGCTGCAGAGCACCCAGAGGACAGAAAGAGACTAAAAGCACATATAGAAAACACTACCTAGAAGAGTAAATTAAGGTTACTGGAGTTATTCAACCTGGACTTCCCAAAAGAGAGAGGCCACAGAAGAAGGATGTACAAGTACATACAAAAAATTATACATGAAGAAAGGAAGTCTCACACTCTCTATGTCCATTGCAGATAAGTGTTAACATTATACCTCATGTTGCAATTAATAAGACAAACTTTCCACTACATCATCAATTCCAGTAATGAGCTGAATACAGAGAGCAATGCAATCGTTCATATATATGTGTGTCAAGAAGTATATTTATTCTACCTGGGCCCTAATGGCTGAATTAGCTGAGTTCTTGGGGTTCTTTCCAGCTCTACTTCATAGAAGTACATAATATACTGCTACAACCTTGAGTATTTCTGTAACTTAATCCCTCCCCTTTACGGAAATTGGGTTAAAAATTGGCAAGAAAATTAAATGCTTTTGATAGCTCATGACTCCTGACAGGGAATCTTTTGCTATGTATCAAGTGTCAAAATTACTATTCATAGAACCTACTCAAAATTGCAGTAGTTATTTTCATTACGCTTGGATTCTTATCATCATTATTTCATGCTTTTGTAGGGCTTTGGTAAAAATTAAACTAACAAAATATCCTAAAATTGTTTTTTTTATTAACAAAATAGGACTTGCCTCCTGATAATGCATGTCAGCATTTCATTCAATGTAGCAACTTAGATGTAAAGTATTTGCTACTTGAATAAGAATTGCTAATTAATTTGATGGCAAACCTAACTTCTCTTCTAACTACTTTTTATGCAAGTATCAACAGTTCTTCTTGGTCTTTGCCATTTTATCCAGTCTCTCTTCTTAGAGTTTAGTAGATTCTTAGAGCAATATAATTGATCGCTGTATTTAAAATGCACTACAAATAAAACAATGAAATAACTTGGCCAGGATTTTCTCATTCACACAACACACAGAGTCAACTTTTTATCAGCCACAGTATGCAACAAAACTGTATTAAAAAGTCATCTTCATGTCAGACGTTTTTGTCGATGCATTCACAAAACTGGCTGCAGAACTCTGAGAAAACCAGTGTGGGTGTGTGGCTGCCTGAAAGAGTTCTGCTCCCACCACCCCTAAGTGGATTATGTTATGAGGTAAAACATTCTGCCTCTCCCTCAATATGATAAACCTTGACCTGCAGTAGCAACTCTGAAATTAGGCTAAGGTGCTCTTGTCACTAATTTAGTAACTTCAGACACTTAAAATAATTTGTCCTGATCATTAACATGTACATTGTCTTCAGGGTTGAAAATGAACTGGGCAAAATCTTACTTGCCCTTGTCTTCAATGCAGAATCCCACAATAACAAGCCACCACCTCCCTCAGTGGAATTACACTGATCATGATGGCATAAATTGGTGTGTGATGAGTCCACAGAGCTGACTACACCCATTAGACACAACCACCAGAGGAAGAGCTAACTTCCAGCTGGGAAAAACTGCAGTAGTCCTTGGATCCACAAGCAGGACTTGTTTTTATGGCTCCTTTATCCTAAGGAAGGAACCTCTTCTTCAGGGATATAAAATCACCCTACAAATAATCATCAGTATTTTTATCCAGTTTCAATACCAGCTATCTCACAGCACATTGCCCAAGCTCACCTGTATCCCCCAGGACGGGATGCTGCCACAGGCACTATCACATTCATCTCAGAAACATGAAATTATCCCAGAGAAAAGATCAATGAAGTAACATTTTCAAGATGAATCAGGAAGATAAATACGAGGTCAAATCTCAGTCCTACTATCTCACCACTAACCTCTCCTCTCTCTTTATGGAGATAGATTCTGAAGGTGTGATTAATAATATATGACTTTTCCATACATAAGCGAAACAGATTTTCTAGTTAAGATGTAGCCTTTGTTACAAGTGGCACACACACATCACATCTGGTTTTATATGTTGTGATAAAAACAGAAAGAAAAAAGGCACCAGTTCCCCGCTGGAGCAGTGAGAGGCGTGACATCAAAGAAATTACAACACTCTTGACAAAGCAAGAGGAATCAAGAGTGCTGCTATGCAGAACAAATATGGAGCCAGATATGTGTAAATAAAACTGAATTATTGTAGCTGGAATGCCCAAGAGAAAGAACTCAAGGAGGAAAAACCGTTGCTCTGCAATCCTGCCAAAGCACTTCTGGAACACAGTCACTCCTGGTGTCAACACTGCATGCAACAGCCTCCCAACAGCACACAAAACCACACACAACCCACACACTGCCGAAACCGTAACACCTATCTTCCCTGCACAGATTCCTCATATTGCTTAACAGCTTCTGGGTATAAATCTTCAAATATCAATATCAAATAGCACTTCAAACAAAGAGGCTTTAAATCACTGTTCTTGTTTGCTGCTGCAGCAGCAAATAGATTTGTTAAGACACCTTTTTAAAAACAGTATGTGCAGGTGTCTGCCAGTATGTTACTTTAGGCTGAGTGCATACATATATAATTTAGTCAAAGCTATAATTTTCTATTGCTTCTGGGGATAATGTGCCATTTATGGCCCCAACAGCAGGATCTGAAATCTAGGAAAATTGTTTCTAAACTGTAGAACCAGGCTTTAAGCCATGACCTCTATCTGGATCCCACAAAAAGTAACATTTACAGTAATTGTATTATTATAGGGAGAAATGGAAAAAAATAGGAACGTCCGTACTATAATGTTAAAGTACTGGGGGTTTTCAGTTGTATTAACCACAGTCTGTGTGTAACAGTCCCTTCCACCTCACAAGGAGAAGCACATCCCAGAGACATCTCCCCACAGCACCAACCTGTGCCTCTGACTGCTGACAGCCAGCTCCCTACCTACCTCTGTCTTCAGCATCTACTTCTTGCTTTTTCCCCTCTGAAGCATGTCTTATTTATGGTTTTCTTCTCAAAGAAAAAGCATTCCCTTTAAAGAAGTACTCTGGTTTAGCTGACAAGTAGAAGACCATGCATGAAAATGTGATCTTGGAATGCTTTAGTGGACCTTTTCTTATTACATTTTGATAGTAAATACCTACAAACTACTACTTCTGTTTTGCCAGTAAGAGAACTTCAGCTGTGAAGTGACCTCACAGAACACAACACAGAACAGAACACAAGAGCATTCCCCGCTGCCAGGGCTGTCCCCACGCCCGGGGTAACACATACCCGGTCAGTCTTCCCTTCGGTCTGAACGCTGGTGCGGCTGCGCGCATCGTGCTCCTCCTCGAGGTCAGACACGTCCTCCAGCTCCTCGGGCGTCTGGGGAAAGGCAGGAAAGGGTTATTCTCTGTCAGAGTGGGTGACTTGGGTACTCGAGTCAAACATATTGTACTCGGTCTAAGATCTGACAAACACCACCCAGTCCCGTTGGAGCCATCACAGAACGCTGTGTTTAAACTGGTGTTGCTGCTGCTGGCAAAGGTGTCTAACAAGAAATGTTTACATGACAAGAATGGATCTTGAATGTGTCACTTACCAGGTTTATTAAGCAGCACGAGTTCCTGCACTACCAGAAAGAAGTGTCCCTAATTTGCTATTTTTATACATGGCATTATTTCATATGCCACTGTCTGTTCCTCCAGGTCACATCAACCACTGGTTGATTTTGTGATTCTGTTCCATTTACGATGAGAAATTTTCTATGCAATCTAGGTCTTCAGATTTATTTACTGCTTCCCTTTTATCAAAATATTATTAAAAGGAAAGGGGTTTCATGCAGAAGTTCTGAATCTTATCATAAATAACACAGTAAGAAAAAGCACAGTGAACATGACTTCATAAAGGACACTAAAAAAACATTAAAAGCAAGTTTCTTCTGTCAGCAAAACACTGCAAAATGAAGCACACAAAATTTTTGGGATTATGAACCACTTAAAAAGTGATACTGGTTCTGCCAATGCAATAGAGCACTCAGGAAATTTTCCTTTATCAAGTAAATTCACATTTTTAAGAACCAAAAATATACAGAACCAAGCTCTAAAAAACTTGTGACAGATCTACCACCACCTTGACATCTAGAGCTCCAATTAGAGGGAAATCCTGATGTTCTGAGTTCCCCAAAAGCCTGACATTCCAAGAGAAACATGACAACACCAGGATGATCAGAAAACCTTAGTAAAAGACAGGCAGAAAGAAACCCAGTCAATTCTTTTACTCAATTTTCAATCAAGTCAAATACAATGTTTTTAATCCAGAATTGCTATGTTCTCACCTTCATGTTTTTACTGTCAAGGCATGTACAAAGGAGATCTGTTGGGAGGGAAACTGCAGGGTTCTGTCATTTTATTTCTGGGTCCATAGCATGGTAATGGCCCTGCATTAACCTGAATAAATCCAGCTGCATGCATTTGTGTCCCTCAGGGAAGAACCTCTGTGGTCAGAGTGGGGTATATAAAGCACGGAGCTCAACAGCAGCCTTAAACAAGGTTCAAATAGCACTCCATTGCTTCAGCAGCACACAGACAATTTCCCTCACTGAAGAAAATCATCATTTCTATGAGATAACACTGCAAGAAATAACTCAGTGCTGGTGCACGAGTTGGCAGAAACAGTGTACTGGGGGTGATAAATGCACCTAAACTTCCTCCAGAAAACAGGCAATCAATCTTTGGGACAAAGATAAGCATAATGCTACACTGCCCAAGGGGGGAAGAGGAACAACCTATTTTCAGGCAAAGACTAACATTGTGATGAAGTCTCAATTTTAAATCTGGAATTAGACCTCATAGGAATTCCACAGTAGCCAAAGGCTGTTACCATACAAAAGTTGTTGGGAAAAGCTGCAGTGCGAAAGCAAAACGAGATTCTGGTGGTGGTGGTGGGTATCCCAGCAATAAAAAAACTATCATAAACTCACTTTCACTGGAACACTTAGGGACACTCTTATTAGAGGACCAATAACAGAAAGGATATTAAAACAGAGGAACTTCAGCTTCTCAGGATTACACTGACTCCCTCAGGCAGGAAAGAGCCTCAATTAAGTTTTACAGAAAGAAGAAATCATTTTCCTTTTAAAGTTAAACTATACCTTAATAAAATTTAAAAACCACTTTGCAGTTCTTAGATTTTTATAAAATTAGTTTGGATTTTTTTTCTGCCAATGATCATAAAAAGCTGGACTGATGGCAGCAAAGCACCATTTCTTCCTGGGTGAACAGATACTTGAGAATCCCACACATCCAATATAGAGTTTCTTTCTTCTATAAAACATGGAATTCAAAATGTTGTGACAGGGCAGAATGGTCAATAACTTTAAGACAGTCATATTATACATAGGTGAATTTTAGATAATGTGTTTAAGAGCTTTCTACCATTATTAGCCCACAACAAACTGTACATATTTACAAAATGGTTATTTTAGGGCCATCAAGAGAATTTTGTAGAATTCCACTGATACTATTTCTCTGTGAAGTCAAGCTATGTAAATATTACCAGCCTTAACATGGAAGCCTTGGCAAGCAAAGAGCTCAGCAAATGGACAGGAGGATAGGACACCTCTCATGGCAGTCTCAGGTGAGCTTTCCAGAGGCAAAACCAGCATTGTATTAATCTGATCTGGCACTTTACAAACTGCAAATCATAGAGCAGAGATCTCATCCCAGCTGCACTGACCCGGGGATTCCCTCTCCAACTCTTCATCATACACAGAACACTGACTCAGGGTCCAAGTGCTGCTCACCCGAAGCCCTCGTAGGCTAAAGGTTGTCAGAAACCCTTTTGTTTTTAAACTGCCTAAGGCCTTTTCAGGTTAGTGAGGTCTGTTTGTGGCTGGGGTGAGAGGTTTCCTGCAGAAAGCCCACTTTCCCAGCCAGAGGAGAGCATTCCCATGGAGCTCTTCCCAAGTCATTCTCTCCAAGGCCCGGATTTGCCACACTTCGAATTGCTGGTACCACAGAATTCAGAAAAACAAAAACAACAAAAAAAAACCAGTTACTAAAGACTAAGGACAACACTTCAAGCAGAGACAAGTTGTTGATTTATCAAACCTTAAATCATAAACCATAAACTATAGTCACTTTCAGACACAACATCAAAAACTGAAAAAACTCCCCACCGTAATACTGAGAACAACAGAAGTAGTTACTCAACTGTTTTCTCTCCGTGGAAGCTCTTTTATGTAATTCAACACAAAATCTGATTTTTCATGTTGCTCTCATGACGCACTGTTTATTAAAAACCTGAGACACACATGTATCTCCTTATATGAATATTCCACATGCCAACATACTCCAAAGGAATGTTTGATGACTGCATGGTTAATCTGGGATGAACAGGAGGGCTTGCAACACAAAATGGTGTGGTATCATCAACAAACACGAATTTTGCACAGGGAGAACAGCACAGCTGCATGACTGGAGTGAGAAGCATGGAAGGAAGCTGAGAGGATTGTTTAAGACTCCTAACAGGAGTTTTACCAACTGCAAGTGACAGAAGAGGTTCGAGTATTGTAGTCAGTGACAGGATGAACCTGAGACACAAATGGCAAATTCACTGTAAAACATACAAAGTATGGAATTTCCAGTGAATGTAAGGAAGAATGCTGAGGGGTAAAATGAAGCGCAAGACCCCGGTCAGCAACAACCTACAGACTTGTGTGTAACAGGGTGGTAAATGGAGTTTAGAAACAAATCCAAAAAAACAAAAATTGGAAGGTTTCCAGCAGCCACAGGAGCAGAACTCTTGAACAGTCTCCCCTAGAGGTGCTGGAGGAGGGGAGAAATTCATGCCAAGGTGAAGCCTGAGCAGCCTGCACTACAAATGAGGTGATGGAGCAGCTGGCAGCAAGAACAAGGCACAAAGGGGAACAGGACACCTGCCCCAGCCCCGGCTCAGGGCTCCAGGAGATTCCGGTCCTTCGTCAAAAGCCTTTGTTGCTCCTGACAAAAACACATTCGAGTTCGTTCCTACACATACATTCCAGGCTGTAATTCCATTACTGTGGCTGACAAGCTACACAAGGAGCGTGTACTCCTTTTCACATTTCAATGATTGCAATAAATCTGCATTCTCAGTGGGTTTGTTACTGAAGACTCAGGCTGAGGACTCAAAGTCATATTTATAGCAAAGTCTAATATTGATGAATTTTACACCTTCCTGGTACTCAACTTCAAGCCACAACAGCAAGTCATTACTACTGCACCCGGCTGATTTCAGGATACGAATTACCTTTTCATCTCTGAAATGAAAACCACTCTCTGATGACAAACCTTTTAATTTGCTTTTCTAAAAGGATTTTAAAGAGAATAATTAATAAAACCAAGGTCTGGCCCTAGTCTTTAGATCTCTGCCAGTTTTTCTAAACTGGTTGCATATGGGCTTTTTGGTTTATCTGGTTTTTAATCCGAGCTTTGTAGAACGATTTGACTTGTTTTCACAGCATCTTCTCCAACACAGGTTTTTATGCAAACCCTCCTAAAAAGTGATCATCCAAAGAACTTTATCTATATCATTTGCTTTTAAGGGTCACATACAACCCATGGAACCATCAATCCTGCCAATAAAGGGCCTCAGCTGCTAGAATATAACGCAGAGCCAGGTCTAAAATCTCAATATCTACAATGCAAATGGACAAACAGGCATCATGGTGTGAAAGGAAGCTATCTCCTCTTATCTAACATACAATTAAATGCTGACCTTTATACTGTCATTATACACTCTTATGCTTTATCTTATCTTGGTTTCAACAGCCCCATCAGTCATTCTTTCTCCCAGATCAATACTATAATGCAGAGCAGACTAACACCTCAACAGGAGCTAAGCTGATGAGCGATGTCTTTATTTTGCTACGCAAACGCAGTTATTTGTGCTATGGAAATCCCACAGCAGCAGCAGAAATGCTTGCGTGCACTTCAGGAGGATCAGAGTTTGTCTATTACAACCCTCAGTGAGCACATAACGGGTTTACAGAGATTATCTACTCTACTGTGGACACGTGTCTAACGCCCAGCTTCTGAACCTTCCATCCCGTCAGGCCGCATGTCCCCCAGTGCAACAAACCACAGGACATGTGTCACAAACGCAAAAATAACGGGCTTTGCAAAAATTCAGCTACTGAGTGATATTTTTGTGTTTTAGTCACAACACCACCCTTATCTCACACTTAATTCTGCCAGATGACACACTGCCAGAGCAGGAGTTTTGAGGCACTAGAAAGAGAACAAGAAATTGCAAGCACTGTTTTTCTGGCTAGTTTAGTAAGAGCCTCACGTAATTGTTGCTTTTTAGTCACTTAAAGTACTTTTTATGTTTTTGCTAGAAGCAATTGAGTGTTGAGAACAATACACCCCATATTATGAAGGTCAAATTAAAATACTATGCTCTTAATCTGTCAATATTGTGACATCTCAATGCTATGGTAAATACCATCTCCTCTGTTAAAAATTATCACGTGTCTATTCTTGAAATCTATTCTTGGCAGTTCCCTTAAAATGACATCTTTTGCATACCACATCATTTGGGACATTGTTAACAAAAAAACAACAAATGATTAATTGAGCCAGAGATCAGAATTGTGTCTTTGACAGCAGTAGTGTCACCAAGCACTGGCAAGGGATTTGTCATCAAACAATAGTAAAATCATTATCCTGCCACAGCCTGTGCACATTTTCATTTTCAAGTGTAAGTAATAATATTTCTTGTCACTAACTGAGAAAATTTGGCAAAATACTTTTTTATATATTAAAGTTGTAACTCCAGGTAAGATCAGTGAGAATTTAAACTGTGGTGAAGAACAAAGTACTTCATTATGACAATAAGTGATGACCTTTAACACTGAAAGGTGAAACTGTTTTCAATAATAAAAGATGTTATAGGGAACAGAGTGTAGGTTTTAAAACTAAGAAATGCTGTGAACTCATGGTACGGGGCAAAAGTTGCCTTGTTGTTACTGGATGCTTGGAGGTTTTGATTGCTCATTTAACAAGTCACCTTGTAACACTCTGCTCCAGGAGATTAAGACCAAAAAAGTTAAAATGAATCACCATTAGAGACAGCAACGCAGATCAATAGCCTGGCTCCATGTGACAGTTCCTGTGCTTCCAGGTCTCACTGGGCACACATCAGGATACCGGCTTCCAATGACCAGCCAGGAGAGAGGGGAGATCTGAGCTGAGGAGCGTAACTGAGAAGTTTGAAGTGAAAATTCTGAGTAGTGCCCTCTGAAAACCCTTTTAATGAAACACCATGAATCTGGCACAGCTAAGTGAATTGGCACAGAGAGTTTTAGCGACTGTCTTCTATCCTAAGCTACTTTTTTTTGTGCTGGAAATGTGCATTTCAGCCCTGTTTTTATTGCTTCCTCTTTCCTTTCCCCAACAGTACTTTGTATGTATGCCACTCTCATGTAATGCCTACAGCAACTCAGAGATTTACTCCTGGAAATACTGACTTAGTTACGCTGCACGAAAGCTCGGAACACATCTTTAACTCTAAAAGTTGGGGAAGACTTGACATCTGCCTGAAAAATCCCAACTAGTAAGGGTAGCGCAGCCATAAGGGTTGTAAGATATGAGCAGGGTAAGATTTATAAACAAGGTAACAGTTTTATAAAACTAACAGCATGACCAGAAAAGCAGCTAAGATTTCAGGGGTACAAATCCTTCATTCAGGGACCTGAGGACTCACTTAGGAACCTGGAAGCTGCTTGACTTTTCTCCAGTTATTTTATTTCAAGAAGGCACTTTCCTGGGTGCAACTTTTAAAAAATAATTTCAAATCCCTAAGAACAAAATATGATCAAACACATGTATTACAATCACACACCTCTATTTTAACACAAGTCCCTGTCTTCACAAGAACCATGACAACTGATACACAGCTTCATGCAAAGCATAGCCTTTGCTCACATTTATTAAGTAGGCAAAAATCACCATACAGCTTAGAAGCTTCCATTTAAAACTCAGAAAACTAATAATTAACAAGAATAGAACAGCAGGTTTTAATACAAGTGATTTGATCTTCAGCTGTCTAAAATGTATTCCTTGTTTCTTCTGCTGGGCTGACATACATTTGCTCCATCTAGTGGGAAACTAATTAAGACATTTCATTTATAACGGAAATACCTGTTTAAAAATGGATAGTGAAAAACCAATTAAGCCATTTTTCTTTGGCTAGTAATGTTCATAAAGCATATTATATATGGCCTTATACACAGGCAGTTTACAGCTGTGTTTGAAATAGAAGACTTCATTTCTAAACATCACCTCAGCATTCGAAAATGAGAAGAGATTAGACCTTGTTTTCTCTCTCTTATCTGTACATATTAAAGGTAAACTACAACATTTTTAACTGTCGGCCTAACTAACTCCAAAGGCAACCAGAGAGGTGCTGTGCATGTTCCCTCCGCAAAAATTCATGTTTCCCATTTTTAATAAAGGACAGAGGAACAAACTGGCCAAGTACAGGCTGCTCACCCTCCTATCAGTCCCTGGGAGTGTCAGGGAGTGACTGTCACTTAGAAAGGCTCCTCACACCACCTCTCAAGCCCTGTAACCAAGCTGGGCCATTAGCCTTTGGCTGCCAGGCTCAGAGGGCAGCGCCTCCCAGGCCATCCCTGACCCAGGAACAAGAGGAGCACCCAGGTGTGTGTCTGAAGGCCAGGCCACCCCTGCCAAGGGCCGTGGGAGCTGCTGGGCTGCACACTCTGAGTTTTCACACCACACCAGGCAGGGAACTGCCGGGGGCTCAGGGGTAGGGTCCTCCGGATGGACTGACGGACTCTGGAGGAATGAGCCCACAGGAATCTCCTAAAACTCACCACGGGAAAATGCAAATACTGGCACCTAGGAAGGCAGAAGCTACAAACAAAACGAGCTGGGGCTGCCTGACTTCAGAGCAGAGCAGCTGAAAAGGACCTTGGGCTCTTGGCACACAGAACACCAGGCAGGAGCCAACAGTGTTCCTTGGCAGCAACAAACACACAGCATCCTGAGATGGAGTGAGGTGTGGCAAGATAAATCCACTTCTGAGAACCAGAGAGCTGAAGTTATACTTGAAAATCACATAATAGAGACTGACTTCCTGCAGAATCTCCCTTTCCTCTCTTAGAAGCCTCCATTTTTTGTGGAGGAGACAAAAAGAGACAATTCAGAATTCCACAAGATACATAGGTTTCTCAGATGAATAAAGTCTGAGCAATGGTAGCCCCCTCAGCAAAAATTTCTCTCTTACATGTCAAATCAATCTGTTTCTGTTACATGAATTATGCTAAATGATTACACTAAAATTCCCTTGGATAGATTAATATATTCCTCACCAAAAGGTTGCCAATGGTAAGTGCATTTCTCAAACTGGAGTAGATGAAATTATTGACTACAACATCTGCTCAAGCCTCTTCAGTCTCAACCCACCCTCTGTACTGAGCTGCAAGTAAAACAGAGCATCTTTTAAAAAGATACACAGAGTAAGCCTGTCCATCACAAACTCACGCCTCACTGAAAAATGCACACTGTAATGCACAGCCTGCTTCTCCAAGTACAGGTACCACTGCTGTCATCCTTCCCACACATTCCTACCCAGGATTTACAATTGTTAAGTGCAAATTTCTCTTCTAGCAGCTATTCCTCCCAGACACTCAGACAATGGAAATAAAACCACCCTAGCCATGAATCCTGTATCCATCACTCTTGTTCCTGCTTTTAATCATCAAGAGGCTTCAGATGCCCCGAACACGCATCCACCCCCCCTCAGTCATTCAGTCCCCAATAATGTTCAAGTGAACGATCAGTGCCAGCTGACGTGGAACTAAGGAACCCATTAGGGCCCTCACTGTGCAAATCAGCCTTCGTGTCACAAATCACAGATTTCATTCTGCTCTGGGAGGCTGAGCACCTCCATTACCAAGTAGGCTCTCCAAGCAAAGTGGAATTAAACGCACACAGAAACAACTGCCCCCCAAAGAACATCAGTTCAGGTCTAGCTTCTGAACAATTTACATTATTTTTATGCGAAAATTCTTGTTTGTATGTGACATGAATTCTTCCATCTGGGAAGGTTTCATGACCAAGTTCTGTGAAAGGCAGTACAGAACATTCCCCTCTAAGACATCAAATGAGGAACTTACTCAGATCAGTACTCTCTCTTTGTGCATTTTTTCACAAGACACAGCTTTGACAGCCTCTGCTGCCCAGTGAAATGGGAGAGACTCAATACAACTCTGTCATCTGCTAATGGACAGAGAGAAAACTGGCACAAAGAAACACGAGAGCCTTAATATCTATGAAAACTGAACAAAATCTTATGTATGAAATTTGGTTTTCTTCATGTCCAAACTGAATCTTCCCCTTGTAGTCACAGTTTATTCTCTTTGTATCCATTATGAATATGTAACACAGATTTTCTCCAGTCTCGTGCAAAAACATTTTACATCAATGAAAACAGCTATCCCATCTTTCCCTTCTCTCCCTTCTGGTTCTCTGTTCCCTGGGCCAATTAGGACTAACACATTTGGTGTTTTTCTCATAGGTCACATTTTCTAATGCTGTGGTTATTGTAGCTGCAATAAATCAGGGTGCACTTCCTTAAACAACTAGGAAACTTTGGATGTTCTCACTGCTCATTTTGGGACATAAAATCCCACTTCTCTTATTTTTAACAAAGGTACCTAGGAAGCTGAGTAACTGCAACCAGTTGTAACTCAGTAAAATCTTGCTTGGTTGCATGGGCTGAAATTGGTCTTTCAGACATCTCCAGTATTATCTGACTTGAACAGTAAGTGAACAGCAAGAACTAATGAATCTAAACACAAATTAACCATAAGCAGCCTAAGTTTTATCAGTAACTGGCACTGATAGAAATATTTTTATCCCATGGCAACAGATTTTTAAAAGTCTTTCTCACTACAACAGAACAGAATACGGGGACTTTTTTTTTTTTTTTAATGCAAAGAGAAAAACACACGTGATAAATACTTGCTAGAAAAGCACTAAGAATTGCAGAGGAGCACAGGCTAAAGAGGACACAGCACCATCACATTCCTGAAAATAAAGGCAACCAGACTGTTGTAAGTATCTGTAGGCACAGACAGCAAGCCTTATGAAATAAGCCTTCCCTTCAGCTGAGAGCTGAGCCCCCACTGCCAGTACTGTACTGAGTGCTGGGCACTGCACCTCCCAAAGGAAGGGCACAGCTGGAGAGCAGGAGCGCAACAAGCATCAGCACCACATGAAAAAGCAAAACAAACCCAACTTTAGGTATACAGGAAACAAGCAGATCATCCATCCTTGATGGGCATGAAGTGCTTTAAGATGCCATAAGGAGATGCGTGGAGTGGATTTAAGGAAGAACTTTCTAAAGGAAATGGAATGGGATTGACTGCTTGAAGGCACCCTCCGGTTGCCAGCTGTGGATGTTTCTAAGAACAGGTCAGACAAATGAACACTGGGAATTATCTGAAGTTAATCCTGATCTGCACAGGAAATAGTATTGATAGAGTCAGTTCGGTATCTTTAGAGTTCATATTTGATTGCTGTATTTATCTTAGGGCAGATAAAAATCAGAATTTATGTATTAGTTACCCTTTTCCAAAGAGAGTGGCACCCTGTGGGGATGCCACTTTTCAGGCTTTACAAAAGACAGTTCTTACACCACACCTTAGTATGAGGCACGAGAAGAACATCTGCATATAAAGAACACATGACAAACTCTAAGGTAGGAGGAGAGAAAACAGAAAAGAAATGAAAAAAGAAGAGGAAGGGAAAGAAATGAAGAGGATACAAAAACCACCACTGTGTGAGGCAGGACAATGCACAGCTATGCCTGGGACGCAGCACCACGAGTCCTCCAAGAAATACTATGCTACATCTTTGTGGTAAGCTACTCGTATGGGCTGCTGAATGGTCCCTGACAGGAATTTCAATTGTTCCTCTTTCCTCTTACCTTCTCTTTGTGGAGGATGGTATTTTTTGGCAATTAATACTGCTCAACCTTTTTTCTTCCCCAGGCAGTAGATAAATCTCAGAGCTCATCAACATACCAAAGAATAAACAAAAAGGAGCGGAGATGTATCACAGCCTACACCCGAACTCTGCCAGGCAGAAGCTGCCTGCCAAAGCCCTGAGCTATCTGGCAGCCAATCCCACAGGCTGAGTAAGACTGAACCACTCCATCTCCAAAGAGCCAGGCTGCAGGTAATACTTGCTACTGAGCTTTCCAGGAGAGAAATTTCAGGAGAAAAAGAAGCTTTTTTCTGATAAACTACACACAACGTAAAATTTCATCTCAGTTTTACTCTGCTAGGTGAGAAATGTGAGAATTTTACAGGGAGAAAACAGTCCTGCAAGTTATAAATTCAGTATGTTCTACAAATGGCATGAGGCGATTTAATATGTTATTTAATAAGCCAAACATGGAAACAAAACCAACAATACAACAGCAACACTATCAGACAGGATGATCTTTTCATTCAGGAAAAAACAATTTCCTTTCTGCAGTTAAAAAACAACCAGGGTGAGTCACCTGCTTTCTGACCTGTGAGCTTCCTATAAACTGCACAACCAAATCAAGCACCCAGTCTGAGATGGAGGAAGCTGAAGAGGCAAGGTTTAAGGCTGTATTAATGGAATGGAACCACCAAGTGGAAAGAAAAGCCTAAGTTAAGCAGACATAATTTTAGGCTTCATCTCTCTTGAGGACTGGCTCCATTTCAGCAATAAGTGATTAACTGCAAATCCCAGTACTGGTAAATTAATTCACAATTTCCACTGATGTTGCTGTGCCTAAAATCTGGAGAAGTTCTGCTTCTGGTTCCACTTACCAAGGTGACAAGTAGATGTTTTATTTGTTGCCCACTAAGCAGCCCAGATTGAGCTCCACACTCCCACGGTTCCAGGGCACTGGTGTGACCTCGCATCACCTCCAGCACATAACCAGGTGCTTTGTCTTTACCTTTGTTTGCTGTGCTTAGCATTCCCTCACTACAACAGCAAACAACTATTCATGTCTGTTCTTTATTTGCTGAATGTTAATTAAGCCTCATGCTTGTTTCTTTACGCATTTGGAATCCAGCTTTCCCAAACCCATACACATTTCAGAGTGTATTTGACACAGCCTCCCTGTGGGGCCAGCCATGCTCCCAGCCATGGCATGCCCTGCTCAGGTGGGATGCCAGACTGGTTCCTGACTAGGGCAGAAGGGTCCAATTCCCATTCTGAGAACACACCAGCAACAAACATACAGCTGATACCTGCCGATCTGATTTCCTCCATGCACAAAGCACACACTGATCATAAAGAAGACAAAAGGCAGGCAGAGGTGTGATGAATCCAACATACATAGGTGGTAGAACAATGGATGCCAGCCCCTCAAGCTGGCTCTGACACCAGTAACTGCGGCCAAGCCCGTGCCTGCACTGCAGCACCACACAGTCAGCCAGGGAGCTCCAGGGGCTGTGCAGTGATGTGGATATTGCCTTCGTGTGCCGGCCATGACCCTGAGAGAGGGAGCCCAGAAGGCTGCAGTGAGGGATGAGATTGCTGTGCCGGGGCCTCACAGCTGCTGTGGGTGCAGGGGCTGGCCGAGGCAGGCATCAAGGGACAAAGCTGTTCCCAGGGACACGCGGCTGTACCTGTGTGCACCCCCGGCCTCACTACGGAGACTTCCAGCAGCTCTCTAGCCTTCACATGGATATGCTCTGCTGGATCCTAACACGGACGTTATGACTCCTTCTGTGGGTGAATTTAACACTTCCACAGATTCCAGGAGATTTCAAAGGCTAATCACACTAGCCCATATGATCAGTTCTTGTGTGGTATTTCATGCTGGACCATGTTCAGGAAAAAGGAAGGCTCCTACTTTCCAAAAGAATTCTGTCCAACTTGCTAAATAATCAGGTTTTCTTCTATTTTCTATAATTTTATGCAGACTACTTCATGAAGACCAGGATCACAAGGCACTTGGAGTAACAAACTAATTTCAAATTAATATTACTGCTCCAATTTCCTAATAACTGAAGTACCTGCTATAGCAATTACCTTGGAGGCACTGTTGCTGTTTGCTAGGCTACACTGGAGGAATGGTGCAGCAAAACAGCAATTTCAACCCAATCCACGTGCTAGAGGATGCACAGCACTCGCCTGCAACACAATTCACTTCACTACTCATATACACTGATTTTGTTGGTAATATAATGAAGGGACTCCTTTGTCTCTATTTTAAGAACAGGCTCTAAGTCCCAGGATTTCTCAGGAAATTAGGTAGCATCAGTTTCATCAACCTCTACAGAATCTTTTCAGGCAAACAGGACTCACAAATACCATCTTCCACTTGTCAGGGTCAGTGGAGGATTTTTTTTTTTTTAATTCTCCAATAATTTTTTTCCCAAGGTTTCTTTCTTTGTGAGTCAATTCCCTGTTACCACTATGTCTCCGTATGTCCACCTCCCTTCATCAACTGCATTCCAACCCTGAGCACACTTTCAAGGAAAGAACCTGGTGTGATTCAAGTTGGCAAGCAATGTTAATTAAAAAAACCCCAAACCAAAGGCAGGAAGCTGTCATTAAAAGCGGAACCTGAACTCAAATATACCGACGGAATACTAAGGAATTCTAAAAACAGAAACCAAAAGAACTCAGGGAAGCAATAAAGAAGCAATTAATCCCAAACCCCTTCCACTGCCACACTGCTTTATCAGCAAGGACATGCATGACAAGAGGACCAGATCTGACACTGTTACACCACCATCAAAGCAGAGAATGACACAGACCCCAGCACTGCTACCCTACTCTTGTGCCAGCAGAACTGAGATCACAATCTAACACATAGAATTATTATTAGTTTTTGAAGTCTAGTGACATTCTGAACACATTTGTGATGTACCTCATTGCTTTTCTGCGCCACCCTAAAAAAATCCATCCTGCTAGAGAAATGGTTCCACAGTGATAACGGCAACTGAGAAATTTCAACTAAACCATGGACCTTACAGATCGCTGTGATCAATGGTAAAGGGAAATACAGCCAGATCTAGCCTGAGCAATGAAGATCTCTGAGGCAGGACTGCACCAGCACTGACAGGGCTGACTGCAGCATCAGAGCTACAACAGCCTGGGCTCGCAGCACTGCTGAGAGCCTGCTCCATTCCCAGGCTTGCCCTGCTCACACTCCAGTGCGCCATGTGGCAGGATGCATATTTTAATGGAGTATCTACGATTTGTAACACTTTTACTGTGCTACCCAGTTTTGGTTCCAGTAATTCAGTCCTTCCCTTTTAACGCAATAATATTCATTCCATTTCTCTGGGAATATAATTTATATCAGACAGTAAGCACCAAATGGAAAGGAAGGAATACACATCACTTTTTCTTGCTCTAAGATAAAAAAAAACCCTCAGCAAAGATTTTAATGTTCCAGAAAAAATACTGTTATGTGCTTCAGCTTCCAATGAGCCACTACACCAGAGCTATCAAATAACTCTGGAAGGTTCTGTCTTCCTGAAAGAGGGGGGTAATTTTGTGAACAATTAAAAGCATAATCATATGTGACACTTGCAATGTAATTTAATCTCTAGACTGGGAAGAATTGACATTTAAAGTAGTATCTAAGCCAAAACTGTTTATGCCATCCATTTCCATACAAAGCATATTGACTCCTGCACGTGACCCAGTAATCCCAGCACTAGGAGATTTTCCACGGAAAGCCATGTAGCAATTTGCTGCTGAGGAGCTCTTAATTCACAGCCTTGCTTGACGCCTAAGGCTGTGTAGTTTGGGCAGAAGACAACACAGAGTTGCCAGGATGGATAACTGCACATGGATCTTGCAATGGATACAGTACTCAGCTGACACCACCGCCGTCTCTGTGTCGGCATTTCTGAAATCAGTTCTTATTTTTGTTTGTGTGTACCCATAAAGGTTTGCCTTTTTTCTTTCTTTTTTTAAACAAAACACAACAATCCTTTCCATTAGCTGACACTTTACAAACTGGAAACCTACGGCAGGCTAAAGAAAATTCCATTTTTAACTGGAAAAGATGGCTCATACATTCCTGTGCTGAGTGCAAACGATAAGGCATAAACACAGCAAACGGAAGTGCAAGAATTACAGACTAGTAGCTGCATGCAGTGTAGCAAGCAGCTTCCTTCAGTAAGTAAGTTTAGCACATACTATTGCTTTGTTTGACCCATCAAATCCCCATTACTGTTTTAACTTTAATAGATAAAATTAAGTAACAAACAGTGAAGTCAGACATGTCTTAACAGGGCCCTGGATAACACTCTGCTTTCAACACCAGGTTGGACCAGCTGATTTCCTGAGGTCCTTTCCTTCTGTGAGCCTCTGTGCACACTTCTCTCCTCCTTCCCCTCTGACAAGAGTGCAAAACAAGTGAAATGTGTGATAGAGAAAAGTAAGATGGAGTTCAAAAGAAATTGCAATATTTCTGCCTTAAAAAGAAGGCTCCATTAAGCATAATATTCTGATAAAAATGAAAAACAACTGAATAGTACTAATAGAATTTAAACCAGTGGGGGGGAAAAAAACGAATACATGTTAACATACAGAAACGACAGGTTTGACATGGCACTATCCAAGTGGTGAGCTCCTGGTACTACTCTAAAGACCCACTTCCATTTAGCTGTCTGTAGAGTCACCAGGGTGGAGCACGTGAGCTGCTGCTTTGGAGAGGAAAAAGTCTTCCCCATCAGACCTGTACACAAGACTGGCCTGACAACATCAAATGCTTTCTCACAAGCTTATTAGAGCTGCAATGAGAGAGAGTCTGCTCCTCCAGCACATACATAAAACAACACAGGAGTTCTACATACTGGTCCTCAGAAGGGGGGCAACTGCTTTTGCCATTTCTCTACCATGGGATGGCTTCTCTGTACAGAAATAATGGAGCACATGGACACGAAAGGACCATTCTGGAACTGCACACAGGAGGATAAACGGGGGGAATTATTTTTCTAGTCACTGTTTATTTTGTATGTAAAGAAAAACCTAGAATCTAAAATCAGGAATCTCCCTCTAAAACCTGAGCAAATGCCTGGAGCGTGGGAACAGGGGCAGCAGCCAGAAGGATGTACAATGAACCAAAAAGTTAAAACCTGTTAATCTCAAAGTGTAGTAATGTAGAAGCACAAAAGCAGGTAATTTCTCTTGTCTTTTGTTAACAACAAAAAAAAATCCACCATTTCCCAACCACCCTATGGATGGACTCTAATTCAATGTTTAAGCAAAGGGGATCTGAAGAAGGGGTGAAATAATATTTTACCTGTGCTCTGGCTTCCACTCCTGTGTCCAAAACAGGAAGAGTAAGCATGTGCTTTCTGCCTCTTCTGTCACACTCCCCTCTACCTGAGAATGTGAATACGCCATCTGTTTTTAAAATCAATAAATTATCTGTATTTCTACACACAAAATTTTTTTCCCCTGGTGGAAACATCTCAGCTCTCAAGAACAGATGCTTGTTATGGCAATTGTGGCAACTCCAAACTAAAGCTATTTCTTAGAGTAACATCCTGCCCACGTGTTAAGACAAATGGATGCAACTTTCAAGAAAAAGAAGAGGTGAGTTTTATTTTACAGATATGTTGAGTAGCTCTTTGCTCTGCAAAGCAACGAAGCCAGCAACGCTATCACACAGAGAACGAGAACAGTCACCTGATTTGTTGAAGATATTAAAGGCCCTAAACGAATGAAACTGAGACCTTTGAGAGTTCATTACATGGTACATAAATATGAAATAGAAGCAAACATATTTACAGTTGTTTGCCAGAAAAGAGGAATTGGCTTTATTTATTTGAGGAGACAAACTCCCCTGGTACTAAATGGAGATTAGCATTTTTAAAAATGTCAGCATGTTGAATTGAAATGTATGCTGTGTCCCAAAACTGTTCAGTCAGAGCATTTTGCTAAGATATCTGCAAGGTAGAGTCATAATAATGACTGATTCTATGATGCTAATACTGATGTCAATTATAACAAGTATTTGTATATCATGAGAAGGCTTCCCAGCTATACTGTAAAGAACATACACATATTTAGAAAATATGTATGTAGGCGAATTAAGATACAAAATGTAACCCCTGTGGGATAGTGCTTTAGCTTGTCCCATAATGGTACTTCAAGGTTGGTGATCCTTACTTAAGGTGTTAAAAGCCAAGTAATATGGCAGGGACAAGCCGCTGTCAGAAGCTTTTACTTGCAGGTATGCACAGCTGATCGTGGCACTAAACAGCTCTAAGTCACCTCTTATTTGGGTTCTGCAGCACAAACATAACATTCCCCACCAACACCTTTCATGTGACTCAGGATAAAAACCTGAAAAAGGAGCAGGTGTCCCACTATCCTTAACAGCCCACAGGTATTTCTTCTGCACTCCTTTTTAAAGACACCACGCGAAGATATTCTTTTGCAGTCACACTGCATCCAGACATATCAATCTCCCCATGACAGGACTGAAGCTGACAAGGAGCTGAGGAAGAAAAGATCCTGACCTACTTAGGTCAGAAACAACCAGGAAGTGCTGAGAGGTGCAGGACCAAGTGGCTAACTCCTGCTGCAAAGGTTCTGCCTCTTGTGTAGTTGGTTTAGGATAGAAAAAGATGAAGAAAAAGGTTTTTATCCAACTTCTCAATATGTGCTTGTAATGGATTAGCATCACTCCTAAATTTCAGCCCAACAACAATGAAGTTTAACAAGGCGGTACGAACTGTTCCTTGTCTGTCTGTTCCATGAGGTCTCAGCCCTCTTGGAGAAACAAGACTTCAGTAAATGTCTGTCTCACATGTTTCCCTGCTTTGCTTTGTTTTCTCTAGCTTTTAAATCATCTGACAGGATCTAACTTGCTTGGACTACAGAAGTAAAAACAGGCAGAAAACCCTGCATGTGTGGGATAATTCTGTCATTAGTAAAAGCCAAGGCAGAATTTAAACTATACACTCATTAACTGGCTGAAAGGTTTTCACCACTCGCTACCTTCCTGTCCTAGAGATCCATGTTCTAAAAATCCCTGTAACTCTGCTGGGTGTAAGATAATGAATTCTGTTGTGATGTCTCTTACTGAGAGAAATCAAGTGTACTGAATCAAGCTCTGTTAAGGATGAATTCTTACATTTCTTTAAAACAGAATGAAAAACCATGCCAAATTTGCAACCAACAAAAGAAGTAAAAAAGGGAACCCATCCCAAGGGCATTCTGAGAAAATCAAAACATATGAAAAGGCATTTATGCTATGGACACCTGAATGTGTAGCTAAACTGAGTTTGACTTTCCAAAGGAAATTCAAACCTGCAGTAAAATACTGGTAGCTAAAGAAACAGAAATATTAGGAATTGATTGGAGACGCAGTGAGGATCTAATTGAAATAAAATATCTAGGTAGAACAGAATAAAACCCCAAATGCTTTACTTCAGTTTTCAGGGGTGTTGGGGGATGAATGTCCTTTACATCATGGTGCAGGAAAATCAAGGAACAATGTACAAAACAAATTCAAAAAGCCTAAAACCACAAACTCTTGAGGGAACCTATGGTCTCCACACCAGAATCTTGAAAGAAACAGCACGCAGAATGTACACTCAGTAGAGATGATTTTTAAGAGATGTTTTGAAGTGTTAAGAACAGCAATGTCAATACACATTCTCCACTTCTCACAAAATTAGGCAACGTAGGTTCCTCACTCAGTGCTTCCATGAATGTAAGAACAGTAAAAGCTTTTGGCATAGCGTATATGAACCTTTTGCCCTCTTCTTTGTCTCTAAAAAACCCAGATAGCTGCTCACTTGTTTATCCTCCAAAAAGAACAAAGAATTCTGTGGAACTTTTGACTTGCTGACTGTTTCCACTGCTCCTGCTGTAATTGTTAGGATGACTCTTAGTGCTTCACCTATCGGTAGTTATTATTCATTTGAAATCATTCCTTTCCGCTGTGTTTATACTCTAATGGGATATTGCTAGCTGTTATTTCAAGCCAGCTGTCTCATATTCTTCAACTAAAACCACCTTCATACAGAAGCTTTTTGAAAAAGAAGTTCTACCATTAATCTTAACATTCTGCAGCATTTATTATGTACTGTCTCAAAAACTGTCAGCCTGTTTCCTTTGACTTTTCTACATATTTCTCATGGCAGAATTGTCTTTAATTGTAATATCTAATCTAATCTATTTCTGTAACATCAATATCCTGATTAAAATGTTATCCAGATAATGCACAAAATGTTCCTGTGCAAGATCAAGCTCATAAAAATCTCTAAAATACAAAAAAAATAGATGCTTACAGTTAAAAAATGTCTTAGAAATGTGGATACGCCCTGGATCAACTATCTAGTTATTCCAAATCGACAGCTACCGCTGGATTAAGCAGTCCTTGCAAGTGAACAATGAAAAGCATCTCAAGGGTAGCAGCACCCTGATGTTCCAGAAGCACTTCTATTACAGCTCAGCAGTACAACACACCTGCCACTATGTAGCTGCTCTCGAGCGTTACATTATACCTGCAGGACTGCAAGGAATGTTTCACTTATCTTTGGTTAAGCTTGGACGTTGAAATGCATAGCTGATAATTTGCATTAACAATAGCATTGGGCAGCATTTTACAGTTAGCAACTCTATTTTTAGAAACAGCCTCTCTGTGTAATTAGATGTTTGAAAGGCTTCCTGAGAAACTGATCTGGAGAATTTCTGCTTTACTGCCATGTTGAAAACTTGCCCCCTGTGAATGACTGGCCTTGTTCATTTACATTTCTCAATTATTTTTTGATCAACAATTTCTTGCCCTGATTCAGCCTTGCAATCAATCCCCTGTAATCAGTGACGCGCTGTTCTCTGGCACTATCAGCACGTTGGCCACAGAACATTTCATTTCCTCACCTTGGCTGCTGTGCTAACAGCGTACGTCTGAGTAACCACCAGATTTGTTAAAGCTTCTTCCAGGAAACTGGCATTGTCTGGAATGTATCTAACTAGGAATGCAAATACATCCTGACTCAGAAAATGAATGCCAGGGTTTTCTCAGCACTCTCTGTGCTGGCAGTCAGTATCTCTAAGGGTTGCTGGAGTAGCTAACTTTTCACCAAACCTCAAAAAACCCCTCCTTATGGCTGTGGCTCAGTAATGCTGTTCATTAAGTAGAAAGCTCGTATGTCCTTTCTAACAATTTTTTTTACATCTCTGGAGCTTTTGTCAGGACTTGCAAAGCAGCAGTGGAAGATGGCACTGACAGAAGCCATTCTATTCCTACTGTCCCCTCAGCTGTTGTGCAGTGCCCCACAATCCTATGGGCACAGCACACGTGCTGCACACTGGCCACTTCCTGGCCCTTGGGCCTATCACAGCCTCTTCACATCTAAGGATTTTCCCCTCGTGCTTCAGCAGGAAGTACAGGGGATCACAACACCCTTCTCTGAGTGACTGCCCACATACATACACCCACCACAGAGGACTCTCAGAAAATACAGCTTCCTGCAGAGCTGTGTTTGGCTCTTCAGAGAAACTGACTGAAGCTTTGTTACGCTCCTCAGTGCGTTTCCCTACTTCCCAAAAATGAGAAACTCCAGAAAGAAATGCTCAGTCACGATCATGGAATTCAAGCCTATGAGAACTGGACACACAGAAGACTCAGATCTCACTGAGAAACAGAAGCAACTTTGTAATCTTAAAAAGCCCAAGAGCCCCTGAGTCACTAAGGGAAGGGGTGGATGAGCAACACAGGTGCATTAAATGAAGCTTTTCTGGAAAAAAATGAGATGTCCTAATGAATACTCTTAGCCTGGGTTCACTGACACAGGAACTGACCAGAAGACCTAACAGAGGATCACACTCAATCTGGTCTCTTTGGTTTGGACCTACATTCAGCTCACAAACTCCTACTGCTATGGGCAACATGTTGGATGTTTCAAGGTCTCTCTTCAGTAGTACAGTTTCCTAATTGACAACAATAAGGATGAGACATTTTAATAATTTTCCACATCTGAATTCCTACTTTAACTTACACATTACAATATGTTAAGACTAATATTTTTCACATTAGAGTGGTTTTGGTTGGAAGGGACCCTTAAGGGCCACCTAGTCCAACCCCATTGCAATGAGCAGATCACGTTGCTCAGAGCTCCCTGCAGCTTGGCCTTGAATGCCTCCAGGGATGGGGCCTCTACCACCTCTCTGGGCAGCCTGTGCCAGTGTTTCACCACTCACACTGTAATCAATTTCTTCCTGTTATCTAGCTAAATCTCTCCTCTTTCAGTTTAAAACCATCACCCCTTGTCCTACCACAACAGACCCTACAGAAAAGTCTGTTCTCGTCCTATTTGTAAGCCCCCTGTAAGTACTGAGGGCTGCAGTAAGGCCTCCACAGAGACTTCTCCAGCCTGAACAGCCCCAGCCCTCTCAGCCTTTCCTCGTGGGAGAGCTGCTCCATCCCTCTGGTCATTTCTGTGCCTCCTCTGGACCCACTCCAACAGCTCCCTGTCCTTCCTGTGCTGGGACCCCAGAGCTGGAGGCAGCTCTGCAGGTGAGGTCTCAGCAAAGCAGAGCAGAGGGGCAGACCCACCTCCCAGGACCTGTTGGTCAGGCTGGGCTGTAATGGGTTTGTATTTACAAGAAAAGGAATCTGCTTCTTACGATTCTCAACTGGAAAGTCAATGCAGAAGACGAACTTCCTCTGAAAAATCTGTATTGTTATCAATGCTTGATTTCATTTTAAAACAAAATTGCTGAACATACAGATATTGAAGCTCAGTTGTTTACTCTTTGAAGTGGGATTTATGAAGATGTTTGGGGAAAAGTCTGCATCTGACACAATTCTGGTTTGAATTTTAAAAATAAGTTGTTTGATTCAGTTTCCTGAACTTCAGGAAAAACACAAGGGTAAGTGCAGTGACTGTAATTGTGTAAGACTAAAAGAAATCAGGTTATTACGTCTTCTGGTGTGAGCCCGGAAACTTGATATGGGATTATCAGAATCACCCAGAAATACTCTCAATTCTTACATTCTACAGGTTAAAGCTGAAGAACTACAAGTAGATTTGTGTTTGTAGCTGCAAGTCAATAATAACTGAAGTGAAGGAAGATCTTTACCAACCAAACATAACTACATATTGTTAAAGAAGCCATTTTTATGCAACATTCCGATGTGATACTCAATGCAACTCTAGACTCCTGGAGTTACAATCACACGTGTTTCACTGTAATTCCAATTTCCCAGGTCAGTTCAACGTGGGGACAGCTTGGGGACATTTATCACACACACAGTTCTGAATGCTCCTGAAAATGCCCTGATGCCCTGACCCATCTCAGAAATGAGTAAGAAAAGAAAAAATTACAAACTTACCCGAATCATCATGACTGAGCACCTGATATTATGAATCGTATCATACACCTTCTTGGAAATGTCCACAAACTGGTTGTCATCAAACAGATGCACTGTGTTCTTGCTTAAGCTCTCCAATGCAATGTTTACTTGACTAATAAACTCTGGAATCACTATTAAAAAAAAAACAAAACAAAACAAAACAAAACCAAATTCAATGAGCATAAAAAAGAACATGTCATGTTTTATCTTTTTGGCAAAACACCTAGCACTGATAAAAGCTTTATTTTATAAAAAGCACTACAGTAATAATGCAATTATTTTTAAGCGAGAATACATTTGTAATTTTTATCACAGTTATAAAAATGCCCATGGTGAGTACGTAAGCTGTGGGGGTTATGCAATACTACCAAGAAGAAGGGAGTTTTAAAAGGGGAGCTGGGGAAGCAGCTGTCAAAATTTGTTGGCGATTTCAATAGCAATTTTACCCAGAGAATCAGGATGAATAACCCGGCTCAAAGTTGGAACTACTGCTGAACAGACTTCCACTATTTCAAAATCTGCTTTCAGTCTGAATGGAGATGTAAGTACCAGAAGATTGATGCTTATTCTTCAAGTGAGGAAGTCCCACAATTGTAACCTGACCTTACCAGGGCAGTTTATCCCGTTTGATTGAAGCAAACAAACTGCCCATTTGGAGTCAGTTTGATATTAACCTGTGCTTTACCCAGAATGGCCTGGGCATTTTCTTCTGATGCTCCAGGGCCTTATTCTGCATAGTGACCTGGTTGCACTGCTCTCCCCTGACCCTTCACATCAATTTGAAGCAAAAGAAACCCAGCACAGAATATGGGGAAAATGCAGATGGAAAATCCATCACTTACAGAAGGACCTCAACCAAGCCCAGACCAAACTCACTTGGAATAACTTATTTCCTGTCACTTGGAGTCTGAGGACACAGAAGAAACAGAAAAGCAAAAGGTTAAAACTCAACTTGTGTAATATTCAATATGAATAACAAACCTTGTGGTACTAAAGCTCTTTCTCAGGCAATGTGTTGGTTTCAAATACAAATATTATGTGTGTTCCACTCTTCATTCCAAAATTCCACACTGTGCAATTCACAAATTCCTAACACATGAAAGCAAGACTACTAACACCTTAAGTGTGCAATATTTCAGGCAAATTTTGAAGTATGTAATAAATTTGTAGGCAGACAAAGCTTCAGTTGAAGACAACTGGATTTCTGAATTAGAAAACCTGGTAACTTAAAGTATAAGTAGTAGGAAAGGTGCCCCAACAATGTTTTAACTCCTAACTTTAATGAGGAAACACCTAACCCTTGGAGACACTTAAAATTCATTCTCAAATTACAGTATCTTCACTGTCTTTGAGCCAACAAGCCACTTAATTTGAAAAACAGGGTATTTACTATCAGTGCTTCCCTCTTCAGATTATCACCGGAATTGTCTCACCTTCTGAAAAGGTCAGTGGAAAGACTTCTAAAACAATACAGAAAAAAGACATGGTACATTTTTTATTTGCAACCAAATAAAAAAATTAAGAAGAATAAGTGCCTATTTATTTAGCGCTTTTTGGGGGAAAAAAAATAATCGAAGAACCACCAGTGAGTGCGAACTTTTCACCATTTTAGGATACACCATTTCCCTTTTTTTTTCCCCTGCTAAACAAAGATTTTGGCCCCTAGACTATCAAAATAATTCCAAGTGGAGCAATTTTTAATAATCATTTCATACGTTTAAATAAAATTAAACACTCAAACCTTTGTATCTTCATATCTTGCTGCAAAAATGCTGCGAAGGAGAACGTGAGTTTCCAGAATTTCAGGATTCCCACTGGTATAGTCAAAACCGATGGGATGCTTCCCAAGCCCCCCGCCCCCTCCTCCCTGCCCAGCACGGGTGACACGGTCACGGGCAGTACTGGGAAGCACTCCCTGCCCAGCACGGGTGACACGGTCACGGGCAGTATTGGGAAGCACTCCCTGCCCAGCACGGGTGACACGGTCACGGGCAGTACTGGGAAGCACTCCCTGCCCAGCAGCAGCACCTTCCGCGGCCGCCACCGCCCTGCAGCCCCTGCTCGCCAGGCCAGGCCCGGCCCTTTCCCTCAGCAGCTCCTGCCACTGCCCCCGCACTCGGGCCACATTCCCTATCCTGCTTACCGGCCTTGTCCCAGCAGCTCCTCCTGCGGCCACGCTCCTGCCCACGGGGCGTTTGTCTGTCTGAGTGGAGCCGTCACTGCCCTGAGGCATTAACCCACACGTGCAGCCCGCAGCTCGGCCACTGCTGGTGGAGCGGGACAAAGCACTGGTCACACCAACACCGCCTCCGGGCCTTCCCCCGGCAGCATTCGAGATGGGTGGGGGCTGTGCAGCTACAGCACTTCCACACAGGCAATTAAAACACAAGGCTAACTGTAATTCTAAAATACGTACGCACCAATCTGCTAAAGGAATACACTTGGGCTATCAAACAGGTATTTCCTGGTCATTTCCCCTGTAAATGATAGGGTAACTCCCTCAAATCCAAGACTACTGGGGTTTATTTTAGTTTTGAGCTCCCAAAAATGACTTTAAAAACCCCCAGTACTTCGGTGCATACATGAGTTCTTACCCATGGATAACTGACATCCAAAATACTTCATAGGCCTCAAATGGTCAGGCAACCCTCTGAAATACTGCATTGCATGGACTTCAATTACACCAACAATGTGAATCTTCCCTGTATTTGGCTTTATTGTTCCAGTCAGCCTAAGTATAGTGGGGAAGTGGATGCAAGTGGAAACAGGCAAATTATTCATTTTTTCAGTCTTTTGGAAAGAAGAATTAAACAAGTAAAATTAAAAATATCAAGTGTTAGACAACTGAGAAGTACTAAATTTTTGTGGGGATTTTTTTGTGGGGATGTTTTGGGTTTTATTTGTACTTTATTTGTATTTTTATTTATTTTTGTTCTGTCTTGTTTCTCCTCCAACAAAAATTAACAGCAAATTTCAATATGAGTCTCTGTAACTCTGCTTTCCCTGAGTGGGAAGGTGTAGAAAGGAGGATGTTTGGAAAATACCAACATGTTCATAATCATAATGTTCAAAGTCCCTAAAGTAATTAAAGACTTCATGCTATTAAAAATACATTCTTGAAATTAACCTTATTTATTTCAAAACTCATCAATTTCCCTAATTATTCCAAGTTTTAAAAATAATACTATTCATCTTTCCTTGTAGGCCATATCTTCTTAGTCCTCTAATATTTTTGCTTGATTTTGTCATCTTCAGTCAAAACCAACTAATGAACCTGGTCTGTAGTTTAACAGCTGTCAGGGCCCAGCTCTTCATACAGAAAATTAAACCTCACTAACCCCTTTATTCCAATTAACATCTCTGTGCCTGTTATTTTTAATAACAAAATGGTCAGGAAAACAGATTCTCAGCTTTGCAGAAGGCCACTGACAACAGGTGAGAGCGTGAGTCACTGTGCTTGTACCTTTTAATTAAGCTGTGTTAAGTGATTAACACCAGCCACCATCAAAGCAACAGTCTCCAAAGCTAAACTGTCCACCTGTCCAACACTCACCTAAAGAATGTCTTAACAAAACAAATACACCTGAACAGACGTGAAAAGTCATGACCTCCTAGAACTGACCAGAAAAAAAAAAACCACCTTTTTTTTTCATTCAAGATGTTTATGAGTTTTCACTCACAGGAAAAAGGGAAGAAACTAGCAAACCCAACATTTATCTCAAGAAAAAGAACTTGTGATAAATAACCGAAGTTTCCCTTCAGTGTTTATCTGCATGTACAAACACTGGGAACAACTTACCCAGTGGTGCCAGCAGCCTGGGAAAAGGCTGCAGAGCTCCCACTAGAACAAAGACTGAAGAACTACTCCTTCAAAGGCTGCTTTGAAATGGAAGTGAGAGCACAGTGAGTGACTGAAGCTCTCTGTGGCACAGCTTCAGAGCCCAGCTACGCACACTGCAGCACTGCCACAGCTTTGCCTTCACTCAGCTCCAGTGGCCTTTCGACACAGGAGAGGACTCCTGGGCATTCAGCCACCTGCAGATGTCTTCTCTGCCCAAACAAAATAAATTTTAAAAATCACTAAAAAATAATTTGGAGCAAGTTGGAGTGAAAAAATGGTTTTTCTTCTCAAGATAATAAAATCAGCATAAGCTACTAGTCATGAATTAGGACTCTAAGAGGAAGAAAGAGCCCCATGAGAACTTCCAAAAACCCACCTGAGGATGGAAGTATGGTCAAGTAAGGCCTAAAAAGCTACTGGATGAATTTCATATGAAACTAGCACGATAGCAAAGCACTGAAATAAAGCAGATGTGCAGGCAGGAGAGTTAAGAGAGGTGTGTGCAACCTAGACCTACATCAAGGCACAGGTGGTGGCAGCATGAGAACAGACTTGAGGCAACAGGCGGGTACCTCAAGTATTTTATTATTCCCCCCATAACCTGACCACCTACCATGAAAGTCAGTGTGATGGGTATATATAGGTTGCTTCCAGAGGATTTAAGCACTTTTCCAGTTCCAAGAATTCAGTGGAAGTGAAGTATAAGCTAAGTATGGTTGTAAAGATTAAAAACACAGCCACCTCTTAAATGCAAGGTAATACTAGAGAAAATAAGAAATCTAGTTAATAGCCACACAGCCTACATTCAGTACTTCTTTATGTAATTCCACTCTTTGAGATCAAATAATGGTTTGCACTTCTTGTGATCAAAAACTAAGCATTTGTAAATTTCTTCTGGAAAGGTATCTAAGAATTTCAGATGGTAAGAACACTGCCTATTCCAGTAAGCCAATTTCACTGCTAAGTATTATGCCTATTCTTAATGCCACTTCAATCCCAAATGGTATATAAAGAACTAAAAAATAAATAAAACCCATCTAAGCTAAAGCAACTGTGCCAGGTAAGGCACACCATGTGAAATACAAGGGATCTGCTGGCAGCAGAGTCACAGCACCCAACATGCAACTCAGAATGGAACTGACTGTTTCAGTGACTGACGGAGACAGCTTCATTAGAGGTGTTCCAAAACACATGGAAATAATAATGGAATTACTGCAAAGAAGAGTATTGTGCACTCACTGCAAAGGCTTGAGCTGAATAACACAAACAGGTTTTGAAACTCCAACCACTTGTGACTGTTACAAATCCCCATAATGCAATCCTAATAGGAAGACCAAGCTGCTGCTGAAGCTGATTTCACTCTGGTACAGACCCCTAATTCAAGCCTCTGTTTCTGTGATGCAATGTTAAATTGGTAACTTTTTATTAAAGCACTGTATCCAATGGCTTTCCAAGAGGTATTTACATATATATACATATATATGTACTTGAGTAGGAGAGAAGTAGCAGAGCTTTGTGACTATATGCATTCGATATACCCCTTATACTAGCATTTATATTCAATCACCTGATTTGGTAACAAGCCTATAGATTACATGCAGAAAAAGGGATTAACTATTTTTGGAACTTACAACACCTGAAACAGCTCATATTCCTCTGGCAGTCTCAATCCTAAGCCATTATATGAGAGGCACAATCTCAGAATCCCCCACTGTGCCCACTCCCCTCAACTATTCAGAGCTTAAGGATCCATAAATTATCCTAATGGAATTCAGTATTTCATGCTAAAGTTTCTGCATAATGAAAGTGTAACACAACAAGAAGTAGTCCAGGCAGAGGCTTGATGCATGTAAAAAGTCTCCCAATAAAAGCAAGCTACAATCAGTATCTGCTTCTTAAACTCAGACCTATGCACGCTGCAACTGTGCAGAGGCATTTTGCAGCTTGCAAGGTTGTCAGACTGCTGGCAGACCCCCAGGCACACAGCTGAGCATGTATATACACACATATATGTAAGTATTTAGAGCCATACCTAGCTATATACATATGGACATCATAAATCTTTTCATATGCCTAAGTTTACAGACAGATTTATACACAAACCAGACTGAACACAACAACAGTTTTGTGGTACTAGATCGTCACAGCTAACAAGGGTAAGATTTTTAGGAGTTAACTGTCCTGAATATGAGAAAATATTGATAGTGAGTGAGACCTAATTACTGGTTGTGTGTGTTATTAATGAATGGCAATCCAGTAAATTGCTGCTTTTAATTTTGAAACAGCCCTAATTTATTCCTCCCCTAAACACACCCATGGCAGTGATTCAGCTTCCCACCTGGAGCACACAGTTATTTTGCTTTGCACCAAGACAGTTTAGATGTACACACCAAGTGACTGTCCTCTGTAATGTACAGGTACAGGGGACTGCTTGTGACTTTGGAATCCCTGCACTTCCCCCTACACAAGCACCCTCTGCACAGCCTGGCAAGCACATGGAACACTGCACCTGAGAGTTAAAGCAGTGCCTTGCATCTGAGCATCACAGCTCAAGGCCTCAGTGGGATCGCTCACAATGATCTTCAAGGGCATCTTTGTGGGCATGGTTTTGAGGGAGTAGGTGAGTTTCCCTGTCAAAGGAACTTATTAGAGGCAGGTCACAGAATCCAAAAGAGCAGAAAGATCATTTAAATCATTTACATAATCCTCCTTTATTTGAAGCCCTCTACTACCTAACACATTTTGCTGCCATGCTCAAGGACAGACTGACCATGAGATCCCAGATGAGAATGACATTTCCCCCTAGGACAGATGAGAGGAATTTCAGAATTTATCTTCCATTCCTTAGCAGACAGAGTTGGCCATGTGGGCCTGTCTTGTCTCATCAGTCCCCTGCTACAGCAGGGCATTCATGAGCTGTGGAAACAACCGCTATTCCTCAACTCAGTTCACAGTCCAGAACACGCCCTTCCTTACTCTAACTGAAGTCCCTGGGTTTCATTTAGAAGCATCTGCACTACCTGGAGAGGCACACAGATACATAGAAGCTAAGACTAGTAAATACCCTAAGTCTGTACCTAAAAAAAACCCCAAAACACAGCCAAAGCTCAGCCAGCAAGAGCAAGGAGACAATTAACACACCAGGCAGTTTCTACAGACTGCTGACCTAATACTCTGCAATTGGGATTTCCCAAATGGACTGAGCAGGACACAGAAACTGCCATAAAAAAGAATTTAAGAGGAAATTGAGGTCTTTGCGGGGGGGAGTGACTTCAGATAGTCTCTCTTATGTATAATGAACAGAGAGCAGCTCCTTAGTAATTTAAGCAGGGAAGAGAAGTCCTGAGAATTTAATAAAAAATAAAATACAATATAGATTATATTTTTAATAAAAAATAAAACTACAACCACCCCAAACACCTCTCTGTGAACCTCATCTGGTTGCATTGTAGAAGCATCGTGCTATAAACCACCTAAGCTAGAGGACAGTGTTAATTCACAAAAACCTTACAGCCACCCTGTAAGGGAGAACCGTGGGGAGAAACAACCGAGCGCAGCAGTGACCAGCACGCACACCTGTCTGTCATCCCCAGCAAGCGCTTCAGGGAGGGGGCACAGCAGAGCGGTGCTGAAGTCAGGACCTGCTTGGTGCAGGCTGGTTTCCCTGTAATACAGCAACATTATTTCAGGAGACAGCAGTNGTGCAGTTTCAGGAGCTCACACCATGTAACTGAGCCACATTTTCCCAAATATAACTATGCTGACATGGAGTTGGTCTTCAAAATGTTAGCACCAGACAACAATCTAAACATTTAATTTTGAGGTGCAGCCAGTTATTTTGGTAGATTACTAGAAATATTGTCTTTTTAGAAATCTGGTTCCCAGTGGATGTAGCATCAACCTAGGAAACCTGAAAGTAATTAAATTAGCCATAAAGAATAAAACTGCACAAGATTCCAAGCTTCTTTTGGCCCAAAGACAACAAAAAAAAATTACTTATCCCAATGGAAACATTAGAAAATTAATGCAGCTTTTTAGGCAGAGTCAGATACCATGTTTTTGACATATGTTAGCAAAAAACGAAAACACAGAAGACAAAATGTCCTTGGGCAAAATGTATTTGGGAAAAGGGTCACTACATTTTAGTTCTGTCTACCACAATAATAACTTGGAATAACTGAAATAATTTAATCAAGAAGAATTCTTTTTCATGGAAGACTGCTGACATTTAAAAAGCAAGCATAAGAAAAATACAGCTTGGTAGCCAAAATCCTCAAATACTTAATTACAGTGAAATACCAATAAATGCTGTCAACTGCAGAAAATATACTTTTCTGAATGGTGCCAGAAAAATACTGTCTCTAAATTTAATATTCAGAGCTAGCCTCAGAATGATTCAGAAAGCAGTGACTTGTGACAGACTGTGTGTGCTCCCTGCCTTTACTGCAGCCCTTCAGTGCAGCGGGGCCCTGTTTGGCGGGATCACAAACACTGGGACCAGGCTGAAGGAACAGGGATCCAGGGCTTGCACCACAACCAGGGAAGTCAGGGGCAATAGTTCCAGTGGATGAGGAAATCGGTTCTAATTGCTGAAGCCCACCATGTGAGCTTTCATTATTACAATACCCTATTACTGAAAGGGAGTAAAATCAAGAGTGATAAAGCGATGCTGGTACATTTAATGAGATGTTCAGTTGTAGCAGATAATCAATTCAGAGCAATAAACCTGGTGGTTGCAGAAGGTGGAACACCAGTTGGCAGCTTGTTTGTGGCCAAGGTGACAAACTCAAGTGGGTCTAAGGGTTCAAAGCATGAACCTGAAGGGGCCATTGGCACTCTATGCTGACCACAACTGCATCCTGCATTACATGTTCTGCCCTACAAAAGAAACCTTGCCTTGCCCAACTGCCTACCAATAAGGCTAAAAAGAACCTTCTTCAGTATTTACCTGAAATCTCTTATCAACTAGTGGCTAGATACCTTAGCAACATTTACAGATACTAGTGCAAATTCTACATTTATCAGCAGGGAAAAGTTCTTCAGGTAAAGAAAGTTCTGTACAAGAACATAAAGAACGGTTGGAGTACCAGTTGTAACAGGTACTAACTGCTCTGCATGGACACTCGGGGAGAACTCCAACTGCAGCCAACTGCTGACAGACAGGAAAGGGACTGCCAATTGCATTTCCTGCTACATCCAATTCTGTGGAGAGACTATGGAAAGGCTGAAAAGGTTCCTCAGGATGTTTTTGTTCTTTACTTGTGGTTTACAGTTTACAAAGACTGACTACAAGAAAGCTTTCTCCCAACCCGCAATACAGAAATAATAATTTTCCTCCAAGATACAGAATAGTGGACTATTAAAGAGTCAAGAAAGTCAGTTACCAGTTCAAAAACAGCAGTTAGAAACTGAATAAAACTACCATTATGAGAAACTGAATAAAATTACCATTCCTTCTAACACTATTAAGATACAAACTCTAAAGATGTTTGTAGATACAGGTTCTTACTTGCCTTATTTATCTCACAGAATAAAATGTAAGCAAGACAAGTGAACAAATTAGGCAAATACAAGATGACTATGTTGTTATTTAATAGAAATCTGGAGCACTGCTGAAAATTCTACTATTAGCTCTCAGGAAAAAAAGAAATTACCACAATTTGAGAAGAGCATGCTGAAGAGTAAACAAACACTGAAAAACAGAGCACCTATAGGTTTTAAATGCTTCTTTGCCCATTTGGAAATGTATCAGACTAAATCCCACAGATGGATTGCATCCACTTGCAATGTTTCTATGCTTGACCACCATTTAATACACGATACTTCATGTTAGAGGTCTGTATTAGCATTCTGGAGAAATCTGCAGGTTCAGAATGACATATGTGCAAGGATTTCTACCCTGAAAGTCCTCGTCAGTAGTAACAGTACGTATTTCTAATAACAAGCAAATCATTAAGCACAAAAGAGCTCTTCTCTAATAATCTGAGGTTACTAAAGAGTATGAATGCCCACATTAAAACATTTAATTACCCAGAAAAGATGACTCTTACATGAATGCAGCTGGTGTCTAACACAGGGAAGAAATCCTACACACATTATTTGAAAAGGATTCTGCATTTCACCTCCTTAGACATAAGACCAACACAACATCAGGTCAGTCACAGCTTTGTCCAGCTAAGTCTTGAAAAGCTTCAAAGACAGAAATGTCATTGCATCTTACTTCTAGTGCTGCACTACAGTGAATAAAACCCCTGCTCTGCCCACACTGTCCCTGAATTTCTCTGCTGCAGCTCGTGGCCACTGTCCTTAGCTGTGCCACCTGTCTCTGCCAAGAGTGAGTGGCACCAGAGTCACTGCAGCTGTTGGGGAAGCTGTAGGTTTCTATCCATTGTCCCTTGGCTGCCACATCCCCACGTTAACCTCTCAGTCTCTCCCTCCGTTCTCTCAAGTCACCTGCACTGAGGCCCAGCCCATCCTCAGCATCCTCTTTTCTTCAGAACACTTCCCCCCAACATTTTGAGTTTGGCAAGGTCTCCTTTGGAAAGCATAGAGTGAGTACCATCCTCTTTCGAAGGGTCACATCCTTAGATCTTTCCCATCTTCCTTTTGGCACTCTTATTATAATCGATGTATCAGTAATGTTTGGCAAAATATCATTAAATATTATTTATTGTACTAGGAATGCTTCCTCAGAGATCTGCTTCACAGTATTTCCTGAAATCTAAAATCCTCCCCTTCCTAAAAAAATAAGCATATCAAAAGCAACAGTATGCTGATATCATCTAGAATTGCTCACTAAACACTTCTGACTTCAGATCTAGGAATCAGTATCAGGCAATTATCTTAAGCCTCCCTCAATGCCAAAAATACGATTCCTGGGAAAGCACTAATATTCTGGGGTATAAGGAATGTTGCTTGAAGCTTCAGGTCAAGAAGAAATTATAAAATTGATCCATAAGGAAAAAAACCCACAACCCCAAACTAAAAAAGCTGAAACATCTATGGGTTTTCCCCAAACATTCCTGTTGATTAGGAGGGTCATCAACAGGTTACTGCCCAGCCTGGCTGCCAAGGCCCAGTATTCCATGAGCAAAGCAGGGCTGCTACCTTATAGCACTTGGGAAAGGTGAGGAATTCTGAAACAACTTTTGTGCACAATCCCCCAGATACAGACCTTCCATCTGCTGACTGAAGCTGTCTACCTTTGACTTTTTAATGTCTGACAACAATCAAAAAGGAGAGAGTGACAGACAATTGTACATTTCTGCACGAAACTCCATGACAAATGCTTCAATTCTGATGGATGCATTCCACGCTTTGCCTGCTATCTACTGAATTATTCCAAAACAACTGCAGCTGTTTAACAGCACTGGGTAAACTGAGGAGGTGGTCTGCTGCTCTCATCAACTGTGACACAAAATAAAGCCTGCAGCAAACAAAACCAGCTTCAGAGATGACCTTGCCCAGCAGTGGGATTCTGGTAGAAAACAGAATACAGTCCCCAGAAAGCAAAGAGAAGCCTATTTAGAGAAATTTATTTGGCATATAATGCATTCAATGCCACTTCTCCAAATACTGCCATGAATGGTGGTGACAGACTTACTGAGACAAGGTGAACAAAATGAAGACAAGCTTATCATTTATGATTTCAGCAAGAATCAATTTTACTACGCTAACAGATTTATAATCCAAACATACATACACAGGCATATATAAATCCTACTGAATTATGCATGTGCTCCCCCCATCAAGAGCCACTGCATCATTTCCAGATCTCACAGTTCATGGTTTCTAAGGAAGGAAGCACGAAGAGCTGAGGGCATGTTGCCAGAAAGGAATCACTAGGAAAATCTTAAGCAGAGTTGAGTTAGCTGTATGTAGTTGGAAATATTATTGGAGGGAGGCGGGGCGATCATATAATTTTATGATAGGTCATGTTACGAAAGTTATGAATTTTAGTGTAAAACATAAAAATGTATTACATGCAAAAATGAAAACTGTGAAACGTGCTTTTTGTAAATTCAGGTTAGGAAATTATCTCTATTAAGAACTTAAGAGTGAGCTAAGACTGAAGACCAAGAAGATACTGCCATTTTTCAGGTCTAAGGAAATCCTTAGTGACACTGGATTCATACTGAAGATTTAAACCAAAACAGTCTTCATAGATACTATGAAACAGAGAATGAACTCTCAAGCACTGATGATTTCTGAAATCAAGTTTCTAAGCCCACAATCCTGCTTAGGAGGCAGATCATGCTCTGCCATGCAAATGGTGAGAAGAGTGGTAAATCCCAAAGTATTCAAAACACTTTAGTCTGTACTGGGAAAACCCAGCAGGTAGATCTGACCAGCTGGCTCCATGACACGTCAGATGAAGTCAAAGCTGCTCACTAAGAATTAAAACATCCCTATTGCAAAAAGCTTGAAAAATAGACAAAAACTTCAGCTTCTATAAGAAAGATGTCATCTCCAACGTATTACAGTGCTCTAAAAGACAGCAGAATGACAGGATTCTCTGGAAGTGGAATGGCAAAGGAAATAATTAATCAGCTGGTGTCTGAGACACAGCAAGCTAACCATGGACAAGTGCAACAGACACAGCATGCTTGTTCCTCCCCCAGAATGCAAAGGAATAATAGCATCAGGGTTTGTAGGCTCAAGACCACAAGAAAAACATGATGACAACAGTAATGAGATGAAATCATGCCCCAGAGTCTCTGGAAAACACATTCCAAATAACTGGGAAGGTTACAGAGCTGGAAGTGAAAGGCAGGTACAGACTTGTGAATGAAATGTCCTTAACATTACAGAGGTCAGGGCACTTAAGACTTTGTGCAAGAAAGTCACAGCTGAAATGAAGGTAATGGTTTTGATATAGGCATAGAGATAACCTTGTGCAAGTTTGAGAGTTTGCTTCAGTTAATAATATAGAGGTAAAAGGAACAGTAGTAGTTCCCTGATCTTGTTATCTGCTTAAGGAAGGGCTGTCATTAATGAAGGGACTCTACTGAACCAGACCAGTCCAGTGGTCCTTAAGATCTAAAAGACAGAAATATATTAAAAGGGATATATGAAAGTTACACAGACATTGGAAAGTCTCAAGTCATTTCTTAAAGCAGCTTCAAGGGAAGATTTATCACAAAATGTCATATACAGTGACTACAGAAGGGCAACTCTACTTGAAAAAACCCAGCCCACAAAACACTGGATAGATTAAAAAAAAAAAAAAGCCATCACTGCCCATCAGTATGCTTCCATCCTCACTTTGCCTGTAGGGCCTGTGGAAAGTGCAGAGGCAAAGACAACACTGGTGTTCAGTGGTGTTCTGACTTTAAGGAAGGCTTACCCAAGTGTCCTCTGCTCCAAAATCAGACTGCAGGTAAAGCAGGCTTCACCAAGGAACATGGCAAATTCATTGTCATGGGAGCAGGATTCAGAATTCACACAACGTCCTCCCCTTTCCAGTTCTTCCACCAATGCCACTCAAACCAAGAGACCCTTCCCTCACCTCCCTCCCTCTCCCCATGTAACTTAGATAGAGCAAGATCACGTGTGCCATATCCATGGAAGGTAACAGAAAGGTATTTACGATCCTAATTCAGGAAAATGACCTAACAACCCAAAAAGTATCAAAACTCAACTGAACACTGCAAAAACAAGGTTATTACCCTTCAGAAACATGGTTTTATAACAATGCTGCATCTTAAATGCTGCTCTTAGTAAGATTTCTCTTGAGAAGGAGGAAAATTCTTGGAGACTTTGAGTGTGTTCAAGGACTGCCCTGAACTGTGAGAGTCTGAAGCTGTTTCTGAGCAAGGCCTGGGGGAGCAGGGCACTGAAGAGCAGTTTCTTCTCAGTGCTTTAAATGACCACTAAGTGCAATGGCGTTTTAAAGAAGCAGATGTGTCGTTAAAGGCACCTTAACGCCCACACAGTGCTTATAATCAACATGGACATTACTGTTACTAACAGTGAAGCAAAGCTATTTTTGAGCTCTAGGAAAGGAAGAAAAGATTGGCAAAAAGAAATGACTGTGTTCAGGGTCATTTTCTGATTACCTGGAACACAAAAAAAATGTTGGCATTTCCCCCTATTTTTCAGAACATGAAGCAAAATCTGTTTTTTAAAGCCAACATTTTTAACAGAGTTTCACAGAAGGATCAGAACAGAGCCCTAAAAAAAAACCTCACTGCAGACTCCACTAAATGGAAGTTATTGACTCTGTAATAGACTAACAGCCACAAGAATGAAGGATTATTGCTTAAGTTACAGTCTTACAATCATCATGTAACTTCTACAGAAAGAATGTTTTAGGCTAAGTCATGAAAATACCCTCAGTGTTTTTCTTGGCCCCTGTTTTTTTTTTCCTCTTAGCTCTTACAAGATTTCTCCCAAATAGTTTCTTATAATCTGTTCTTTGTCTGGGTTGTGCACCAGTTTCACAAGTTCACCAGTTCCATAGGCTTGCATACTCAGGCCTCTCTCCTTCAAATGTTTCAGGGATTTTCTTTTTTTTAAATGTATTTTGAAGTGACAAGAGTCAGTCCTCTTCTTCAGCAGTCTCTGGGCTTCATAAGGAAGGGTAAAAATCACTGAATACTAAAATAGACTTGAACAGCAAGTATTCTCTTTAGTTCTCATTCTGAGAGTGATGAACTAGTGGTGAAAAATAATTTTTCATTAAAAACACTTGTCTTTCTAAATTAATAAAAACTTAAGAGTTTTTCATGTGCCCCATAGAATGAGTCAGATTCATTCACCACATTTTAGCTACCCCCAAATCAATAATTTAGAATAAAGTTGGTCATATTGGTATCTACAACAAGAGATAAGGACCTTCAACAGCCCATGCATCCCATCTAAGGATCTTGTCTGAAGATACATTTTTGAAAGAGCCACTGAAGTCTCTGGAGGTGCTCCTTGCTCCCCATGCTGGCTCATGTGGCTTTGCCAAGGATGATAAAATAAGTACTAAATGTCAGAGTGGGCAGGAGAAAACAGACCACAACCCCCTCTTGCATTTCCTCTTTGGAGGGTGTCTTTTGGGTGAAAGAGTCATGTTCCTGAAGAAGAGCAGACAATCCCTACTGCAGAAGACTCAAGGCAGGAACAAAGGAAACTGACAGTCATTTCACATAAAATGGTGCGACAAACCTGTGACCTGGATTTGAAAGAGGCAAGGGAAGCAGGCAGGAAAATACAAGCCATTAGCTTGTGCACACAGGCTTGCAAGAAATGGAAAAGCTGAATAAAAAGCCTAAGACAGAAGGAAGTTTGTATCATGAAAACACCACTGTCTTTTTACGGCTAAGATAAATGACCTTTTCCCAGAGAAAAGCAATACAGTAGATTTAATCCACCCTAGGGAATCAATTAATAAATTACTGTACAGGAAAGCTCTGTTTCAGGTGTAGTAGATCAGTATTAATATGGAGCTGTACAAGTGCTCACACTGAAAGGGCTATGAAGGGAAAGGGGAGACTGGAAGGTGCCCAAAATAGCAATCTTAGGACCAGAAAATAAATAAATAAATGCATTAGTGTAAATAAATAAATTCATTCATACTGGCACATAATATGACGTTAAAACATGCTACCAAAAAAGCAACTGAGGCTTGCGAAGATTTTAAAGAAAATCACTGAACACAAACCCAAGTGCTCTAAAAGAGATTTGAAAACTTAATGTCTTTGGCCCACTGGGGACGTGAGGCAGTTAAAATACTTCCAATCTTTGTCTCCACCCTTTTCCTTGTTTTTTGTAAGATCTGTAAACATCTAAATAACTGAAAAATTTATGTACGTATTTACACATATATGTATATCATTAGACTTTGGCATTACAGCAAAACTGCAGACCAAATTTACAATACAGACTTTTTATTATATCAACAGATATATGCCATAATATAAATTGTTGACTTAAATTTAACTGCTGCAGATTCTGGCAGACAATAAAATAACAGAAGACTGGTATTTAGAAGTACAGAACAAGATTACCCTTCCAGTTCTGAAGCAGAAATACCTTAGGGTTTTAGAAACACAGTTCCTAAAGGTTCGATTTTGCTTTGATACAACAATACACAAACCCTACCAAAATGCAACAATCTGCGTATTTCAATCTACCCAACAGTGCCAGACATTAGGAACGACAGAGGCACCAGCAGGAATGTTTCCACAGCCTTAGCCATACCACAACACAGCCTCATGCTCAACTACCTTACCCTTGTATGGCCCTGTGGGGTTAACCCCACTGCCTCCACAGAACACACAGAGCCCACAGCTGAACACTTTTCTCCAGTGTCCCCAAGGTTTTATGCAGATCCTGGGCCATGACACTTCCAGGGCATGATGCTCAACCATCTGCCCTGAGGCCTTGGCTGGAATGCTCTGCCGCTCTTTCTACCCACACACCTCCATGCTCTTCCCACAGAAACCTGAGAGCAGGGGGGACAGAGAAGGTCCCGGTGTCACTGTGGTGTAGAACAAGGGTGCAGCCAGCACAGCAGTCCCTCACAGCAGGAGCTGGGGAGCATCCCTGCACCCCGCCGTTACCGCAGCCTCAAGGGCCGGCTGTCAGCAGAAACCCTGCCCAGGCCCTGGCAGTGCAACTACAGAGTCACAGAACCATTTCGGTTCAGAAAGACCAAGATCATCAAGTCCATCTGTAGCTATTTCCAATAGGAGATCATGTATTCTCTCCTCACAATCTTGTGCTTCATTACATTCTAAATTGAGCCTGTGGACACCAGCCTTCTCTAATACGTGACCCTGGCCTATGCCCACGCAGTGACCTGCACAAAGCAGCTGTTTGTAACTCAGCTGTGTATGATCACATAACCACAATGTCCTGATGCATGTCATGCACACAGAGTGCAAATCAAGGGATAGCAAGGCTGCAAAGACAACTCCAGTTCTGGTATTATTTAACTGCTAAAAGCTCAACTCCACACCATAAATGGGGCTTTTGCGGAGCCTTGTTGTTAGTTCTCTTGGGGTTTTTCTTCTTGTTCAGGGAAAGGGAAGGGGTAAAGCAGAGGAACAGCATAAATACACCTGATAAAGCAAAACTCCATTGTAGAGTGCTGTAGAGATGCACTTGGCTGCCAAAAGCTCGTATTTACAGTAGACTACACAAACTGAGCTAAGAAATTAAGCTGCAGTTTTTAATACTCATTCTGTGGCAGTATTAAGATATTACTGTTGAACAGCTCACTTTATCTTAAATATGACTGATGTCTTCCAGCTGAAGAGACAGATCCAGTAATATGACACCCTTTTCTTGCATACTGCAGTGCAGAGAATTAAACCTTTCTTTTCTTACAAATTACCTCAACATATATTCTACAATTTAACCTTGATCTTTGTTTTAACAAACAGTAAATATATCTGGTCCTCTTTCTGCATGCTTTCTCCCTCCTGTTACCTCCAATTTGCATCCTTCCTATTTCTTCTCCCATTCACTCTTCCATTTTTGTTTTTACTTCTCTGCTATTTCCATGTATGCTACTTGTCTGTAATTTTGTTTTCCCTAATTCTATACTCTGCCTGCAACAATTTCTCATCAGTAACATTTTACCTCTTCACTAGGCAAAAAGGATGCGCTTCACTACCTGAGGTTATTTGTGGAAGTTAAGTGAGGAGGTTATGGCAGCATAAATACAGAGCTCTCTCCTGGTGAAGTGTCTCCTTGCAATCAGCTGGACTTGAAAGACCCAGCTGGGATAGAATGGTTTAGGTTACACCAGAGGGCTGCAACTTATCTGCATTTTGCCTCTAAGCTGAAAAAGTTAAATAAAACAAAACCAGGAAGCAAGCAAGCAGCCCTCACACTGTCTGATGTCTGTTCATTAAAGATCATACAATACAGGTGAAAATGAGAAGTACATGTGTCTTTTTTCCACTCCTATTGAGCAACATAAAGACAGTGAGCTCTTTGAAGTACCGCAAAGTCATTTGAGATGTCACCATGCTTGATGTCCCTTGAAACAAGTAAACATTCCAACCACAACCAGTTTTATGCCTCCCTGTCTTCTGCAGACAGACAGGTCTAGGTCTATTATATACATTACTGTCAAAGCAAGGCAACAGAACAGAAATCAGTGTCAACTCCTAATGTTTTTAAGCACTATCAGTTTCAAGAAAAACGGGCTCAGCTTTTAAATGAGAATCAAAACTATGCTTTTCTATGCTACTTCCCTTGGTATTTGTCACAGTACTTCCAGAAAACATGAAGAAGGAATGCAATGGTGAAAATTTTTCAATTCTCTCATCAAAATATAATAAGATAAAAACAGGCAAGTATATTTCAAACTCTTCCCACTATTCTGTCCTTTTTGCCACTTCACTACAGTATCAGTTTACTCTTGTTCACATGAAGACAGTTCTGCCCTGGACATATTTGAACTTACTAAGAGTGATCTCAAACACAATTCCTGCCTTTTCCTGTGGTAAAATAAAGCAAATGTCAGTCAAATGTGAGGTACTAGACATCTGTTTAGATCGACAGAGATAGGATTTGGACTTCTGAGTTCAAGAAGCTAAATCCTATATTCCAGGGATGTACAGACTTGGAGAAAATCTCTTAGAAGCAGTTTAACTGCCCAACTATTAGACTTGCAACCACTGAAAACATGGAAGTACTGAGAACTCCACAGGTAATTTCTTTTTTTTATTAAGTATACACTATGAAAGACCAGAGATTCATTTATGGAAAACACAGGAACCACTTATAAAATAGTGCAGTTACACCCCCTGTGGCCAGTACAGGAATTTTCCAACATAGGATGCCCTTTTTTTTAGTACTATGAAAATGTAAAGGAGACCACTAAACATTTTAGGAAGTTTCAAATTTGCTTTGCAAAATGGAAGATTTTTTGGAACATCTGATTGCTGCTCAGCAGTTTAAAGTGGAAGTACACACAAATCACGCACCTGCTTCTCTGAGTTTGCCTTTCATCTGCTTAGAGCAGGTGTGGTAAGGCCAGTGCAACAAAGCAGGAAGCTCCTGCCTCGTTAGTTACAAGTCTTCAAACATTGCTACATGCATTAAGAACCCCAGTAACACTCTTCCATAACTTAAGAAACCTTAGAGATCATGTAATTCAAATAAAAATTTAAGAATTAGTTAGAACTGCATGGTCTCATCCTAACTCAACACCTTGCTGAAAGGAGAGTAGAGACCTGAGAGGGAAGCATCAGTGCATCACCCATGCATTACATCGGAGACCCAGAGGATTCACTTTAAATGTGGCATATAGAGGAAAGGTTACACCACCATAAAAGCTCCAGAAATCAGACTCACCAGCCTTGCTGAGATGCTGCACGTGCATCATGACCCCCTGGGTGTAAGCTCCCGGCTCGTAGTTGTCCATCTCCCCTGCCACGATGTGAGCGACCCTGGCGGCACGGCCGCGGATGGCGCCCGCGGCGCGGTCCAGGCCCTCGGCGTCCTGCTCCCGCAGCGCCACGATGCAGCGGTTCACGTCCTCCAGGATGTGGCTCTCTGCAAGCACAACGGCACTGCTTTAACACACACCTCGTATGCACTCAGACACCACTTACACCGCTGAGCTCGGCTGCAAAACTTACAGCGGGAAACTTACACCGAACCGCCTTGAAACTCTGCTAACAATTCCCTGATTCCTAGAATTCAAAGGCACTCTAATACTCTCCTATAAGCAAGAGCAACAATAAAATACTGAGTCAGAAAGTGTTATAAAAATATGAAAACCACAAAACCTTACATACAAGGTAAATATCTGCAAAATGAAAACATTTATTAAAGCTGCTACTTCATTGTTGAAACCTTCTTAAGCCACTGTGACATCTTCCCTAGTTAGATGAGTCTCCAACAACAATTGCTCAACAACTAAACTACTTTTATATCAACCCCATAGGATGCTCATGCTACATCAAACTCTAGACTAACACAAATTTTTCAACTGGCACTAGTAAATTTGTATCTGTGCTTACCAAACCATTCTTTGATACTCAACTATGTAGAAAAGGGGGAAAAAAAAACACCAAGCAGGAAGGACAAAGACGAAGGAGAAAATACTGGTACTAAAGACTGGTCCTAAAGCAAAGGGTAACAAGCATCAGTAAGGATTCAAATTAAGCTAGAGGACAGTAATGCCAGGGACTACAGAGAGAACAGTTATGTGGTACGTTAATATTTCCATCTATACAACCAATATTGAAGGACATAGTCCTTTTTTTTCAGGCAAAGTAATGCAAATATAAAATTTAACTCGTGGTACAAAGGTAGTATTTAAAAGATGGTTTTAAATGATAATATGTTTACTGCTTTAAAGCTTAAATACTTCTTAAAAGCTTCCCTATTAGTGCTAGTATTGAATTTCCTTTCCTACATAGATCTACAATCTGCTTTGTCTCTCAAGAGAATGTACTACAAGAGCATTAGAAGTGCACTTTCTGAAGGCAATAGATTTGCTCTGTCTTCAGAAGTACCAGTGAAACTTCCCTTGCACTAAGCAACGAATTAATTCAGAGCTTACACATTTCTTGTTAATTCACATGACTGCCATTTGGTACATAAGTATTAAATGATGTCTTATGTTATATAATAAATTGGACAATCACAGTAACTTGGACAGATAAAACACACCATTAGGTAATCCTAAATTACTAACTGGGTCTGGCATGAGTATCTTGGGATTCTGCCTATGCAAAAACCTATGAATTCTGGTTCAGTTTATGAAACGGCTACATCACAGAATGCCTCTGCAAACATACAGCATCCTTATCTTTTTCAGATCCATGTCACCACCTCCAAGGTCAGCAGAAGAAGAGAAGTTTAGCAATGTTGACTTTGTCAGCACTCTGTGTTCATTTGGTAGCTGCACCCATGCAAAAAGGCACTCGGAGCACTGGCAGCTACTTCAGTTCCTCCCATGCCAAACACAACAAGTCCAGCTGGGAAAGAAGCCACCAAATGACCAGATGCACAAAGATGTTCCAGGCACTAACCTGTGCTGTACAGGTTAAAACTTACCTTTCCTTTTCCAGGCATCTCTCCCTGTGTGCTTCCACACTGGGAGGCTTCTAAACCAACCAGTTCATCAATGTGCACAACAATGGAAAGAGAGGGCTGACATACACAACACAGGAGAAACGACTAAAATACCCCACTTCTGCTGCCACAGTTATATCAAAAATAAAGTAGTATGGGCCGCTATTGTATTAGTTTTAATACTGTCCATGTTCTAGCAGAGACAATGACAGGAGTGGATAGTACAACCACCACTTGAAGGGCCTTGGTGTGAAGAATACACTGCTTTTTACTGTCCAGCAAAGACAGCAATTAAAGGGTTTAATCCTGTGTAAACAGAAAGGCAGGGCTCTTCTGGGATTTTCCAAGCAAAATCTCCATAATGGAAAACCATAGTGACCAGGTTATTTCATACGACATCAATCTCACAGGAATTAAAAAAATAAAACTGCATGTGGCCTGATGGACATACAGTACGAATGGAACACGTGGTGGAGAGCTCCCTGTCTGCTAACCCTTCTAAGGGATGTCACTAACACCACTTTTATGGAACAGCAAACTTGAGACCGGATGCTCAACAGAAATGCAATTAGACCTGGATGCTGTAAGCCTGAGATTCCCATCAGCAGCTTCCTTCCAAAATGGCAAGGCTCCTTTTAAGCCATTTTAGAACTGGATGTAAGTTAGACTGCGATGTACACTTTCAGATACTGTGTTTCAAAGATGACAAAGAGGGACGCAGATTTTATTAATTTTGTATTGTCCATCCACCTCATACTAGAAAAGCAGTGCCACAGTTTTTCTTGCTCCATCCATCCATGGCCACACGTCAGGGGTCACTGGGAACCTACCCAATGCCATCTGTGTGTCAGACACTCCCAAGCCCTTGGCCACGTGGCACCAGGTACAAGGTGACACACAAAAATCACAAGTGAGCTTGTCCCCAGCACGAGCACTGCCCAGCAGCACAGCCATGAGGCAGCCTCTCACAATGTTCTGAAGCTCTTCCCAAAGGAGCTACTTCACAATCAATAAAACTTTGCTTAACTTGATTTTCCCAAGGCACAAAGAAGCTTATACATTTGCCTTAGGAGATCTAACAGAAAAGAAAAGAAACAGCACTGATCACAGTCCAGCTGAGATTGTTTTAACCTCTATCTTTCTTCCTCCTCCTATACAAAATGCATTAGGTCAACTTTTGATTCTCATCCAAGTACCTGACTTTGCAAAGCAGAAAAGGAAGATTAGGATGATGTACCATCTCTGTCATGAGTCAATGTCTAGCAGAAGAGTTAATTGTAACAGTAGATTGATAGATGCTTACAGAAATTGTCAGATTGCCATGGCTGCCACAGCAATTATCACAAGCAGTGCACTGCACCTTCTGATTTACCTCTGAGATTTTGGTGTTGGTCAAAAATGGCCAAAAATCATATCTCAGCTGAGCTAACCAATGGCTAATAAAGCTGTCTGACAAAGCCATGACTCAGACTGTCTCTGGGACAAAATCAATAGCTCTTCCTTTGCATGTCATCTAAGAAAAAGACAGGTGATGCCCTTCCACTCCACTTGGCATTGATTAAGGCCTCAATTGAAGCACTTTAATTAAAGTTTCTCTGCTCAGCTAAAAAAAAAATTGTGAACTAAATGGAGACATTATTAAGAAAAGAAAAAAATAATTACTAGAAATTTTTAAAATGTGGTACATGAAGAAGCATTATAAAACTCAACTTGGTCTCCTGAAGACAAGACAGAAAATAAGGCATTCCTTTCTGCAAGGAATTAAATCATAAAATTAGGAATGTATGCAGTGACAGTCTAGCCAAAAAATGATTTCTATCTTTTCCATTCTGTTGGCATGATAAAATAGGAAGCAAAGGAACTTTGTACAAAAAGTCAGCTTCGTTTCTGATAACGTCTATTCCCTGGGCATGGTACCTTATAGTGCCCATCAGAAAAGGCTTCCAAGTTCTCCACTAATGGCACTACCTAGCATGGCAAAAGACATGCTCCCACAGACTCATAATGCTTTGAAGACTCCAAAAAGGCATCTGCCAGCAAATAAATGTTAAGACCATCCATACTTATATTTAGCAAGTTTTAGTGCCAAAGCTAAGAGAACAAAGCTACTAAGCCGAAAGTGCAAGTCCCAGTACACAACTGGCTGTTATCACTCCTCATGTATTCAGATAGAAAAAAACAAAAAAACCCCAAAAAAACCCAAGTTAATCCAATTCCCACCTTTTTGCTACATACTGAAGTTCAGACAATGCTCAAGGCTAAATCTCCATCAGCAATCCTATGAAATAGATTTTCTTGGCACTTGCAGCTCTTTTAATAAAATATCTATATTCTACAAGTAAGACAGTCTTAGTCACTACTCAGAAATAAAACCACTGGTAATCACCTCATGTCCAAAGTTCCTGGCAATTTCAAGAGAAGAATTTTTAAATTAATAGAAATGTGCAAAAAAATAATTACTTAGAACAAGGAAAATACCTATCCTTTCTTCTCTAATTGTATTAACTAAACATTCTTCATCTGCCAAATGTAAGGAACTAAATGATAATTTCTAATATTGTTTGTTGCTAATCCATCTGATAACACTGTCATTCTGCCTCAGACCAAGGGTGCTACTGACAGGCTGGGTCCCCAACTGTCTGGTATTTAGCCAAACGCATTCACACTTCCAAAATGCTCCAGATTTAGACACATAGAGCCCTAACATAAAAAGTGTTAAAATGGCTACCGTCCAGCTTAAAAGGCAAGGAGGATCCAGAAAGCTACAGGCTAAAGCGTCACCTCAGCTCCTGTAAAAATGATGAAGCAAGACCTCAGGGAAAACATTTCCAGGCACCAGAGGGAGAAGTAGATTACTAGGAACAAACAGTACTGATTTACTACTATGGGCAAATCAAGCATGGACAAGCTGATGGCTTGCAGTGATGAAGGACTGGCTGTGTGGATGAGGGCAGTGCTCTGGTTATCCCTTACTTGAAGAACACTTGTGCCAGTGTCCCCAGCCTCCCCACAGGGAAATGAGGGTGGCAGTAGGTGGGCAGGAGCCAGCCCTGCAGGCAGTGGGACCAAGTCACACGGTGTGTTGGGACAGCTGCTCCTCAAGAAGGGGGGTTTACAAGGCTGGGACCATTGAAGGCCAGACACAGAACCCACCCTGAGCAGCTCTGGAGGTGACATTGACTGGGCAGACTGGCCGGCTCATACTCCTGAGGACAGGGCTGCCACCCAGACCAATCCTGACAAAACAGACAAATGCACCAACAGGCAATTGGCCAGCACGGAAGCAAAGGGAACTTGGGACTTGATATAAGGAAAAAAAAAA
>VYXC01000316.1:1090213-1291055 GCA_013397175.1 Platysteira castanea
CCCCACAAACAAAAACACTCACACAAAAAACCCCATCAACAGAAACAACCCAATCCACACAGTAAAACTAAACTCACCCAAAACTCTCTGCCACATCACCACCAAAACAGAAAGAAAGAATATGCCTTAAATAAGTATCTACTAATTACAGAGTTGGCAGCCCAAAATTATCAGTTTAACTGGCTGATAAAGGTTTCAGATTACAGAAAATTTCTTTCCCTGCATGAGTGAAACTTACAGCAATATTAATCCCTTGTGGAGTTTAATTTCTCTCCCTCATTCCTTTTAACGTGATTACAGTAAGATTTGGTTGGTTTGAGATGCTAACTGCTTGTGCTTCAAATCCTTGCCCTCCATTTCGTGGGCACAAAATTCAGCCTACAGACAGGTTTCTGGATTGTCAGCATCCGCATTCAGCAACCAGATGTATTCCAGGATCTCGGGGAACTGAAAGAAGCATCAGTTTATACTCTCAGCATGTTTCGGTGTCTCTCCTCTCCTAAACCTTTGCACAAGCCAAGTTCAGAGAGCTCTGAAAACAGGGAAGTTCCCTGAAGAAGTACACAGGCCAGCCTGGATCTAGGCAAGGATCTGGAGAGAGCACAGGCAGACAAGAAGTAGACCAGAAGAACAAACACTGGGATAGGACAGAGATAAAGGGAAGCCAGAAAAAGCAGAAATGTCAACATATCCAGCTGGGCAGAGGTCACTTCTCCAGACTTCAGCTGTCCCCTGGGCTGCAAAGCCCAAGGAAACACTTCCTCCAGAAACATGCAGGGCTGACACGCACTCACGGAACTCAGCCCCAGCCCCTTCACTCAGCCCAGTCCTCTTAAACACACCCTTCTTGTGGCAGCTGAAGAAATTACTCATTTTAGGGACAATCCACCACATCCTTCACATACACATGGAAAGGTCTGCAAGGACTTGGGCTTCAGTGGTGCCCATTTCTCTTCTCTGGCTACAACCACCTCGGAATGCTTAGCTCAGTTATTATTCTACACTTACAGGGGATGGTTCATATTTCCCCTCAACAACATACAGAGGCAACAGAATTTTTTATGTATTAATACTCTGTAACATGCTGCTGACTNCTCTGGTTATCCCTTACTTGAAGAACACTTGTGCCAGTGTCCCCAGCCTCCCCACAGGGAAATGAGGGTGGCAGTAGGTGGGCAGGAGCCAGCCCTGCAGGCAGTGGGACCAAGTCACACGGTGTGTTGGGACAGCTGCTCCTCAAGAAGGGGGGTTTACAAGGCTGGGACCATTGAAGGCCAGACACAGAACCCACCCTGAGCAGCTCTGGAGGTGACATTGACTGGGCAGACTGGCCAGCTCATACTCCTGAGGACAGGGCTGCCACCCAGACCAATCCTGACAAAACAGACAAATGCACCAACAGGCAATTGGCCAGCACGGAAGCAAAGGGAACTTGGGACTTGATATAAGGAAAAAAAAAAATAGTTTCTCCATTATGAGCATCGGGAAACATTTGAACTAATTGCCTGTGAAGACCAGAAATTATTAATGCAGACAAGTGGGTGCAAATACTGTTGGTTTTAGGTGCTAGAGGAAATGAATTTATTATTCCCTTTCTGGAAGACTTTTTCAGCACTGTTTAACTATAACATCCCTTTGAAAGGGGAATTGTGATGCCAAGAAAGATCAAGCACATACATGAGAAGCTTCCTGAGTTAACACACATGCCTCATGTTAATGGGTACTAGGCTGCAAGCACAGATTTTCCTGAAAGAACAACATGTCTACAAAATTTGCCAGAGTGTTCCAGGAAACAGGAAGCTAACTTGGAAAACAAGTAAAATCTAAGGGTACCCAGCATCATGGGACGTTAGACAGACATATGGTGTCTGTCTCAAACAGTAAGCTGGAGGCTGCAAGACAAAAGCTAGAAGACAACAGAAGAATAAAGATGGAAGATGACTGTGGAGAGAGAAAAGCAGGAATAGTATAAAGGTACCCCCCAGGCAATGTTCTTCAGGATCTATCATCACCTCCAAGTCCCTACAGATTATTTTTCAGGGAAAAGAGACACAATACTTTCTGGTTTTAGAAACTTCAACCTGTAGTCTGAAACATTGGTTTCAGTTCTGTTCCAGAAAATACTAACTGAAGTGTGTATTTCTTCCAAATTTTACCTTAGGGTGAACAAAGCATTGACTGAGTTGGCAGCTTCTCCTTAAGGCTCATTTTCATTCACATATGCATCAATGAGTCTAAAACGTCAGTACCTAAACTCATGAAAGCTAAAAAAAACCCCACAAACAAAAACACTCACACAAAAAACCCCATCAACAAAAACAACCCAATCCACACAGTAAAACTAAACTCACCCAAAACTCTCTGCCACATCACCACCAAAACAGAAAGAAAGAATATGCCTTAAATAAGTATCTACTAATTACAGAGTTGGCAGCCCAAAATTATCAGTTTAACTGGCTGATAAAGGTTTCAGATTACAGAAAATTTCTTTCCCTGCATGAGTGAAACTTACAGCAATATTAATCCCTTGTGGAGTTTAATTTCTCTCCCTCATTCCTTTTAACATGATTACAGTAAGATTTGGTTGGTTTGAGATGCTAACTGCTTGTGCTTCAAATCCTTGCCCTCCATTTCGTGGGCACAAAATTCAGCCTACAGACAGGTTTCTGGATTGTCAGCATCCCCATTCAGCATCCAGATGTATTCCAGGACCTCGGGGAAATGAAAGAAGCATCAGTTTAGACTCTCAGCATGTTTCGGTGTCGCTCCTCTCCTAAACCTTTGCACAAGCCAAGTTCAGAGAGCTCTGAAAACGGGGAAGTTCCCTGAACAAGTACACAGGCCAGCCTGGATCTAGGTAAGGATCTGGAGAGAGCACAGAAGTAGACCAGAAGAACGAACACTGGGATAGGACAGAGATAAAGGGAAGCCAGAAAAAGCAGAAATGTCAACATATCCAGCTGGGCAGGGGTCACTTCTCCAGACTTCAGCTGTCCCCTGGGCTGCAAAGCCCAAGGAAACACTTCCTCCAGAAACACGCAGGGCTGACACGCACTCAAGGAACTCAGCCCCAGCCCCTTCACTCAGCCCAGTCCTCTTAAACACACCCTTCTTGTGGCAGCTGAAGAAATTACTCATTTTAGGGACAATCCACCACATCCTTCACATACACATGGAAAGGTCTGCAATGACTTGGGCCTCAGTGGTGCCCATTTCTCTTCTCTGGCTACAACCACCTCAGAATGCTTAGCTCAGTTGTTATTCTACACTTACAGGGGATGGTTCATATTTCCCCTCAACAACATACAGAGGCAACAGAATTTTTTATGTATTAATACTCTGTAACATGCTGCTGACTCTGTAGGACCAGAAGGGAAAACCAACAAATTGGAAATGGTAGCAGGACAGAAAAGAGGAGACAATGAGGAAGTAAAATAAAACAAAGCATTCTTGTTTAATCCTTAGAAACCACTGTAACCACAAATTGTGTTTGCAATATGCCCTCCTGCCCCTTTTCAACTGCTACTAAATTTTAGAATGAACACTGTTGTGGTCCGGTATTGNTTATGAGCATGGGGAAACATTTGAACTAATTGCCTGTGAAGACCAGAAATTATTAATGCAGACAAGTGGGTGCAAATACTGTTGGTTTTAGGTGCTAGAGGAAATGAATTTATTATTCCCTTTCTGGAAGACTTTTTCAGCACTGTTTAACTATAACATCCCTTTGAAAGGGGAATTGTGATGCCAAGAAAGATCAAGCACATACATGAGAAGCTTCCTGAGTTAACACACATGCCTCATGTTAATGGGTACTAGGCTGCAAGCACAGATTTTCCTGAAAGAACAACATGTCTACAAAATTTGCCAGAGTGTTCCAGGAAACAGGAAGCTAACTTGGAAAACAAGTAAAATCTAAGGGTACCCAGCATCATGGGACGTTAGACAGACATATGGTGTCTGTCTCAAACAGTAAGCTGGAGGCTGCAAGACAAAAGCTAGAAGACAACAGAAGAATAAAGATGGAAGATGACTGTGGAGAGAGAAAAGCAGGAATAGTATAAAGGTACCCCCCAGGCAATGTTCTTCAGGATCTATCATCACCTCCAAGTCCCTACAGATTATTTTTCAGGGAAAAGAGACACAATACTTTCTGGTTTTAGAAACTTCAACCTGTAGTCTGAAACATTGGTTTCAGTTCTGTTCCAGAAAATACTAACTGAAGTGTGTATTTCTTCCAAATTTTACCTTAGGGTGAACAAAGCATTGACTGAGTTGGCAGCTTCTCCTTAAGGCTCATTTTCATTCACATATGCATCAATGAGTCTAAAACGTCAGTACCTAAACTCATGAAAGCTAAAAAAAACCCCACAAACAAAAACACTCACACAAAAAACCCCATCAACAAAAACAACCCAATCCACACAGTAAAACTAAACTCACCCAAAACTCTCTGCCACATCACCACCAAAACAGAAAGAAAGAATATGCCTTAAATAAGTATCTACTAATTACAGAGTTGGCAGCCCAAAATTATCAGTTTAACTGGCTGATAAAGGTTTCAGATTACAGAAAATTTCTTTCCCTGCATGAGTGAAACTTACAGCAATATTAATCCCTTGTGGAGTTTAATTTCTCTCCCTCATTCCTTTTAACGTGATTACAGTAAGATTTGGTTGGTTTGAGATGCTAACTGCTTGTGCTTCAAATCCTTGCCCTCCATTTCGTGGGCACAAAATTCAGCCTACAGACAGGTTTCTGGATTGTCAGCATCCCCATTCAGCAACCAGATGTATTCCAGGATCTCGGGGAACTGAAAGAAGCATCAGTTTATACTCTCAGCATGTTTCGGTGTCTCTCCTCTCCTAAACCTTTGCACAAGCCAAGTTCAGAGAGCTCTGAAAACAGGGAAGTTCCCTGAAGAAGTACACAGGCCAGCCTGGATCTAGGCAAGGATCTGGAGAGAGCACAGGCAGACAAGAAGTAGACCAGAAGAACAAACACTGGGATAGGACAGAGATAAAGGGAAGCCAGAAAAAGCAGAAATGTCAACATATCCAGCTGGGCAGAGGTCACTTCTCCAGACTTCAGCTGTCCCCTGGGCTGCAAAGCCCAAGGAAACACTTCCTCCAGAAACATGCAGGGCTGACACGCACTCACGGAACTCAGCCCCAGCCCCTTCACTCAGCCCAGTCCTCTTAAACACACCCTTCTTGTGGCAGCTGAAGAAATTACTCATTTTAGGGACAATCCACCACATCCTTCACATACACATGGAAAGGTCTGCAAGGACTTGGGCTTCAGTGGTGCCCATTTCTNCAGCAAATTTTACTCGGACTAGCGATGTCTCAGCTATGACCTAGGTAATTATAATGTTGATAAGCCAGGTAATTATGGTAATAACGATTCTCTCCAAGACAAGCATTCTCTTCACCCAAGTAGCTATAACGAAAAACAGTGAATTTTTCCAAGGGGGTCATTTACCTTCAACTTCAACTTCTTGAAGTACAATGCAATAAGCCCCTTCAACCTTAATTTGACCACATTAACCCCTGCTAACAATGGCCAATTTGGCCAACATGAGGCAGCAAACCTTTTTCTAGGAAAACCAGACTAGGAAACCTTTTTCTGTCTCGACTACAGCAGAGAGACTGATACTTCAGTGTGCAGTTATTTACATTAGAAGTCTCATGGTACATGTGCAACCTGGTCTAGCGGATGGTGTCCCCACCCAAGGCAGGGGACTGGAACTAGATGGGTTTCAAGGCCCCTTCCTGCCCAGAACACTCTGTGATTCTATGATCTCCTAAATCTGCTCACAAACGGAGGAACTGACAAATGGTCCCCATTTCCTCCTCCACAGCAAGTCCTACTTCAACTAACCTGCTTTATACACCCAGCTTTGCTAAACTGCTGCAAAAAGTAGCTAATACTGTACTAGGTGTAAATACTTCAAATAAAAGTGCTTCCAGACAAATCCAAGAAGCCATGAGTTATCAGCATACCTCCTTTTCGTCCAACAGTGCTTTTTAGGAATTTAAGTTTTAATGAACACGGAATTCTAGAAAAACATTGTCACATGACCCTGATTCTGCATTAACAGGTTAATTGACTCTGGTTTTTCACTCCTGCAGTGTCAGGCTGGCAAACGAGCGGTAACAGTCAAAATGAAGCTGCTGAGGACTGGGGCTGGAGAGACAGGGAATCACTGCAAGGATAACGGGATTCACCAGAATAAAGAACCTCAGAGAGCTTGTTCTTGGTCTGAATACAATACAGACCCAGCTGTGAGCAGCAGGATGGACTAGACTTTTCAAGTCCCTTCCAACCACAACGGGTTTAGGATTCTGTGATAGAGAGGGAAGAACAGTAAGAAGTGCCAGCCAAAACAAGCATGGCTAAGGCGGGCAGAGCAGGTTCCCCAAACGAGTGGAACAAGCTTCTTCTGCATCAGCAAGGCCTTTTACAGACTTTGTCATAAAACTGTTCCCAACATTTGCCACCAACTGGCAGCCTTAACTTAGGACTTTTCTTTTGAGCTTGTTATCTTGGACGCAGTAATTACTTTTCACTTTAGCTACTGGATAATGGAGCAAAATCCTGTCACATTTTCCCTTAGTATGTGGCAGCCAGCTTAAAAAATACACAGGAAAACCATTTTCTTTATACTCAGTCTGGGCCTGTTCCCTTCATTTCCACCGCAATGTACAACCAGAGCATTCATTATTCTCCTCAGAACATTCCCTCTCAAAAAATACAGGAGACAGTTTCCCTTTCTGTCACTCAGGTGAAAATTCTGGGAGGCTTCTTTTTCCAGGACATGAACTACAGAAGGGGAGAGACTTTTCCTGGCAATTTGCTCCTTTGTTTCTTCATTGCCATTAGCTTTGTAGCAGCCTGCTAGAACTGTCTGTGGGACAATTCTTAACTACAGGAGAGCATGCTCCTTTCAGCATATAAGCAGAGGACTGCATCATATTAAAAAATGCTCCACACAAAGCCTTTGCTTGGTCTTTTGTGCCTCACCTGCCTGGTTTCAATGCACAGTTGCTTACACACCCAATTAAAGAAGATAGAAGCTACCAAAAAAAAAAAGGGGGGGAAAAAAAAGTTGTATTCTCAGTGCTATGAAAGTTGAGATTCAATTTTCCATATCATTTGCTCTGCCAAAAGGGAAGAACTGAAGTCTGAACTTTTATTGCCTTAGGTGGAATATGAGCTGGCCCTAAACAGGGCATAAATAAATTTGTTTTCTGCCCTTCTATGGCTGGAAATCAAAAATTTATTGTTGCTTTCTAAATTCTGCATTAAGAATCCAAATCTAGCTAAAATATTGCCTAACTTCATGAAAACATCTCTTAAAAACTCAGAAAGGGCTTGATAAATCATAAATCTCTAAGTCTAAAATGGCAAAAGAAATGTTTTCTGAGTAAGGGATTATCTAAAGGAATTAGTTTATGCCAGGAATTACACAGAGACTTATCTCATTGGAAATTGAAGTCTTTGGAACAGGGAAATAACTAGCCAGATTATAGGGAAATAGTTCATAGCACCTGTCTTAAAAATCAATGCATAGCTGATAACCCAGTTCATAATTTCAGCGCAGACGCTATAGAATGAAGAGCTGGCATTCTTCCCAGTTTGGACCAAACAGCATAAAAAGAAATTTGCAATTATTACGGAATATTCAATGTCTGTCTTTGCATCAGCTGAAGGTTTGGACAATTTGTCACCTTCAAAAGATTTCATTTCCTTGGGTGGAGAGAGAGGAGAATTAACAAATGGGATAATATATCATCTATTTCCTAAATCAGTGGTGTAAAATTGGAGAGCTTTGTGTTACCTGTTTCACAGTGTGTCCAACAAAGCAGACTATTATGTTAAATGGTGGCTATTTCATTGTCTGTAAAATGTTCTAAGAAGATAATAGCCATCTGCCACTCTTAGATAATTGCTCAGGTGAAAATACTGACTTTATGATAATATTCTCTTGTTACAGCTTTGTATCTGCTTTAGTCAGCATGTGATCAACACCTAATAATGCTGCTTGACACAACAACCAACGCACAGACAGGGCAAGGGTTAACAGATAGAAAATATTTCACTGATGAGAGACAACTGGGATAGGATCCCAAGTCTCCCTACAAAAACAGTAACTTCTAAACTGTGACAAACTTGTCAGTTTTCCTGGTGGACAGTCCTCTGCAAATTGAATTGTTTGCTGTTGAAAAGCTACCTCTCACTTGCAGAGAAAAGCTGCCTCTTCATTAGATTGGTTTTCCCACTAAAGTCTAAGCTGATACCATTTTTGCTCTTGGTGGAGGACGGGTGCTGCTGGGTTGTTTCAGCTTGTTGGGGTTTCAGAGGGCCTAAAGTTTGGGAGGTTGGTTGTTTGGTTTTAAGGTTTATTACACTACCATCCACCAAATTTCTGAGACCAAATCTGAGCTATCTGCTAAACTTATGTGCAACAGAAGTCAGGGCATAAGTCAGACTTTGTGTACCCCAGATACTCAATCAGCACTCTGATTTCATACTTGGTTTTTTCTCCCTGATGTGCTAAGGTTTCCCAGCTTTGCAGCAAACAGACACACGCCCTACCCAGCTGCTGGACATTCCAAAGGGTAGGGTGCCTTTGGATCATCAAGAAAATCTCATTAGTATCCTACTGCTTGATAACAAGAGGGCACCTTCAGGGAACACATCACATTCAACAACCAGCTTTTGTTCATCTTGTGCACATATGCAAGTCTGTTCTGTCAAGTTTCACTTTGAAAGAACAGACAGATTTGACACACTGCTTCCAATAATAAAAGCACACTCCAGTTTAAGAACTACAACACAACTGGAACCTGCTCTCCCAGATCAAGATTTTGTATCTTATCCTTGAAACAGGGTCTGGCATTCTGCACCACAGTAGCACTGTCACCTTGAACTCTTAATGCTATTGACTAAAATCTTCCCTTACCATTTGGTTGTGCTTATTTTCATACCAGTTTTTGGGAACACTTAAGTCTATTTCTAGTAGGCCTCATCACAAAAAGCAAGCAAATCAATTCCTGCAAAGCTGCATAAAACCATTAAAAGCTACTGCCACGACTGCAGCTGGAAAGCCATTAGCAAGCAGCCTGTTAGGAAATAAACACACAAAAAATTAATCCAAATCTGCATCAAACCCATGCATCTTAGACCATGCTCCTAAGGTTGCCAAATCTCAACTCAAATTCCATACAAAGTGAATTCCAAATGCATCAGCCTTCAAAACTCTCAAGGAAGATGCCAGTAGTTTGCAAAGCTTGTGATGAGAAACAAAGCTCACAGCTAACAAGATCTCAACAACAACTTCCTGAAATTCAGTAAGAACAGAGCAGGAATTCAATATGAAATTTCAGTTTCTGAACAGAAACTTCAAGTCATCGAAATGCCAAGTTCACTGCTGAACTGCACTACCCAGCTCCTTAGTCCTGCCTGCTTGTGACTTCACACATCCAATTCACTCTTACCCTCTACAGCTCTCCAAAGGTTCACCACTAAAATGCTCCCATTACCTCAGTAACAAGAGCAGAAAATCTTGATTTAGAAAATACTAACTTGGAATAGCAGGTTTTCATGGGACAACACTTGGCAGAATGGTTCCCAAAATCAGCCTGGTCAATCTGGCATGTGGTCAGATCTGGTGGTTAGGATATGGCATACCTAACCAAGCAGGCCCTAAGAACACATCCACTGCCTAACAAGTGTAACACATTATAATGTTTGCCCTTGAGTCTAAGCCAGGAGTGTTGCAAGAGCAATTTGCATTTAAATCAGTGTATCAGGACTGTAAGCTGCTTCTGAGGCAAGGATCTGGATACCAAAGGGAGGTAGGAGACAATGCTAGATTTTCAATTAAACCAAAATGCATACTGTGACATCAACAAAATTCCAGGAAGAAGACATTCCCCTAAAGAAAACTGAAAACTACTCGTTGAACTATCAGTTGTGACACGAAGCATATCAAGTTCTATTTATCTTAATAACAGAATAAGAAAACTGGATTACCGTGGTGGTAACGTTTGAGGTGGTTGGTAGGCATCAGGGGAATCAGAAACCTGTACGTAATATTTCTGCTGGCAGACTAGTATAACTTCTATAGAAAACAGAACAGAGAGAGAGTGGAACACAACATAATTAAGAAGAATCCAGGTAGCTCTGTGGAGTAGAAAGCTGCGATCACAAACTGGAGGCAACAGCAGAGTGAGAGAAGCACTTCAGTTGGTAAGTGTACACTGGATTTCCAAAAGGCTTTCAGCTGCTGTTCCCGGACAGCTCTGAGATGCTGTAGGATAAGATGGCAGATTTACTGATGTTACTTCTTATAAAAGAGAAAAGAAGGGGCAGAAGCAAGCAGATAGTCTTCCCAACCCCATAAGCCAGCATTCCACAGGGACTGGCTCTGAAATAGTGTAATTCAATACTTTCAAAAATAATATAAAGGGAGACTATTGAAGTAATAAAGGAGGGAATTTTTCTTGTCTTTTCTCATTCCAGGTAGTCAAAGCTGACAAAAAAGAACTGAAGATGGTATCACAGTACAAAGTGATCAGCAAATTAAGCAAACCAGTTCAATATAAATGGACTCAAATAAATGTGTAGTGAAAAAAACCCCTACGCCTATACAAAATACTGACCTATAAATTAGTCACTACTGTTAAACATAGAAATTTCTGAAGTCAGTTAGGGAAACTCTAGAAGCACACTAGCTCAACAACAATTAAAGGCAAATAATGCTGTGATTTCCCAGAGAATACCTGATAACAAAGATATATCTTAGATGCTGCAAATAGTTCTTGTCCTTACTTCCATCTAAAAATATCCATTTAAGTAAGCAGCAGGACTAAACCTCCTACTCCTCCACAAGATACATCCTTACATTGCTGAAATGACAGCTATTATAATGTTATGGAAGAAAAAGAGTTTAAAAGAACAAGGAGGGAAAAGTAGAGGATATTCCCAGCAAGGGCAAAGAGGTATGATGATTTTGACAGGATTTCCAGGTGGGTCATTAACTGCTAAGAGCTGTACCAGCAAAAAGAAACTTTGCATGCTCAGTGACACAAAGATCCAGCTTTTAGCCTTGATAAAAAAGGGAAACATTCAAGGCCATTTTCTTACAAGCTAGGTGAGAACAATCAAGAGGGAGCTTGACCATTTTAAGTTTAGCAAATTCATATTTATCCTGAAGCACATTACAGGTGGGCTGCACAAACTTCATCTAAAAGTTATTGAAACCCACTGTGTAATTTACCTTCCTGTTGGAACTGTAATTGAGTGCATACATCTCTACTTAGATTTTTATGTTTCTTCTCCTACAAAAAGCAAGGCATGGTATTTTGCTATTGCAGGTGCTAGAAGGCCAGCATAAAAACACCACATTTAATCTGAAGTCTCTGAACAGCATGTTGTTGGTTTGGGTTTTTTCCCCACGATGGCCATAGCTATGCTAAGGGCGAATCTGTAATTGGCAATTTTTGTGACGCGTTCATCTGTAAACATGCTACATGGACTGGAAAAGTGGTAATAAACTGAAACAGAACTTTAAACTATTGATGGAAAACAAATTATATCAAGAGAGATAAGCAAGACAGAAATCTGAATAATTCCTTTACTCCTTACCGAAGTATTTACAGTATATTTTGCAGTTTGAGTGACTTCAACTGTCCAGACTGCCATCCTGACGACTACAACTGCCCAAAGTAATCTCAAATAGAGCCTGATCAAAATCTAAAACGTAATGCTATTAATACTTCCATGCTGAGACCTGGCCTTAGGATACAAACAAGTGCTACTCATCAAGTGCTGGTTTTTTAACCTAATAAAAGATAGAGCGATGTTACAAAGTTAAAAGAAGGGTGATCTTGGCTCTACAAACAAGCTCTACTAGGGACCCCCTCAGATCTCTCAAGAGTCCAGACTAAGCATTTCAGTATCCACAAAGATGAAAATCACTGCCTTACTACATTATGTAATCTGATTAGCCCAGATTACACCCAACACTTCATATCTGACTTGAGCACAACTGTGTATTTTGACAAAAAACAAGTGACCAGTAAAGCACAACAGGTTCTGCCTGGAGAAGTGCAGAACTGCAATAACCTCAAACTGCCAGGTTCCATAATGCAGGCTTAGTGTAGCTGTTCAGCGAGATGAACACTAACATGCATCCCTAAATCACTGAAGAAAACTACAACACAATAATGTGCATCCAAAAAAACCCAAAACCACAAAAAAAAAAAAAAAAAAAACAAAAAAAGCAGAGATGTCATACACTTTCTGTTTGCAAGTGGTCCCCCTGAATTAGCAGACAAATTTTACAGCCTTACCCACACGTACTGGCATCTTGCAGAAAGCTTTTTTGTTTGGTTTTAACAAGGGAGGGAGGAAGGAAACTAGAAGTCTTAGAATATAAACTTCAAAGGAAAGAAATTAGAAGATTTTTGGGTGGGAGAGGAAGGAAATGAGAAGCTTTCAGTGGAAATGCACACTAGTAGAGAACTGAGCAAATTTAGGAATAAAATGAGGAGAAATCACTTATAAAAATGGTTTCTAAACTTCAAAATCCTACACCACTGGATACAACCTTTCAGAATATTTAACCTGAATTTCAGCAGTTGGCTGAAATACATTAAATACATTTCTAATGTAAGCATATCTAAAACTTCCAGTGGTACATGAGAAGCATTAGTAGGGATGGACAGGTTTTTCCAGAGTAACCACCACTTTAATTTGGATGCAGTTTGCTGGTGTGTGACCATCAGTGGGAACCACCACAGGTCCTAAAAAGAGCACGACCACTGGTTAGCAGACACAATGAACAGAGGAGAATATGTTACCTGCCTCTGCTGCTCTGCATCCTCCTCTCTCAAAACACCATAAATTAAGTTAAATCCTAAACTATTTTTAGCTTCAAGTCTGCTGTTTCTGTTAAAAACAGGAAAAAGGGGTCTTATACTAAAACCCCAGAGCTTTCTCCTCCCTTCAAATGTAACAAAAAGATATTAACACCCCTTTCGTATCTTGGCCTGTTTCCATCCTGTCTGCCTCCTACGGCAACTATAAATTATTCTTTCAGATTATCTGAGGTTCTGGGGGAGAAAAAAAAAGCAGCACTGGGTAGACTATGACACAATCATAGTTACATGAATATGAAGCGATTAACAGGACAGGCAGCATCGAGGAAGTTATTTCTTAAGAATACCTTTATACAGAATGTGACACTGGGTAATGAAGAACAGTTCAACAGCAGAGTAACTACCACAGGGCAGAGATAAGGAAGGCTGTGTGATATTCAGAGAATATTGTAAAATCTGGAAGTGTACTTGCATATAATTGCATTTAGGGATGTGAAAAGGCAGAGGAACTAAAAGGACACATGAGTTTTTTTAAAAAATGACTGATGCAAAGTAATTTTGAAAAAATAGAGGAAAGGTCTGCCTCTATTGTACAAAATTGGATAATGCTACAGATCTGCTACAGATTTGAAAAAACCTGAACAACAGCAATACATCAGACTGAAAGATCAAGGGGAGAATTAATAACATTTTATATTAGTCTAGTCTCAACAAGCATTTTCTGTATTTAGGAGAGAATGACTGCATCATCCAGAACAAGCAGTGCCACTCTTCCAAAATGAGCCTGTCTGCCCACTGAGTACCAAAGAAAAACAAGGGAGACTAAGCTTAGGAAATGCATTCAGCCATAGATGTAAGAAGAAATGCTCATCAGACTTGGTAAAAAAATAATAAAAACACCTATTCAGAACTATTTTTCTTGTAAAAGTTATGAATCATAACAAACATTGGCTTGATACTAATTCAGAGACAATTATATGAAAAGCCTGCAACTCTAGAACTTAAGGTCCCTTAAGGATAAGGTGTCGTAAGACTGACAACTGCCTAGTGCCATCAGTGGTACCCGAGCCCAGGGGCACACGAGCGGAGAACTGCACAAACTTCAATCAGCTGTTTTATGCCATCCATCACAAACAGACATTAACACAGAGCCTACAAACAATACCAACAATACACACAGGAATAGAGTTGAGACACGGAAGTCCATCTCATACAGCTCTTCCAAAGGATAGAACAAAACCCAAAAATAACGCTTTAAGCCCGTAACAGCTTGGAGAAGAACATTGCCAAACAGAAACGGACTTCTGGGCAATCCAGCCAAAAGTACGTATAACAAACCAAGAGGTTTCTGCCAGGATCTCTCCTGGAAGTATTCAACAACCGGTTTAGTACTACACAGAAATACTAAAGCACTGGGTCCCCATTCTCCACCCTCCAAATAACATCTTATGGAAATACACTTACATGAATCTACTCTTCACTGCTGTGATTCAGATGTACTGCATTCTTCTCTCAGTGATGCAACCAAGAGAAGGGATTTGTCAAGCAGACTTTTTTTTACATTTTACTGCAGTAGATTAATACTAGGTAAGCGTTGCATTGCTTAAGCTTTGTTGTACAATAATAGCTAAGACCAAATTAAAACCAAGATCTGGACCACATATAACTGAAGAAGTTTCAAATGAAATTTCTGTTATGAAACTGAAAGTTCACCCTGCTCTGCACAAGATGCTTTAGCAGAAAATCTCCAGAGCTCTCTTCTAATCCCTGTTAGTCTTTAATTCTGTTCTTCTATTCTGCCATTTCGTACATGCTATTTACATGTTCATAAAGGCCACCTGACCCACTCTTTCCTAATCAACTACTGAAGATCTCTCCCAGCAGTAGAAACTGCAGCAGCTGGAGCTCCAAATCTGGAGCTATAAATGTTGGGGAACAAAGTGAAGCTGGATATTTGCTCCCTCTGTGTGATCAGTAAATTACTTCTTTAGAAATAAGCCTGTGGACAAAATACATAAGGTAGATTCTTTTTTCCTCTTTATTTTTGCTGGTGTTTAGCTGAGGAATCTCCCCTGATATCAAACAAAACCAGTCAAAAATACGGCCTCAGCTCTTGTTCTTGTTCTATGACAGCCATAAGACTGTTTGCACCCACAAAAAGAATTTTGTCTAACAGCTTTACTGTAACATCCAATCTTTTGCTGCTTTCCTTGAATTAAAAGTAGTTTCTGATGGCATGTTTACATTAAAAGGCAACTTCTTTCTAACACTGACATCATACTGCTTCCCACTATGCTTGGAAAAACTTCATTTTTAGATTCCAAGGGCAGGATTACAAGACTGGAAACAAATTTCTAGCTTGCATGACTTCAGACTTTTTGGGAATTCCTTGCACACTCCACATTTGGAGTGTAATCTTCTCCACTCCATTTGGTGGGAGAAATGTGCAAGGTCTCCCTGGATTTGCTCTGAAAGTCTGCCCATCACCCTGGAACAAGAGCACTATAAGGAAGGTGAACTAGGGCTCTTCTCCCCCTTGTCAGGAGTCACCGATTGGTCCCAATTGTTCAGTTAAAATATTATTCCCTTTTGCCTACTCAAGTTATCTTGAATGATCCTTAATCCCATCACTGAACTTCCTCAGCAGTCTCTGAAGTCTTTACCTTTTTCAGACGCCTCAGGCCAGCTTCTGTACAGAGCTGAACTGGGGGGCACCTGTGTATATGTTATAAAATATTTTTCTGTTCACAGTACTAAAAGCAGCAGATTCTCCAGGTTCTACTGCACATGGATTTGCCCATGTCCACATTTCCCATTATCAGTTTAGCAGTGGAAACTGCTTGGGGGAATTACACAAACCCTTACCCGAGGCAGACATGTAAGTCACTGCACTCACTATGACTTCATCAGGTGAAGAGCAGCAAATAGAACTTCTGGTAGGGAAACAACCAACTGGACACCAGACAGAACTCTCTCAGTCTGTGTCTAATGTCTGTGTCTCTCAGTGTATGTCTAATGACTTATTACTCAATATTTGGAATGCATTTACCTTAAAAAAATTAATTCAATTAAAAGTGCTGATACAATTACAAGGGACAAAATGCACTTTAGACAAATTGTATTTTAAGAAGGTATATAAAAGGGCAGAGCACAGACTTCATTTTACACAATAGAAAAGGCTTTGTGTCATTTGCAGACAGTACTTGAAGAAGAGAGAGATTTATTCATGCATGAGGAGGAATGAGAAAAGAGATGAACAAGGAAATGTTTTCATGAAAACATGGCACTTCCATTTTGGCAAAAGAGGAGCTACTATTACAGGGATTTAAGCATTGTGATATAAATATGATAGAGCAAAACTCAAGACAGCAAAGGGGAGGCTGAAGAGAAGGCCCAGCTGATGAAATAATCATAGTTTGGGCAAAGACATTACAAGAAGGACACAGAAGCAGCACAGGGGGTCTGTCATACAAGCTCTTCAAGAAGACAACAAAAACGGAGAACAAAATCACAGGTCCTGAGAATTTTGTATATATAAACACACTTCTGATGCTTTTCTTACCTGTACAGTCCCTGAAAAAGTTGAGTTACCTCTGGGACTAAAAGATTCAAGTCTTTTCTTACTGGTTTTCTAACACATGATAAAATTAAAATACTTAATAATTGTAATTAACCTGTCATTGCAATTACACACCATCATCAGGAGCAGAAAACACACATACAAACAAAGGAAGTACTGACATTTCAGATTTCCCATCTATACCTACTAGGTTTATTAAGGCAATTTTGAATGAAAGAGTATTAGAATAACACAGAAGACTCCACATTAGGAAACGGGCCTCAAACTCTGTTTCCAGGCTAATTGTGTAAGGGAGGACACACTAAAGAGTGAGTTTACAAGAGCAGAGTTGAAGATAAAACTTAGGATCTATCTACATGAATGCAATTACAATTATAACAAAATACGTTTCCTGGAAATTCATGCATCAAATGCAACAGCACATTTTAATTTATGAAATCTGTAGGCTTCATATCATCATGACAAATGGATGACAGTAATTTTTAAACCTAATGTCAGTGGCTTGTAAAGATTAATACCCACATTCTTCCGTGCATAAATTAACTATCCAAAACCAATAGGCTGAGACTGATTCTCTGCTCCTACAAGGTGTAACAAATCTATGAACAACAGTATCCTCATTTATAATGTTTCATAATTACAGTGACTTTTTTTTCCACACAAGTCATTAACTCTTGCTTTCCTTTATAAGGAACAGACCTCCACTCAACTATTTGCAATCTGACCTCTTTTTCACTTGTAGAGACCTGATTTCATCTTTTTTTTTTGTTCTGTAGTGCTATTTTCCTTTGAAAACAGTATCATACATAATAGCAAGAATAAAACACAACGGAAACAAAAATCCAATTTCAAGAAGATACATGAATCTGAAAAGGAAAGACCAATACACTTTAAAAAAAAGAACAACAGCATTTTGTTTATTAATAAATGTCATTTATGAGAATTAATAAAAACCAACAACAAAAAAAACCCAAAAAACACACCAAACAAAAACCCCCAAACAAGAAAAAAAACCAAACATAAAAAAACCAAACAAAAAACCAACAACAACAACAAAAACCCACAACCAACCTTCCAAATGCTCACAATTCTCCTTCCCTGAGTGCCAGTGGGACAGGCAGGATTGTCAGAAATACCTGACCTATCAATCAGTCAGAGAAGAAACTTAAAATAAACTTTGAAGTAAGCAATTCTCTTGCATGATGCAGAGTTTTGAATCACCAGAAGCTCTAGGGAAGGTGTGTTTACTGTATTTCCTCACAGTGTCCTAACTTTGAATGCAATTCTGACACTCCAAGACAAATAACCTCCCTCACCACCTGCAAACTCAGCCAATCCAACACACCAGCGAAGAGCTGACATGCTGACACAGCACAGAAGCTGTTCTCAAAGAAATATGTCATTTAAAAGGGTATTTTTCACCCTGCATGCCCATTTGGCATGTGATGTACAATACTATTTTCTGTAGAAAAAACAGGGCCATTGAATATCAGTTCTGGAATTCCTTTCCTCTCAAACACAATGCAAAATCCTCAAAGCACGTAATCTTTCCTAATTACCGAGTAATTTCCAAAAGAGGGTAGATACCATCTTCTATTACACTGCTAACTTTTCTGCTCAGACAGAGCAATATATGAACGTTTTAATCCCTCAGAACACACTAATGGTGCTAATACCCTGCGGAGCAGACCAAGAGTGGCTTGCACTGCTCCTTGCAATTACTCCTAATAATTAAAATTGTACATTGTAATTATAACTGTACATGAGCTAATAAAAAAAAAATCTTTCCAAAGCAAAAAGGTGGCACTGCCATAGAGAAACACGTTCTCAACATGTAACTTAAGAACAAGCATGACACCTGAAGTTTAAACAAATTAAATTAACATGTGCCAAAGGGTTCTACCAAAGCTTACAGAAGATGTTCTACGCACAGTTTAAAGCAAATATAGGAACGTTTACCTTTTCTGGACCTCATGACATGAAGGCATACACATCAGTGCTACCTGAATTAGTTTCTGCTTTTACTTACTGTGAAATATTGTCAATCATTCAACTGTGTTCAACCAAAAAACATAAAATACACTAAAAATTCAGGAGTCTTCTCTGAAATGAGCAGCTGCCCAATGACAGATTTTTCTTTTACACAATTATTACTGGAATGCTTAATTTTATTCTTCAAGTCCAAGAAATTTTGAAAAAAAAATCTGAAATGTGCCATTTCAATGAATCATAGCTGTAGAAATAAAAAGAAACATTTAGCTCAATGAATCTGACTGAAGATTTTTAAGCTACTGTGAAATCTCCTGAGTTTTAAAGAGATTCATGTATTTTATTCATTAGCAATTGACTTGTTTCATCTCTTTATTAACAGCTTTAGTTATACCTGCATAAATTTCAGGACATTTCAGAAACAGGAAAGATTTGCACTATAAGCAAGAGGCAGGTTCATAAAGCACTTCCATTAAAAGCTAACTTACACAGGGAGAAAATAATTCTCAGGTTATGCTTCTCTGTACTAAGATGCTGAGATACACCAAGAGAGTAACTCTGTGAATAATCAGGCCACACTATCTGTGGTAAATTCTTCTACACTCAGATCTAAGTCACTTGCCAGGTACAGCAGCTGACCTTGAAAAGCAGGGAGAGCTTCCCTGCCCCGAGGAAAAGTCTGTATCCCTCATCAGCAGGCCCACAAAGGGCCTGAACAGCCATCTCTGCTCATGCTTTCTGTGCTGTAATATCCACATCCTGATGACAAGAAAAGAACACCACTCAGTTACTGGCACTCCACTCCAGCAGCTTCCAGCTCCCACAGTGAAAATACCCAAATATTTCTGAAGACAGCAAATAAGCTTTAGAGCAATGACTACCCAAGCTCTGCCTCCTTTTAGGCAGGAGTCTACCCTCCTGTCTAATGAGCAAAGCACAGCTTGGGAATATGATCTTAGCTCTGACTTCACTTACAAGGGTTTCAAACTACTGACATGTGCAGAACCACTCATGTTTCCTACTGCTGCATAAACCAAATAGTCCTAACAAACGGAACTAAGCCCAAAGGACATGCCCAGAGAGCAATGGGCAAGCACAGGGCCCACTGACCATACAGAAACACAGGAATTAAACCATTTAATGAAGATGAGACAAATTTTTCCCTCCTTTCCATGTTATGCCACTTTAAGAGAAATCAAAAAAGTAGAATTAAACAAATTCACATGTGCTTCACAATATAAACATCTCTAAACTACGCATGTGAAGGTGTATTTTAGCAGCAACAACACAAAAAACAGGCACTGTGCAAGTGAAATGCTTTGCTGAATACTTTTCATCAGTGAGGGCAGAACCTTACTTCAGAACTGGAATCTTTACACTGCAAGAAGTGAAACAACTGTTTTCTATCTTCTTTTTAAATGCTGAAGACACTCACTGCTTCAGTAAATACAGTTTATTACCCAAGGCCTCTTCCCTGAAGAAATCTGTAAGTCCATTTTGTGTGACAAATGTCTGTGACTGAGAATTCCAGAAATTCTACTGTGCATTCCACAGTAACTGGAACACAAGGTATCACAAGAACCTCTTGTTTAAGGTATATGCACAGGGATATGCAACTTCCTTTCCTTGGAGACTTCTCAAAGCTGCAGAGAGGATTTGAAATTGCGGAGGTAAATGAAGCTGGGAGGATGGATAAATGTACCCCCGTCACACCTACCTGGTCAGCCCCAGTGACCTCTGCCCAGCTCTACACTGTGCACAGCAGGAATATCCACGGGGTGTGGACATTTTCAGTAGCAGCAATGGTTTCACAAATCCTTATACAACCTCACCTTTCACTGGTTTCCTATTGAAAAGTGATTAAAAGTTTTCAAAGCATATAAAAGAACAATCGGATTCTGAAAATTATCGTACCTGATACAGCAAGGAAATCATCAATACTTGTTATATCATCCACAGCTTCAGTAAGAACACGGATGTGATTTTCCCACGTACTCCTATACATCTCCATGTTGTTTTTCACAACTTGACTTTTTGGTCTGGCAGCAAGAGCTAAAGCAGCATTAATAACCTGTACCAAAAATAGATAAAATCAACTAAATAAATATTTCTTCAGAAATCAAATCCTATGTTTTACTTAACATAGTAAAGCAGCATTCCTGTTTCCCAGACAAAAGCTTTGCTCAGCTTTTGGTTCTGTTCTCAAGCAGAAATGTCAGTCAGATGTTGCTTAGGCCAACCTCCATTTCAGCTTCATAAATTAAGAAGCTGATGGAATAGGACAGCAAAATCTCAATAGTTTATTTGTAGCTGGAGAACTCATACTCCTCCAGTTTGCAAGATATCAAATACAAGGAGGTTTTTACTCACACACACTCCAGGCACACACTTACCAGAACAGCAAAGATCACTTCAGTTCTGAGATTAAGCTCTTTAACATCAAGAGCTTATTATGGAGTATCTCCACTGAAGGAGAGAATATCAGCCTCTGCCATGTGGAAGTGGGAGGTGTTGCCAGGACAACAGGTGTGTCTTTCAGGATCAGAGGCACGGGATATAACACGTACTGCACCGAGATAAAAGCAGCAGACTGACAGTGCTAAATCAGTTCAGACTAAAACCATAAATTATATCCACATGAAGAGGGGAGATTTAATGTCTTTCAGAAAAGACTAACTGAAGGTGCAAACACTGGATCCCAAACGTGATTATTTCTACAGATACTTCTTCAGTTAATTAGCTAGAGAGGTTTTTTTCCTAATATGGAAGTTTATTGATGTTATATACATATTTTAAAATTAAACTAACACATATGCCAGGTAGAAGCTGAACATTAACCTTTTTTCCCTTCTGAATACTGCTTATTTATCAAGGGGAGAATGATTTTAAGACAACAAAACACCATGTAAAATAAAACAAAAAACAAAAACTACATACCCTTGTTGCTGAGCATGGGAGAGAATTAAAAAGCACAGGAAAAGCAGCAGGAAAAGAAGAATAAAACCAACATGCCAAATAAAATATATTACAAGTTATCCTTCACTTTCTAAAAATGCAAGAAACAGTTCGAATTGCACATTGGTCCTGGCTTTCCATAAGTCATAAAAAGACTTTGCAAAATACCTTAATAGACCCAGATATGCTGGTACAGTAACAACGAGAATTCTGCCTTCCCCATTTTGGTCAGCTGGGCTCCTGACTTGCTAACATTTGTTAGGGTACAGGAAAAGAGCAGAAGCTCTAATACTGCCAGGAGCAAAAGGCATCAAGGTTGGCATCAAACAGGCATCACTGACGTACTGGGGGACATTTTTAGAAAAGTGGGGATACAAGTTGTAATTAATAATTTTTCCAGTTCTAACTGTAAACATTTGAAAATGTTGGAAAGCAGGTTTCAAGCAATCAGCACATATATTTCTGTGCAAATCATGCATTTTTAAGACAAATAATAAGATTCATAGCACATCCAAAAAATCAGGGCAGTGCCAATCCCTGTACAGTTGTACACACAGTATCACCTCCAGTTTCTCTATTTCATTAGCAATACCCAAGATAGCTAACTTTCCACATGCAGTGCAATATATAAAAGCCCATTTCTGTTTGGCTCTCCAGCAGCTTCCCCAACACTTTTTAAAGTAAGAAATTGCAGGAGTTGAGGCTGTAACTGTTTTCATTCCTATCATGCTTGATCCAATTTCACAGGATCAATTTTCTAAGCCAGGGGCTCAAAATTTCACCTCAATAATTCCTAGGTCATATTGGTCCTGTTTTGATTCATCACACTAACTCGTTTAGGTTTTAAAATGTGTCCATCAAGACTGAAATACTAAACAGGTAATTTCTAACTTTTCTGTTTAAGCCTCTAATTAGATATTAACTGAAAGTCAAACTCTATTTCTGGTTGAATACAATAAAGTCTTTTTCTTACTGCATTTTCTTCTTTGTTTTGGTAGAGTTACCACATTGGCTCTGCCAGAAGTAACAATGAGACTGTGCAAAAAGCTCTTTCAGTATCAGAACCAACATCTATTATCTTGCCAAACAAAAAAAGAACCAACTTCTGTCTCACCAAATGCAATAAAGAGGTGAATTGCTTGGGAAGATCACCAAAACTGTTACAGAATGTAGCCAACTTTATCAGATAGGCACATTTAGAAATCCTGATGACTCCAGATATCTGTGGAAATGAAGTCCCGAAGCCTGCAGTAAGCACAGCCCAGGCAGGCACCCTTCTCTAACAGCACAGACTGCACTGGCACATCTGAAGGCCTGAGGCTGCACAGGGGCTGCCAACCACCACCTCTAACCACCCCAATAACACAAACCAGAGCGTATACCTAAGGCTTCCCTCAGGAAATTTACAAGAAAGCTACAAGGTAAAATCAGTTCCATCCCACACAAAGGCAGCTAATCCTCAATTAAATATTAAAGGTGACNGATCAAAAAGGGAAAAGAAAACTTCAAACCAGGACACATACAGTCTCACCAACAAGAGACCAAGTTGAAAATGTCACTTTCTTAGGCTTCAATGAAGTTTATTAGCTTTTCTACCTCACTCCAACTATCATTCATGGTTTAGATTTATCATCTGAATTGGCCTCTAGACAATCAGAGCAAAACTCATCAGAAGTCTCTGTTTCATCACTGCTTCCTAATGCTGCTGAGATAGCAGCATTATCTGATGATCTAAAACAAGGTTAACATTTGTAACTGGCTAATTAAATATTCTACCTTATTACAGCATATTAGGCTATTCAAATTCCATTATTACTTTTTCCCTATTTGTACTTCTGCACACAAATCTCACAGTTCAGCTTAGCAGAAAGCTGCTACTACTCCTGCTCACTGCTGGGGCATTTCACTAGGAGCTAAATTGACAGTTTTCAAATAAATCCTTGGACTTGTAGCAGAACTTAGGCGAGGACAGCATCTGCTGTTATTAGCTGCACAGCAGTAATATCCATATGTCTTCATCAAGAAGATCATGCTCTATACATTCCATCAAATGAAAACCAGTCTCTAAAGTTTAACAGAGCAGTGATTACGCAAGTTGAGAGAAGCTTGAAAACAGAGCAAAATGATGACAGTAATAAGATAATCCTACCTTCTATCTAACTTCTGAACAGCTGGTTGCTACATAAAAATGCAGGTAAGTTAAAAGGAAATCTGAGGCGTGCACAGGACATGCAGCTTCCAAGGAGGTACTCCTGTGCATAATGGGCTAAAACAGGGCGCGTGGGAGGCAGAGAAACGAAACACCGAGACCACGACAGGCCCACAAGCCCACACCTGGACACTGTTCATGCAGCCAGCTTAGGACTATGGCACAGGCACTCCTCTATTGCAGAAGTAACAACTTGGAGACCACAAACATGCATCCTGTCACATGAGGCAGGGAAGCAGCATTCAGTGAGATGGTGCCTTTAGGGAAGGATAAATCATCCAGCCCAAGGTCAGGAAAAAGCAGACAACTCAAGAGTAAAAACTGCATATGCAGGGTTGGATTAACATTACAAGAAAATACTTTTACAGTCTTTCAATTAAAAAAAAACAAGGAAAGAAGCAATGGCAAAGGTCTGTTATGGCAGTGACTACAGCAGAAGAAAACTAGAAATTTCTTAGAAATTAAATATAAGGATATTTTAAATACCAAAAACGGTTAGCTCGTCTAACCAAAACAAGAAGAGTATGTTAATCAATAGCATGAGTTCTGTTTGGTGATTATCTTTCTTTTCAGATGAACAAGAGCTGGCCATCCAGCTTTACATTCATTTACACATCCAGCAGATTAATTTCCAACAAAATTAGGTGGGCAAATATACCAACTTGACACAGTAACAGCAGAGCCAAGTTCAGTCAAATATTTCTCAAATATGCTCAAGAAATTTACCTCCAAGACCAGAAGGGTCAGTTCTGCCCTAGTGTAAGCTACTACAGCAAATCTGAAAGAGCTCACTCCAGGATAACACCATTTAGAACTTGACCAGTTTTGCTACATTTTTTTGCTCCATTTCTGAACATAGGATAATTTCCATCCACAGCTCACTCCTCTCCTCACAACATCCTGGAAAACACTATCTCAGCAGCATTATCTAGTATTGACAGTTATGAGGAGTTAAGTGTACAGGTGGTACATGACCATAAAGTTTCACATTATGTTCAAGATTAACACACCTATTGCTTCAGACAGAGATTCAAAAATCCAATGAGAAACGATGCCATAGTAAGAACTCAGCAATTCCTAAAATACTCAATGCAGTGGTGGAAACAGTTAAGACAAATTACGATTCAAGATAAAATTTCGAAGTCTTATTTGCAATCTCTATTTTGGCAGAACTAGTATGTAAAGAACTTACTAAGATGCTGTTTTCTTTCTCCTTTCCCACAATTTAAAGCAGAAGGAAGGATCTCACTCAAGGCACTTGGTTTAATAGTGAACGTGCTTGACTATGTTTGGTAATAAGTTTGGTAAGTTACACATGGGTTTACTTGCTCTGAAAAAAATATCAGTGAACAAAGAGTTTTATTACCTCACTTTCCAATCTAGCAAAGGCCTTCTTGATACCAACAATTAAAGGAAGATTAACTCAGAAGTTACTGGCCAAGGAACTTGTGACTAAGTTAAGAGCACACAGGTAAAGCAACCCCTCAGGAACAAACAGAACTGTGGGCAAGGGGGTAAGCCAGCAATTCTACAAACATTACTGATGTGATACACCAGGCAAGAAGTTATACAAAATTCTGCATGGCTTAATCTCCTGGTGCCTGGGCAGTGGCTGCCAGTGACACACAGAAATAGTATTATTATACTAGGATAAATTTTTTCTATTTTATTAAAACAAATTGTGTCATTTTACTCAAAAGCACAGCTTCCAACATAGTCCAAGCCCTGCTGAGAGGCATGATGCACTCTTCAGGAACAAAACCAAACCAAACCCACACATACCAAGCAGTCCTCTATAGCTCCTCCTACCCTGTACACATCTGTGTTTTGGTTTTATACAGGGACTACATGCACAGTTCTGAATGCATTTGGAACCCTTCTACAGAAAAGGCACACAAAGTTATCTTTAACAAAACAAACACTCCCATTATTTTAGTTGAAAATGTCACAAAAGCACACAAGAACTGAAAATGGTAGTTAAATATTCAGTATTTACATTTGGGTGAATGGTCTCTTTATTATTTGGAGACAGACAACAGAATAGGCTCAACACTTAAAAACTGATTCTTAAATTCATCCAACAGCAGTTTCCTTCTGAAACTTACTCACTTGATCTGACAAGTGAAGCAGACAGCAGAACCCAAAATATGTTGGGCTTTTTTTGCAGGTTGGATTGCAGGTGTTTGATGTGCATGGAATCATAATTTCTGTTACTTTCACTTTCTTTATTTTGCACTACTGAAACGCCAGTAAGGAAAATAAACAAACATTTCTGTTTCTGCCTTGTTGAATACAGTGTCTGTAAGTGACCCAGGAAAGGTTTTGGGTAGGATATTCAAAGGTATGGGGGTGGATTGCACAAATCCCCTAGTTTATTTCAAGAACTGAAAGTCAATTTTTTGACTCAACCAAAATAACACTGCTCCTCTAACTGTATTTTTTGTATTAGATATACACCCATTATCCAGGATCTCACCTAGGATCCAGAAAAATCATACCACCGAGCAATTACTTTAAATAATTTTAGCTACAGTTTGAATGTTCTAACTAAACAACTACTTCCTTTGTAGCCACAGTTTGTATGTATGGGCAACAATTACATTCTGCTCAGAATGCACAGAACACCCAAGTTTATCAAGCCTTGAGCAATGCATTCTCAAATAAAATTTTGATTTTAAGATAAGCATATTCTTAAAATGAAAGGCTAAAATAATCCTCAGGACTTACTGATACAAGCAAGAGGAAATGAAAAAAATATTCTGAGTTCCACTTATAATGGTTTTGAGTATAAAATAACAAAACACAACATAGTGGAAGTCGTATCTTCAACAGTGCTCCACCCAGAAACTGGAGCTCAGCTACCTGCAGTTCACTATAAACGTATTTACCTTTGGTTTCAAGTCTCTTCATGCAGCAAAGCTTTTTAGAGCTGTAAACCTTTCCTACATTTTCTCAGGCTGTGTAAATGCTCCATCACAGCACACCAACAGTACCAACTACATTGGGGTAAAGCTTCTTCCCACTGGGGACAGCTGGGTTTGCTGATCAAACTGGGTTAAGCCATGCAGTCACCAGCACACGTCACACTCCCACAGCTATGGCAGAGCTTCCCAAAGGATGCAGGCATAAAGAAAACTCTGTAGGGAATTATACAATCTAAGGGCTTGATCTCAAAAGGTGTTCAACATAAAACACCCCTGTGTCTAAATACAACACCCATAATTATCAATCAAATTAGTTGCATACTAAAATTACAATATAAAACTGAAGCTTATGTCATTAACCTTCTGTTTATTAGATTTCATATCCAAGTAAATCTTTAGTCCAATTTATACTGTAAGGCACATAAAACAGAAAGGTCTTTACGGACTATTCATTCATGTACCAAACTTTAGAGAGATGGAATAAAACTGTAATGGAACTAGAACAACTGCAGTGTAACTATACTACAGTTACAGTCCTTGAATATTTGCTAACACATACAGATTACATTCATAAACTGGGGGGGAGGACATCAATAAAGTTCAACATGTACGACACAACTATTGCTTCACGTATGTTTTGAAGTATATTATGCAAAATCCTAATCAAAACAGCAACAAGAAAACACAAACAACCTACTAAATCGGTATTAATTAGTTCCTCATTCCCTCTCGGAATTTCTAACAAAATCATCACCATTATAAACAAAACTCTTCTTCAGTTAATTATCTAACTGCTGGTCCCCTACATTTCCTGTAGCTTCTATGAGCTATGGTACAGTCTGAGCTGAAGAAATGAAGAGCTGAAGCCAACAGCGAGCTTTCTACCTCACACAAAAACAAGTTACTGAATAGACAGAGTAGAATGCTTTAGGAGAGTTACATAGAGACAGGGACATGGAGGTTGACAATCCATTCTGTGCCTCTGGAAAGAGCACGTAGAAACAATATGGTGAAAAAGTGGACTTACAGGCACCCTCAAGGATATTCCGTGTCACGCGGTCAGACAAGCTCCATTTTTTCACCTGTTTCTGCCATAGTCAAAGATGTAAGCTGCAGCAAACACTATCAGGCCCTTTCTGGTCCTGGAGGTTTTTTCTGTCCTCCCGAGGCCTCACTCCATGCTCCTGGCCCCTCACTGCAGGTTCCAAGGACCTTGCTAAGGTTTTCTTTGATGCAGCCTACAAACACCCCAACCCTCCTGGGCTGCTTCTCTATCCCAGTTCAACACAACACAACTGCGAACAGACAAATAAACCAACAGCCCACGCAGACCAGATTCTTCCTCTAGCAGGATTAGTGCCAGAACAACACTTCAGGTGATGTGTTTGTCTTCACTTACAGCAGGGCCAGCAATGGCAAGAGCACACTTAAGTAGGAACACTCAGTACGTGTGGTTTAACCCTAGCCAGCAATTAAGCACCACACTTGAAGCCATGCTTGCAAGCAAAGGAGAACAAGGAATTCCCATCTTCACACACACATTCAGCCAACCCACGGAAAACAGGGCTGCATCACTGGTTTTACATACAAATTCATGTGGGCTTGTTCTGACATTCTTATTATAGTCATGAGGTCAGAACACTCTCTACAGTACATCCTTTTACTGTCCCATCAATTAGAGCAAATGCTCCTGTCCAGGGCGATAACCGCCATCCTTAGCCAGTGTCAGCCAGGTCTCATTTCAATTCTTGGGTATCAGAAGCTACATGTGATAACAGTCCAATATTCGAGGAAGTTACTCAAAGGGACAGTTAAAATTCAGAGTAAGGTTATGGCATCCTAGCCAAACATATTGTCCACATCTTTTCTGCTAGGATGCCAATACTAGTACATTTGGGAAAGAAAACATGAAAACCGACACCACCAAGGTTTTCATGGAGCTCTTAACCAACCTCAAATGATCTACAAGTACACATCAAGTTGTCTGCGCAGCCTACAAAATCCTAAGAATAGCTTTGAAAGCACCACAATCCCATGACACACATAATGGCATGACCTTATCTGAAAACTGAAATTTAATTCCTATCAATTCACCAGGTAAAAATATACTGGGGGAAAATAAGCTTGGTAAACAACACCTGAAATTACTCTGTTTGCAATAGTAGCAACAGCTTTATGATGTAAAAGAAAGCTTTTCTAACTCAGAATAGTAAATCAGATTCTGCCCCCATGTCAACAATAATGCACAATCATCTAAGAGATACAGGAAGGAAACAAACTGCTGCTGTACTTGCTACTTTTACTATTATTTTCAACGCTGCTATGACACATTTCCTAATGACTTTTAATCAGGAATTTTGTAAAGCAGGCAGTCAAACTGCCAGATATTTTTGCAGTATGAATGCAAAATGTAACACAAAAAATCCCCTTGCAGATCATGTTACCTCTCTTTGCCACATTTAACAACATTATAGCATTGTAGTTTGCACAAAGAAATCATGAAAATACATGAAGGGTAGTTATCCACTGCCTTGAATTTGATGCTACTGCTATAAAACCATTTAAAAGCTCTTTTTAAAATCCTGGAAGCTCAGAGACATGAATCAGCCAACATTAGTAAGATTTTCCCTTTCACCCCTCTCCAGGTCAGGTACTCCACAGATTGATGGAATGGCAAGGGCTGGAAGGGACTGCTGGAGGTCAATCCAGTCCAACTCCCTACTCAAGCAGGGTCACCCAGAGCCAGCTGCTCAGGACCATATCCAGATGATTCTTTTAATATCCTCCCTCAGAGCTGTGCCAGAATTCCCCCAAATCACTGAAGTCTGACCTTGCACAAAGGGAAAAGGTAAGCGTGCAGGGAGTAAAAAGAAATGGTTGTGCCTTTGCTTTCCAAGCTCATGCAGAAGGCAGTAGAAATCTCCAGAAAGCTTGTTCCTCAGCTGCAGCTCATGGGACACAGAGGCACACACAAGAACATGGCCCATGCAGCCCATCCTGTCACCTGTGTGGCTACACCAAACTCATGTGTGCCTCATCCACTTCCCTAAGTGCTTGCCAGACTAAGTGCTATTATCTGTTCCTCGTCTACATCCCCAGGTGACGGCAGGGTGCTGAGCACCCACAAGGATCCCTATCACACTGCCAGTGTTCCAGCTGGAAAACATCTCCAGGTTAGGTGTAAAGCTGGTTACAGAGATGCACAGTGCCACAGAACAAAGCCGTGTCAGATGGATCCATGGATCAATTATTTTAGCTCCTTGCTTCAGCAAGAGCAGTAAGTTCCCCTGTCAGCCTGTGCCATTTACACCTCCCTATTAGTGCACACTACAGCTATTTACATTCTCAGCTCTTGACTGCTGTCCACCCCTCTCTTCCAAAAACCATGTCAAACTCCATCTCTTAACGGCGGTAATTATTTTCCTGTCTTGTACTACTCTAAGCTTTCATATTCTTCTCCCCACTCAGTACGTTTTTTACCACAACAAGTCTCTAATAATGATACTTTATTGCCATTATTCCCTTTGTGGCATTTAGCTGTAAGACCATCACCAACAAAACACAGCATCTCAAAACAACTTACGAATTCAGAAAAAAAGGATGAAGTTGAAGAGATAAGAAAGAAACACCTTTCCAGGAGAAATCCTTTCAAGTTTTAAAGGCAAAGGGAAAAATAAATTGTTTATAAAACATTCATAGCACTTTGGTGCAATATGAATCTACAGCAAATGCCCTCCAGCAACTTTAAAAAACACAATCAGTCCCATGTCTCATGTCCACTGACTGCAGGTGAGGCAAGAAGAGGATAAAACAGGACAGCTTCTGTTCTGCTACAGAAGCTGGGGCTACTCAGGGTTTGTATTTTTGTTTAATATTACAAAGTGAGAATTTGTTGAGGATTGTATTCTAACACAACAGATGCTGGAGGATGAAAGTTAAGACTGAAAACCTCAAGGCATTTTGTAGTTAATTATTCTCTCTCCAAGTACTATCATAAAAGAGCCAAGCAGTCACAGTCAGCATGAGACTTTCAGGGGAACCTAAGAGTAACAGTGGGGTTTTTTTCCCCTCTTCGAACTGTTTATTGGAGAAGTTCAAGCCAAAGCAAACATCTAAGTCTATTTGTACAGAAGCATAAGTACTGTGCCTTCCAACACGTTTTGGTGTTCCATAGCTTTAGGATTCATAGTATCCCAATAAGCTTGCTACAAGGTTGTTAAAATAACAAACCTCAATTTCCCTAAACCGAGTAAGATAACATCCTACAAATACTAGTGTCAGTATATTATGCTAGAGGATGTAAGAAAGATTTTTTCCTTGTACCATTTTCAGTCCTTGTCATACAGCAAGACAGCCGGCTTTGTACACACCCCTCTAGGGCAGACTGCCCTTCACATGGACACTGCACTGCTCCGATGGTTCAGAGCCCCATCCATCCAAACAGGGTCACACATTGCTGGGACAACTGAGGACTAGACGAACAACTTTTTCTACGCAGTGTCTCCTGGCAGCCAGTACCAACAGCTCTCTACTAATACGGGACATTGCCTTCCGTCACCAAAGCAGTGCCACTGCCAGCTCAAGCTGGCATCAATCAGTGTGCAGTGCCCCCCAAAACAGACTGCTCCCCCTCTACACTGCCATCACTCCACTCCTCCCTTGAGCCAGACAAGCCTCTTCAGACATCCATACAGCAAACTACACTGGGCAGCTGACCTGAAGGAAAACTTCACCTTCCTGCCTCCCAGGTGGATTCCCAGAAGTTTCCTGACCCAGACTGCTGAGTAGCTATGTGACTGCTACTGCTACTCATGAGAGAAGGGACAGAAACGAGAGCTTGGGAGCAGGGAGAGAGGGAAGCCTCCAGCAGCACTGATGCTGTAAGCCAGACCAAACTGGTTGTGGAACCAGGATGTATGAGATGGAACTAAACATAGGACTGCTCAAGAAATACACCGTAGACACCAAGGTTAATGACAAAACCCTCATTATCTTCAGCAGCATTGTATGTGAACTTCACAACATGGTGAAAACCTACATGAAAAACTTTACCAGAGTAACTTTCCTTTCAGAAATATTACGAAGGCACAACACATACTTTTAATGGAACTCTCCACTGAAAGGCTGGAGATGATACATAAGAAGTCTGATACTGTTGGATACTAACATCTGTTTTCTGTCTTTTAGAGCAAATGGTAGAGAACTCACTGATTTTCCATGTTCTCCCCCATTACTTCTGCCCTATATTTGAAGGAAATTGTATTAATACAGATAAAAGGAGATGCCACACAGATGGTTCAACCAAGAAGATGAAACTGTTGTTATTAAAGTGATATTGGTGAAGAGTTTTTATGAGCCTAATAAAAAATCTTTTTCATGTCCCCCACTATTTAATGTGCCAAAGTAAATAACAAAATGGATGATTGATTTTCTCTCATGAAAGAGTAAATACATAGGAAATGTGAATTGCTAGCTTCAAAAATCCACACCATCATAAAATACATACTCAAGCTCCAATACCTGAAAAACGCAACACATCACAAGATCCTGCTCACTGATTAGCTATCAAGTCTCATTTTTGTGAACAAGAATTTTCATGTTTGCTAGTACCTACTTTCTAGAAAATTACATGGAAGGAAATAATATCCATTTATCTGTACCAACAAAAAAGGGCTAGACAATTTATGCGTAAATCAAAACATAGCTCAAAGGAAGGGCTGAATTCTTCCATTCATTTTCATAACAGAAAACCACAAATACAATCTTTAATTTTGAGGAAAAAAATAATAGGACATTCACACTAAAGCTTGAGCAAAACTTAACAAGCTTTACAAAGTTATGATCATTTTCTAAGAAAGCAAGCAGAGAACACACAAGCCGCGCTAGGAGAGTAGAGCTTCTCAAGTTGGATTTGTGTGTGCGTGGGGCATGGTGCTGTCACTGTTGGGCTGCTCAAGCCTTCCATGACACTTCACACTGAACTGGAGGTAATCACTGTACTTGGAAGAGCAGAGAATGCAAGTGGCTACTGGACTGGCATGGAGATGCTTTGCTTGGATCCCTTCTGCAGACACACACACACTCACCCTCTCCAAAAAACTCCTCAACCCCTCAACTCTTGGTTCCGTGGTATTTCTAAGTTTACTGATAAACACAGACCATTTCACACGATCCTAATAGACATGTGATAATACTGTCTGCTAGCAAGATAGGAAAGCAAGCCTCACTACAACAGTGCTGAAATTATTAAAACTGAAAGAAAGGAAGGCCGCGGGGGCTGGTTTCTTGCAAGGCTTGGAGGTTTTTGCCCTTCTCCTCACTGCAGGTACACACATGTCAATAGAGAAACAGCTCTATTATACCAAAATACAGCAGTCAGTTCCAGACTGTCATGTTGGCATTGAAGAAACAGATGAATTATGCTGAACAAGCCAAATACGAAATGTTCAAGACAGCTATCAGATCAGTATTTCAACAGCCTGGAAACATGATGTGGATGAATATATTCCCACCAATCAGCTCAGCATCTTGCTTACCCCTATACCTCCCTCCATGTTACCTGAACTACCACAGTGATTTATTTACAAAATTTCCTTAGCCAAAAAACACCTTCTGTACTTAGTGGTTGTCCTGGGTTATAGTATGTTCTTTTAGCATCTTTATGAGCTGTTGAAACCAGGTGTAGCAATGTTCCCTGCCTCCTCCCTCTAGACCAGCTTCTGTTACTGGGCCCACCAAGGCCTTGCCCCATGACTCACCATCCCACTGTGAGATGCTCCGCCCAGGGGGAAGGAGCCAAGCATTCCCACCTGGATATAGCCTGGGGTTTGGAACGGCACAGCAGCCTTACCTACTGGATTGCCAGAGGACAAGAGCTACACAACCACCACTGGACTTCCCGAGGAGGACCAGACTTTTTCTACAAGAGCACTGTTTTCAACAGAACCACTTCCAAGAGAACTGCAGCTCTCACCTGACTGGACTGCTACCACCCCCCTGCCCGGCAGGGTGTCAGGTCATACCCTGACTCTGTCAGCTTAAACCAGTGTTTCTGTATTATTGCTTTGTTATCTATATATATTAGTAAAAGAACTGTTATTCCTATTCCTCATATCTTTGCCTGAAAGCCCCTCAATTTCAAAATTATAGTAATTCAGAGGGAAGGGGTTTGCACCTTCCATTCCAAGGGAGGCTCCTGCCTTCCTCAGCAGACACCTGTCTTTTAAACCAAGACACTGGTTTATCACATACCAGGCAGTATTAAAAACTACTAGTAGTATATTAAGCTCTAAGCAGCAAGAAAAGATGGCATCCAAAATTAAAGCTGAATCCTTCACAAACATGCCAAGTGTTATGCACTTTTCATTAGTTACCTGTTACATAGAATTGCTTCTCACTTCAGTTTGGAACCAGATGGTCTCTATCTATCTCTCAATACTTCAGAGAAAAACAGAGCTCATCAAAATATTAAGATCCAAGGTTCTCCTTATACCAGTGCTTACACCTCTTCTTTAAAAGTCCTGGTAAAATACTCCATGGGATCAAATGACTTTCAAATTTTTTTTTTTTATCACCATCTAAAGATTAAGCTAAACCATGAACATTTTTGTGGTTTTGCTGCATTTTCCTTCCTGTCGTGATGTTCCAGTAATCACCCTGTACCACTCTGGTAACTAGCAGCAAGCTCCAGTGAGAGCTCCCTTTCAAAGGAAGTGAGCCTAAAATTCAATACTGCAGATACAGCTCTAAAATATCCCAAACCCCCTGCTCCTTACAATTCTCAAGGGATCTTTGTGCCAATGAAAAGGCTCTAGGCAGAGCCCTCTGACATGCTGAAGATCACCTTAGCTGTTGCCTTAAAACCACCCACCTCTGATCTCCACATTGACACAACTGTTCCAGATCTAGGCTCAAGGTCACTCTTCTCAAAAATAGCAGCTCAGGATTTGAAAGCTCATTAGACCATAAAAATGTAAAAACCTATGAAGAATTTGGATAGGGAAGCCAGATTCTCATCTGCTAATCTCTGGTTTCCCACATTTAGGGTAATTTTCCATCTCTAAGTTGACAGGTTTATCGTCTACCAGTATTCCAGAGGACTATTAGAGCAACCACAGTCTTCTCCAAACACGCCACTGAACTGAAGCACAAGGGTAACAAACCCAAAATGGGTATTAGCAAAACAGCTCTACAGATTTATAGCCTTGCTCTTCAAAAACAAAAGCTCGTTTACTTTTGTTGGTTCTTTCCCTTCTCTTTCCTTCCTATGCATCCATTTGAAGTCAGGATTTTGTCAGCACACCAGGACAGTAACATGGACTCCCTCTGCAAGCGACACTGGAGATCATGCTTACCTGACACCACCCAGTTCTCCCAACCAAAAGTGAGTTATATGAACAGAAATTACTCTTCCTTCATCAAATCATATGCAACCAGCTCTTTATTTTTTATTCTATTATTACTGATTTAACACTAAATTAATTTCTCCTGAAACATTAATGACATTCCAGGATCATTATGTGTTTTGCATTGGCTCTAATATAAATGCCCCTTATTTCATTTGTTGAACAGCCAAAATATTTGATAATAATTTCACTTGAGAAAACAAAAGAGCTCAGAATCAACCCTCTACCTTTTACCCACAGTAGAGTATGATTAATGTAACAAAAGCCAAAAGGCTTTCCTCCACTGTTTGCCAATTCTGTAGCTGCCTTTTCCCATGTGCTCCACAGGAGGCTTTGCTGTCAAATCTGCAGAACTCCCAAGACTCCAAGTGTTTTCTGTAGGTGCTAGGGCTTTTTTTGGTTGGTATTTTTTGGGGCATTTGGGCTGGGGAGGCTCTATTCTATTTCTACTATCTCAGATTTCAATCCATACCACATTTCCCTTCAAGAAATATTTTGCAAAGCACTTAAAATACCTTTCTTTTCACTCTGAAGAGCATTGGGGAGTTCCGCATGTGAATTTCCTCACTCTGAACTCTAATTGATATGCCTCACAGGGAACTTAAGGATGATTATTTTCCCTATGGAGGGTTTTTAAATGATATGGCACAATCTGATTTACTGAAAAAATGCAGGAGCCTTCATGTGCTATTTCTTACTTAGGTTAAATGCAAATTGCTTTCATAGGGCACGGTCCTTATCTAAGAAAGCAGCAAGTCCTGCACAATGAACACACCATTAGTAGCAATACAATCTTACTATGTGCATTCCACATTCTCTTTTTAGACAGATCTATAATCATCAACTAATTCACCCTGCTTTACCTCAAGGTTAAACAAAAAAAGAAGCCAAAAAAGAAATAAACTCAAGAAACTTTCATTTTACTATAGGAAATTAAAAGCCTAGACACTTAAATGGCTATGAAGAAAAATCAATATTTTAGTCAAAATTGGATTTTGGGAGTTTCTGGTATCAGATAAGTAGGTTTCAATTTCAATTAAAAAGATGCATCTGGATGCACGATAATCCATTAAAAAACTGCACCAGACCCCCGGAGAAACAAAGAAGCTGGAAGAAGCCACCTCCTCACAAATCCAGCAACACATTAAATCATGTAAGAGTGTGATCTAAAACACAGAACTCTTGAAGTTTTTAAAACAGACAATGAAACTGAATTATTCAGGAGAAAACTGATTTGTGACATTTTCAGAACACTACATCTCCTTGATAGAAACTTCTTTCACTAAGACTTGCATTTATTCAGCTGTAATAGAATGGACTTTTCAAGCTTGCTATTGAACATATTAATATTTGCTCTTTGTCTTTCATTTCAACTACATTTACTACAAAAGGGTAAGAACACCTATGCCACTGTGTAAACTACAGTGCCCTTCAAAGAACTAATGATCTTAAAATTATGCAGCCTCAAGGCTGCAACACAGATCAGATTCACAGAAATCAGTAAAATCTTTGCTCTAAAAGGTCTAACTGCAGAAGTTTTTACATCTCTGTAACTCTGAACATGATATCGTGAACACATTTCTGGTACTTAATACCTTAGAAAAACTATCTGTGCTTTTTTCATTCATTTCCTTAAGACAAAAGCTCAAGCTTTTAAATTCGTGATAATCAGAAGAATTTATACTTTACTGTTCACATACACAAAAACCAAATCAAGCGATAAGTCTTTCAAGTTAAAGGTCAAAATAGGTATTGCTTTTTAAGAGTTAATTATTCCTGACTTTTCACATTACAATGTTCATTCAATCAGTTTGATTTCAGAAACAGAGCAGAATATTTTTGCAATTGCAGTTTTTACAGCTTTTCCAAACTCCCAATCAATACATACTATTAGCCATTCCTATGCTAACCACAGAGAAAATGAACAGATTACCGAAGTATTTGCATTTATCATTTGGTCTACATTTGCTACGCTGTGTAAATGGAATGTGAACTTAGACTAAAGGAACATAACTAAACAGCTGTGTTATGTGACAATAGTGTAGTGTATGGGGAGGGCACTGGAATGGGAATGAATTGAACAAGTCCTACCTGTGGGCACAAAGTCTCGATGTGATTAGCTGCCATTTGGACAATTTTCGTTCCATCTTCATTTGTTGACAATGAACAAGCAAGATTGGCAACCTTAAATAAAATAAATAAACAAACTTAAATAAGCAAACAGCCTTGTAAGCAAGTTTTCCTCCCCAGACTTCAAACTCGCCAAAAAATATCTCTGCTAGAAAGCCTTCATTTTGGGGGGGAAATATTTTGTCAAAGAATATTTTTGAACAAGGAAACACTGCAGGAGGGAAAAAGAGCTGTGGAAAGAGGTGACAGTAATGAGAAATCTTACGACCTCACTCCAATTTAGGCTCAGCAGGTAACAGCTGCAGAGTGGTGTTTAGAAGGTTTCAGCAGATTACTTGTGATCTCACCCCTTAATTTTTCAGAACCCTTCAAACCACAACCAGCTTTTCCACTGTTTTGTATACTAATTTAAGACCTTAAAGCTCAAATAACATTTATGTTGACTTGCTGTAATTAAACACAAAGTAATTTCTGCCCTGAGCTATCCACAGATCATTCTTCTAGTTAGTGGTATGGTTTTCTACTGAAACGGTCATATCATATAGCATATATAGTGCAACTAACAGTGAAAACATATATGGAAACTTGAAATCTGTGAGACAACAAATCCATTATACCATACACCATAGAGATACAGCCTCCTTTAAAGTAAAGGCCTCTTCCATGACGCCCCACAGCTACACAAGTTTAAATGGATGAAGGAAAAAACATCTCACTGCAGCTGAACATCAACAGGCTGTAAGAGACAGGTTTGACAAAGGTACAAGAGAGGCTGGGATACTGGGATCCAGTAGCTCTTTTTATCCTCCTGTAGTAGTATCAAGTCCTTCCGTAAACTACTCCACACTTGTTAATGATCAGTCTTCCCTGAAATAGCTGTACTGCCTCCACCCACCGTAGTGTTAATGTAGATCAAAAACTGCCTGAGAACTAGACCTCTGCAGTGCTGCAAATATAAACACAGACAAGCATAGTGATTTTGGAGTTATCCAAAACTTACATGACAACTTCTACAGTTCAGCTGCTGTGAAATAAAAGCAAATCTTCCTTTAACAACATTTTAGAACACTACTACTAGTTCAATGATGATCTATTACCAAAGGCTTTTATTATTCTTACTTAATTTATATAAGTAAGAGGCATTAGTCAGTGCATAGACTAATTACTTTTCCTACTGCAAATTCAGAAAAGATTAAGACAGACACTCTGTGAAGGGGATGAGATCTAGAATGCAAGGCCTTCCATGTACACACATGCCTACACAAAAATACTTCATGGAACTTTCCCTGGTATGCCAATACAATTAACTGCTTCCGTACCCATGTGATGTTATTATCTTGTCCACATAATAAACAATAGTTGAGACAGATGACATCCAGTTTTCATCAATGCACTGACACTGTACTCTCTTATTTGAAGTAAACTGCCATGGGTTGGTTTTTTAATGGAGTATCTGAAAAAACTGGGTTTGATTCTATGATTTCCTTCCTGACTCTTCAGCTTAAATTGCTAACAGATTATATCATAACAATACAACCCTAAAAGATGCTATTCCCTCCCCTCAAAAAAAATTTTTTTTTAATTTGGATTGAAGGTCAGGAGTTTTCCCTACTGGTCCCAAGAACTAATTCATATTGGCTTGAGCATTTTAATTCCTTTGCTGCAGTCGCTGAGCTGCTTGTGTGTTCTTAATTTAAATCTGTGTTTGCTCACACTTTGTTACTACAACACCTATATAAAATGAAGCACTCTGCAAGACTCGGTGCAAACACTGTCGATTTAAAGAACTCTTCTATGCCTAAAGCAGTAATAATTCAAAGGTAAAATAACAAGGCAATGCCAGCCATTCCACCAGGACAAAAACTCTCAGCAGCACTTTTTTTCCCTCTTTACTATATGGTTCCTTACGTTTATCAAATTCATTTCTCAGTTTCCAGAAAAACTTTACTTTCTTTCTTGGAATCCACTACAAACACGTGCAATACAGAGCTCCTGTTTATCAGTGAGATACTGTTGCAAGTAGCTTTGTCCCTGTCTTGATGAGCAAGGCAGATACAGAGACAGTTCACAACAACTTTTTATCCTGTTTCCCAGTTACATCGGCTGCAGCATTTCAGTACAAAGAGACCTTGATGTAAATTGTGTCACAGTCACAGAATAATAAATTAGGATGAAAGAGGTTGCCAGAGATCATGCAGTGCAACCCCCTGTTCAAAATATGAGAATGTACTCGAATCCAATGGGTGCTAATGGCTCTATGTAACAGATCAGCATCTGGTGACAAATTTCGTGTGTTGTAACCAGATCTGGTGGGAAATTAGAAGGGTAGAAAGGTGTGGCCCTTCTCCAACAAAGCACGCTCAGGTTGGGAAGGATCTCTTAATCCACAAGTATTGCCTTTTATTTGAAGTCAACAGCAATGCGAGCTTTTTTTAATATAAAGAGGAAATCTGTTTCTGATCTTACGCTTCCCCTCCTGATTCCTCAGCTCCAAGCATTCTTTGGTGAGGCCCAATTCAGAACAGTATTGTCAAAGCACAAGCAGCAAACCAAGGGTGTAAGCACCCGGAATTTATGTCAGGTCACTTCACAACAGCGAACAGAGGTTTGTATTCTTTACATTAGATGTCTTAAAAAATCTATTAAGTTAAAGAAGGTATTGGCTACTTTGGAATAAATACACGCTATATTTTTGATGTGTATTTGAAATTCCTACTACAGTGCTATGCCAGAAGAGAATTTAGACCCTTGCCTTTCATTCTGATCAATGTTAGTAAGACTTCTGTTTCCATGAGAAAATGAGTAGAATTTTCTTCTCCCTGGCACTGAAGCAACACTTTTCCACATGCACCTTATGCATAAGTGAAAGGGCTCTCAGTCGGTCTCAGCAGTAGGTGATGAGGCTCACAGCTCTTCCACCCAAAGCACATCCAGATCCCTGTAAGTCATTACCATGGTCTCAACCATCAGTACACTCACCGTTGGTATTTCCCTCACCAGCTCCTGAAGAGATCTCCTTAACACAAACCCAAAACACAATTACACAAATAAATCACATGGAAAGAGTCAAACATATGTGTGATTTTTCCAAGCACGAGGAAGGGGATCTGAGAACCTGAAGTCTCCTTTGAGGCTTAGAAGTTGCTAATAAGGAGGACAAGCTGTTTCACAATAATAAATGCCTACAGTCCATAAGAAATTATCAAAACCTAGCTCAGAGAAGACCTTACTGTCATGAGTATCATACACATCTCAAAAGATTTTTTTTTCCAATCTCAGAAACCTTCACTGCACCACAGTCTCTCCCCTAAGCAGTAAAAACTACACAAATACATTACATTTCTTTTGTACTCTCTAGGATAAACTAGCTTCCCTTAGAGGGACTTCAAACCCAAGTACACTGTAACTTCAAAACCAAATAAAATTACAAAATGAAAAGCCAACATTCCTCTCAGTCAGAAAATAATTGTCCTTCTGAAGAGCAAAGTTTGTCAGGGCGAAGAAGAAGCTTTCTTGTCGGCTGGTCTGACTGAAATCAGAACTCTACCGAAAAAAAAAAAAAATCACAATCATTTTGTCCAAACATTTTTAAGGTACTAGGAAAGCAGTTACAAAGCTTTTCCTTAAAAACATAAAGACCAGAGAACAAATCATCCTTGGTGAGGTTTAGCAACATCAATTAATACACTAATTAAGGTGCAGTGGAAAAGGAAGACTTTGAACCGAGCATGTAAGTACAGCACTGGCAGTAGATAAAATATTTCATTAGCCTGATGGATTTTTAGATTGTGAAGGCACTGAAGAGTGTACTTTTTGACACCAATTATCTGTACACCAAAGATATGCCAATGCACATTTCTTTTATTCCTGAAGTTATTAAACAAGCTTCTTACAGGCACTTTAACTGGTATTTTTATTTTCACTATTGGGTGATAGCATACCTTTCTATATTGGGGAGAGGGTTCCTCTCTTCAGCATATGGTGAGCCAACAACTTTTCAGGCTAGAAATTGCTGAAGCATAAGATTGTGTATAGTAGATATACTCGGTTAAAAAAATAATTCAACAAATCATATTCCTCTCCTTGACTTATACTTTACATGGGACTCGTGTATTTAGGAGAGAGCACAACTGGAAATGTGCGTCCAAACTTTTCCAGTTCCTACACTTTATCAAACAATTGAAAGGCAAAAAAAGATGTACTTAGAGGCTGTGAGAGATACATTATACACAAACAAGTTCACCCTGTTGTGCAAACTTACTTGGGATGGAAGGCTTTTTCCCTCGCCTATGTTCACACAAGTGCATTCACACTGTGGATCCTAATGTTCGCTCCCCAAGCAGAAATCCTCAAGCTTCTTTCAACCTCAGATTTTCCAAAGCTTTCTACTGAGGATTACAACACAAAACAGAAAACGCATATAGGCAAAACACCTCGGAGAGCCACTAATTACTTCCAGTGGATCTCCAGAAAGGTGTGATAATTTTCAACAGCCAATTCACTGAAGCCATCTGTTGCTGGAAGTAACAAAGATAACCCAATATCCTTTCTGTGGACTAAAGGAACATCCTTTAATCATTCCCAATCATCCTTTTAACACTCCCAATCCTTTAAGAGCCTCGGGACAAGTGGAAGCTCACATGCAAAGTGAGACTGCCTCTCCACTGTGAGAGGACCAAGGGGTCTTACCATGTTGGTCCTGCTGGAAAGGAAGAGGAATCCCTGGGAGAGACATTCCAGCCATGGCTTAAGGATGCAATACAGTGGTTCAGAAATGAACCCTGGTTCACAGTTAACTCCAGGGTGAGAACAAAATACAAAGTCAAATGCAAAAGTGAGATTTTTAAGTAGTAAAGGAGTAAATAATCACTGCACTGCCTCACCACCTGTTTCGTTCACAGCTGAGAACAGCTTTGCTGATCTATTGTCCACATTGCACAGCAAGAATTAAATGTACCCCTAAGGATTTTTTTTTCAGTCAAATTCACTCCATTAACTCCCAAAAATAAGTATTTGCTCGGGAACAGATTGTCTGCTAACTAGCTAAACTCTTCTTCTATAAATTGTACTAAATGAAGCAGCATGTTCTCTAGATGTGATCCCTTTTGATCCACCAATAGAAGCTCAGTTTCTTTTCATTATTTTACCCAAAGTCCCAACTCACTTATACTGTGAATCACTAAGGATAACTAGGTTGTTAATTCTAGGAAAGCTTCTGTTTCCTCTTCTTGGTGAAGACTTCCTGTTCTTCATATTAAATACCTTCTGTCAAGAAACTGTTTCACTGAAGAAAGGCCTTCCAAAGCTCTGCCTAAGCTAAAGTTACCCAGGTCCTTCACCACACTGCAGGGTAAGCCCAAAGTCTGTTCTTTAGCTTTTTTTAGATTTTTTTTAGCCTAGTGTGAAGAACCCTCTGGCAACCCAATCCCTCCCATTAATAACCCTAGAGAAATTCTTAATACCATACTGGGGAAGTGTTGCTAAAATAAAAACTGACATGCTTCAAATTTCACAAGAAATGAACGTGTGTGTCACAAGATTTCAAATACAGTCTTTACCAGAAAGTTTAAAGTACTGATCCTGTCATTTTGCCTGCTTTTTTTTTTTTTAACGCATGTAATAAATATCAGAACAAAACTTACTGGTTTTCCACAAAACCAAGCAAAAGTATGTCTTATACACACGTCTAAGGAATACTAACCAGAGCTATTGTCATTTCAACACGTATATGAATTCTCCCTGGCACTGGCAGGGGGTTAAAAAGGCCTAAGGAGTACAGTGCATAAATGGACACAAAAACAGCCCAGGAATCCACTGAGGTAGAGGTTAGTCCTGAATAATCACAATTCAGAAGATATTTCATTTGTAGGAGAGCAACTGAATACTGAGCTGAGGAATAACATTTGAATTTCAGCATTACAGCAGTCAATATGGCTTTCAATAAAAATTACATACTCTATGTAAACTGATTATAACTGTTAGCCTGCTCTCTTCAAACCAAAAATGAAAAAATGTACTCATGTATTTTCTGCTTCTAATTTTGTGGTATACAGAAATATCTTCTACAGCTTTTTTATGTATTCTCAGTTTCTACCAGTAGCTTTATTCATGAAGCCCTAAGAAGTCTTTTGAGAAAAATGACTGTTCATACAAAAAAGAGCCATGAAAAAATGACAAAGGTCAATATTAAATAATGATGCTATACTTTTAAAGGAAAAAGCTACATTGATCTATGTATGTCTTCCAGTCATTGCTGCATTTTTATATGCATTTATGATTACTACGTGCATTTTTATGGGCTTAATAAAACTGACACAGACTACAGTATTTGTTTATAGTGAAAAAACACATTCCTGTGGACTGAAAACTTACTTCCAGTGGGCAATAAAGTAATATCACAATGTTGCTTGTTTTCCAATCCATTTTCTACCATAAAACTTAATTTCTTTCCAGATCAAGTCAAGTAGTTATACCTCACATCAAAAGCCACACTCTTACCTTATTAGTTACTACTTTTGTGAGAAAAAAGCTACAAACTCCACTCAAACATGCATTTAACATATATTACACTGCTTTGCCTGCCTCTTTTCACCTTCCACTCTTCCAGAAAGACTTTTGAGTCTGCTAATTTAACTACAGTAGGGGACTACACACCCACAAGCCTCTCCACTCACCTTTTGGATTCTTTAGCACTTCTCTTCATTTTGCCTGTCTCCATCTCCCTCCATTTTCTGCAGAGCTGAATTACCCAGTACTACGTTACTGCCTAACCCACTGCTGATCTGACAAAATTAGCTCAACCTGCTACACTTGAGGGTTACCACTGCCCCTCCAGGTGTTACCAACCACCTGGTTAAGATGGTCCAAACTCCTCAGAATATTACGTAACTTTAACTGTTTCCTACCAAGCATGTCCAAGATTCTGCTTGTATAATTAATAAAGCATATATGAATACCCATGGACTGTTGAATTTTGTTGTGGCTTTTTTTTTTTTCAAACAGCCTAACTACAACTGGTTTATTTCAAGTTCCATGTGCTCAAACAAGTCTTATCTCATACAAGTTCATCTAGAAGACTGCCTTGATGAATTGGGCCTCAACCAAAATAAAACCAGAAAATAAACACACTTTGAGACAAACGCAGTAGATGTGTAAGGGAGAAGTCCACCCAGTAAAATTCCAGAAACCATTTCCTTCTCAATAAAGGTGTCAAGCTTGATGCAGAGCTCCATTAAGCTTGCCTTCACTGCTTTAGGTCACAGTTACATTTGAAGAATTCAGTTAAGGACTCCCTCTGTAGACTCTGAGCTCTGGTTACAGCCAAGAACAGATATTATATTTGTATATAAGCTGTATATACAAAGACATTGTATGTATATTTATAAATAAGCTAACCGAAGACCGCAGTAAAACAGAAATTGCCTATAGTTGTGACCTGTGGCTCACTGATTGTCCCTCCAAAACATGTTCCATCCACACCAGCACCAGACTTAATCCACTGCAATAACTGTGAAGTGGCCTCTGATACCTGAAGAAAGCTCCTTCCACAGGCCCAAACGTAACAGCAAGTGAAAGCTCTAAAGGTAAACTACTTAATGAAACCTCCCCCTTGGCACCATTTGCTGGAGTGCTAGCAACAGGGGACTTTCCAGCAGCATGCGGTATATTTAACAGAAGAAAGCAGGGTTTTCAAAAGGAGAAAGTGGCTATCCAATTATGTAATCATGTAACCTTCTCTTTTTCCTTATCTCAGCCACACAACGTGGAAAATAAAACAGCAGTTACCCATGGAGCAAGAGGATATCAGTCATGCACAGAATTAGCCACTTCCTTAAAACATCCAAGAGGAATGATCACAACTCCCTGCCAGAATACACAGCTCTTGAAGGAACGAGGGCACAAGTGCTAATAAACATATTAATTAACTTAACTGTCTGTCAGTTGCATGATTTGATAAACATCTATCATCAGCGGAACTCAGTAAGGATCAGAACAGATCGACCAGTTCTCAAAACTGCATGAAACCATCCCTCTCCTGTACTTCAACAATAAAGAGGAAAATACAACACATACAATTAACTGTCAGTAGAATACTCAAAATTTCAGGCCCTTTTCATCTATAAAGCACAGGTAAGATTCTAACATATGCATGAATATATCCTTATTTGTTTTCTTATTACTTGTTATTCAAATATTCCACAAAAAAAAGAAAAAATAAAAATAAGGCTCGTCCAACTTTCAATATTCTGCCAGTGGCAATATCTGAAACTCAGCATTCTGAAAGCCTTCCCAGAGCAAGTACAAATCCATGTCGCAGTTTAAAAGATGAAATATACTGAAGAAAGCAAGTCAGAGCCTAAGGCAGCTTATGTAATGTTCAACCAAGCCTTCCCACCTCACAGAAGTAAACACGTCAGGTGTGTTTAAAGAATCCTTTTAAAGTAATGGATTTTCAGAAAGAAAACCAATCCCCCTTCCAAAGCTTATCAGGAGTTAATTCTCTCTCTCAGTATTCCCGGAATCTCTCCCCAACCCAAGTGTCTCCCTCCAACCTTTGGAAAAAATCATTAGTCTATTCTTGTCCTCCTTCCACTCAACAGACTTTAAAAAGTGATAAGCAGAGGAGGATTACTGTAACACTCCATTCCCATGCAGCTTTAAACTCAAGGGTAACGTATAAAAACTAAGCCCAAATGGTGACCCAAGCAGCACCCCACACCGGGCTGTTTGTCCCTCACCCACACGGCCGCTCCCAGACCCTCACCATGGCCCAGCTGCGCTCCTTCCCCCCGACGGACGTCATTTTGTCTCTAAGACCTGAGACTGAAAATTTTGTAACCCAAGGAAAAAACCTCCAAACGTATTGTTTTCTGTTGTTGCTTTACAAACTGCTATTTCAGAACTTACACTGCACACAAGTGGGCTTTAAAGCAGCAAGGCCACCAAAGCTCCCCGGTCGCAAAACAGAAAAAACATTTTAAAGTGAAGCTAAAGCAGAAAACTCATGGCTATGAGTGGAGACCCGCCCTGCCTCCCCTCAGCACCGGCGGCCGGGACAGCGGGATTCTGCCGGCCAAACAGGTGGGATTCCGATGGACAAAACGGCGGAATTCCAGCAGCAGGGACGGCGGGATTCCGCCACTAGGACACCGAAATGCACCTTCAGCACTCACCCTGAAAGCTCCATGCAGAGATGTGCAACCAAAGCCGCCCGCGCCGGCACTCGCCACCGCACCAAACCTTCCAGAAGCGGGCAGGGGGGGCCCGGTGCTGAGTGGGTGCAAATGGGGGCCTTATTGCACACAGGTGTTTGTGTGAGGGTCCCATCACAGCTCTGTGTGTGTGTGTGTTTGTGTGTGAGCATCCCGTCGCTCACAGCTCTGTGTGTGTGTGTGTGTGTGTGTGTGAGGGTCCCATTGCTCACAGCTCTGTTTGTGTGAGGGTCCCATCGCTCACAGCTCTGTGTGTGTGTGTTTGTGTGTGAGGGTCCCATCGCTCACAGCTCTGTGTGTGTGTGTGTGTGTGAGGGTCCCATCGCTCACAGCTCTGTGTGTGTAAGGGTCCCATCGCTCACTGGTGTCCCCCCACACCGCAAGGAGCCACCGCCCTGCCAGCCACAGGCACACACAGAACATTCTTATGCGGTACATTACACCATTACTGCATTACAGTATATTCTTATGCATTCACTATAGCCTACATTTCAAGTATCTTGTAAAAATATAATTAGTCCTCTGATTCATTTTCACCCTTCCTTTACCCCTTAAATGAATCAGTAATTTTCTCAGGTTTATTAGATTTTATTCTCCTCTTCGTAAATGGTGCCATGAAAGCCATGTACAGACAGCCAATTCCAATTGCCAGTGAAGCTGGAGGTAAGCTCATAGCTAATGTAGTTTATATGGAACAAACGTTGTACTAACATAAAATGTTTCTGTGGCAGTGGAAGTCTCTTGTTTCTGTTAATGTAGTTTAAAGGTTCATAAAACATTTTATAAGAAACCCTTGACTAATTTTTGCTGTGTGATCTCTGATGTAGGAAATGTGAAACTGATCACAAAGAAAACATTTAAAACTGTTCATAAGCCTTGCAACCAAAACTCACATATAAAATTGTCCAGACTGCAAACTGCAAATTGCAGTGCAGTCTGAAGCATCAGTGTGGGCTTACCCTTAAGCATGTGCAAAGAATTCAAACTGCAGGAATGAGATCATACTAAGTTCAGTGAAAAACTCCTAGGAGATTCTATCTTGTTTACAGTACACTGGCCTTGAAAAGAGACAAATGAATTGAGAGTTATTCACTGTAAAGCGATGCCCTGATGAGAAATGATCCTCATTCACAGCAGAGACCTGTCCAACAGCAACAGAAAGACATGCAGGAGTCACATTTCAAAGAAAAAAGATATCTATGCAAGGAAGTCTAGATCTTAAATCTACAAATGACTCTTGGTTAATTAAGCTAAATCTCAGAAAACGCTGATCTGAACTTGCCATCATCAAAGTTCCTGGGATATGGCTACTACTGTCCTCTGTCCCCTCACTGCCCCAGTTGAGTAAGTGACTGTGATAGTGCTGTGACTGAGGACAGCTCATTTAGAGAAAGCATGTCTGGACACTTTAGTTCTGTCCTGCTGAGCCTAGCAAGGAGATTCCTTACACCTAGCAAGACCAGCCTGTGGTTTTCAGAAGGCTTTAGAAATTTGTCATGAACTCAGTATTTTGAATACTAGGCTAAAATTTATTAAAAAGCAATTTAATACAACGATGTTAAAATGTGAGCCATGTGAATTCCTTGGAAGTAACTACACTGACATTACTGCATATTGCTCAAGTTTGATGTTCAGATTCTTTTAAAAAACTTCTGCAGAAGATGAGTTAAATCAAAGGGAAATACCTAGCAAGATGTTCCTTTTGTCTCAGGCAAGCTGTCATAGGCAAAAACATATCCAACTTCCTTGATAAACAATGATCACTTGCCTTCCTTGTAATCAGAAATTCTAGTCCATGGCTTCCCACAGTGTTTTCTGATAATCTCGGTACCTTTTTTCCCCAGCCACTCTTTTTTTAAAATTTGATTTATGCTGTTAAGCCTGTAATATAAAAGAATTTGCCCTACTTTTTGCTGTCTTGTCTCAAATACAAGATATGACATAGCTTCTCCAAGTATTGTGTACAAACTGCATTTCAGAGCAAGAATGTTTATCAGTTATTTCAATGTATGCAGAAATTCATGTTATAAAGTACAGTCTTGTAAAAAGCATCACCCAGGCAGTGGCAGAAAAATACTGGTTCAAAAGCCATTTGCCAATGGTAAAATAACCAGAAAGACTCCTGGAGAGGTGATTAAATTGAGCAAACCAAATTGTTGCCAATCATCAGGAAAATACACTTAAAATCATAGAACGCTTTGGGTTGAAAGGGATCATCTGGTCCAGTCCCCTGCCACAGGGAGGGATACCTCCCACCAGACCAGGTTGCTGCAAGCTGCATCCAGCCTGGCCCTGAACACTTCCAGGGGTGGGGCAACTTCTCTGGGCAGTCTGTGCCAGCACCTCACCACCCTTACTGGGAAGAATTTCTTCCTCCTACTTAATCTAAACCTACCCTCTCTTTCAGTTTAAAACCACGAAGAGTAAACCTCTTCCTTTAACTGTTATCATAGCATTCATACTCCAAGGGAAGAAACAAACAAGCCAGCAAACCCTAACAAATGAACACACAGACTTGTTTGGTATTTAAGAAGCACAAGCTTTAGTAAAATGTTGTTAATATTTTGATGATGAGTGCCTTTTTTAGCACCTTTGGAATTATTCTGTTACAGCTGACTGCCTCATTACAGATCAATGTATCAAAATGATGAGACTTCTGGGGATGTAATGGAATCACAATTATCACAATTTCTAATATTCTGAGGAACTTCTAAATCTGGTTTCTGCAGTAATAAATGGCAGGAAGTCAGTGGCAATGCACTTGTGTCAGCTCTCTGTACAGTATCACCACAAATGCTAACCAGTGTGTCCTGCTGGGGAGTCCATCTCCCTCGGGAGCTCCTTTAACTCCCAGCACACTGCACGAGGTGCCTGACATTTCCAGCTGCTGAAATATACCTCTCAGACACAAAGTCTGATAAATCTTCGGGTTGTTTATCTTTTGTTCCCTTGCTTCACACTTGTGCAATAAAGGCTGTGATTAAGAGGATTAATGAAAATGTCACCATTTATCACCTGAAGTTCAATCAGTAATAGGGAAGTTGGACCTTATTTGATTAGTTATACAGAGGCGCAAAAATCCTTGCATTATTAATTCAGGACTTGCTGCAAAATGCTAGAACTCTGTGAGCCCCTAAACAACAAGGTTCAAAGTCTTAAAGCTTACATACACTTAGAAGTACATGCCTGACTTTAACCGAATTTTATTGAATTAATTTTCTTAATTCGCTGTCTTGACCACATTAGCTCTCCCTTAAGCATCCACCTACCAGTTCCAAAACAGCCAGAAACAAGTTACCTGTCTTTAAAGGCCTCCTTCCATCTGCCTGCCACCTCTCAGTTACTATTGCCAGACTGCTTCTATTAAAACGTAACACTTTTTTTGCATTTAAAGCATTTGTGCATCATTCCTGTGCTGCCTCTAATTTTAGAAGTAATTCCACACCACCCTCCCCCCCAAATGCCATTACCATCTTTAGGTAAAACACCTTTACCTGTTGCAGGCTTTCTGCAAATGCCCACCCAACTCGAGCAGCACCTGGCAGCAGAGGGTTTGTAGGCTGCCCCCAGGGCCATCAGACCCTCCTGCCATGCAGGTTAGTTTGCTGAGGGACTCTGCAAACTCATTCAAATGGGAAAGTGGAGTTTACATCCAACTCATGGGCTTACCAGCACTGCATTTGTGTTTCAGACATCAAAAGTTTGATTTTTAAACAGCTGCAGAAAAAAAAAGGGGGGATTTTGTTTGCGTTTTTGTGTTGTTGGGGGTTTTTTTTCCTTTTTGTAGTTAGATTAGTATTGCTAAATTGCTAATCACAAACTTGCTAAAATTAGCAAAGTCAGCAGTCAGGTTACTCAGATGGGTCCACTGAGATCTTTGGAACTGACTGAACAATGAAGAAGCTACAAGAAAGGAACCCCCACTGCCCAGACATCCCCAGTGTGCCATTAACTAAACCCGGCCTGAACAGGGAGGCGACACACGGGTCTCTCCTGAAAGTCAAAAAGTCAGACAGCAGCGGGGGAGTCTGAACGGGAATTCTGAATCACACAAACTGAGGATGCATGGAAATTAGCAAACTAAAATTAGGTGGTTTTCCTCTAAAAACCAACTAAGAGTAAAAAGAAATAAAGAATGTGTGATAAGAGAGGAGGGTTAATTTGTCAAGGACAGATTGATTTTAGAAATTAGTATGGTAATGTAATGAAAATTCACTTCCCATTCATAAATATTGATCGTGCTTAAAAGAGCTGATGTTATTTACAGAAATGACATCCTAATCTGCGGACAGATATATTTTATTCCCAGAATGCTGACCAGTATCTGCATCCCCATCTCCATAGGCTAACTGCTCCACAGTTAGATAGATGCTCTCTGGAGCAGAAAGCCACGCTGAGTTCTGTGCCTGCAGATCCCACTGTGCAAAGGGACCCTGTATCCTCAGGAGAGCTGCTCTGCACACCTCTGTACAGGACTATCAGACAAACTGTACCAAAAGAATCAATATGGGGATATATTCTACAGCTTACAGTATTCAACTGCTATTTTGACATATATGATCATACCACAAAAGTATATTATGGGTTAAAGAAGAATAGCAAGAGCTAAAGCACCAGCAAAAAAATGACAAGCCCTTGACTCGTATCTTACATCTGAGGGTGAAAATCCTTAGCACTGAACAGCCCGAAAATAAAAACTTCCACGTAACAGGATTCATGCTTCTTGTCTTCTGATTATACTCCAAAGGAGAATGATGAAAGATTCTGCTCTCTTCTGATATTTTGAAAGTTAATAAAGATGTTCCAGTAATTTGTCAGTTTGACCTCTACACATGCAGTTTTGAAGTTTTGCCATTGTCAGACATAGTTTTGTTTTTCCAATAGCTCAGTAAAATCAATATTAAAAAAGAGGCAATGAAGGATTAAAATGTTATTTTTATTTTGTGTTTACCAGTCTGGGATTAAAACTGATAGAAATAGGAGCAGTGCTGAGAATACTCAATTCCCTATTGTCTTTGAAGGTGGTAGAAAGAAATCAGAGTCTTCCAGTTGACAGGACTTTGTACATGCAATACTTTGATATATAAAGCAAAATTAAAGGATTGTTAAATCCCATTTTAGCTTAAGCTCCTATCTGACAGGAAACTATGCAAATGTTATATTGGATATCAAATCAGCGGGGCTGTTGGTTTTCAGAGGTCAAGTAGTTTTATTTCCATGGACCTTAGCTTCAAGTAAAACATAAGTAAGGTTAAAGAATGTAGTCCTTAAACACTGGATGTTCAGAGGTTAAAGTAACAGCTGTCACAGGCTGCTTGAAGGTTGGTTGTTTTTGGCACTCAGGAAAGTACAAAAGTGAGATATTTTTTTTTAGGGTGTCTTTGATGCATCTTTCAGAGCTATGGGAAGTTGCTCTCAACCCAATTTTCTGGGTCTCTATATTTAAAATTTGACATAGAAAGATGTAGCAAATTACATACAAAATCAGACAAGGTGGTGAATAAGAGCTATCATCTTTTAGATGCATGCCAATACAACAGACTGAAGTGTTGAGAGTTTTCCCATTGTACTTAAAGAGAAATATTTACTGTTTGTGTAGAAAATAATAAACAACCTGTTACATTTTGCAGATTTCCATATTAAAACTGACTTTTGGCAGAGCTGTGCTCCGCAAGAGGCAGATGTAGACAGCTTTAGTTCAAGAGCAAGTGCTTGAGAGAAAGGAAGAATGTTCTTCAGCATGCTTATTAATTTCCTGTCAATATTCTTTTTGGTTACTAGATACTTTCCATTCTTTCCACTCTCCTCAGTTTTTCAAAAATTTTGCAAATTAACTGAAAACATCAAAAACATTTCATTTTTACCATATGTAAGTTCTTCCATATTGTTTGCCAAAATGGCATTATAATTCTAATGTCATAAAATGAAAAATCATTTTTAATCTATGTATATCTAAAACCTCAATTTCCTTATAGAAACAGAAACGCTATGCATTTTTATAACTCAAGCATTTTTTCTCCTTTACAGCTTTTAACTTAATTTTTGAAAAATGCTCTCTTAAGGAGAATTCACCTTCAACAGATGTGCGTTTTCTGCCCTGGAAATCTTTGTACTAACCTGCAAACTTGTTTTTTGAGCAGTATTCTGTGTTCTGAATGCCTTTGCTACTCTATATCGACACATCACAACACAGATGCACTTAAATCCAGGTGCTGTTTGTTACCGCCCCTGGTTTGTAACAGATTCAACCTGAGAAGTCCCAGAAGCCAGCACTGTCATACTGCAATACAGGCAACACTGAAAAACACACGGGCAAGAATTAGGCCACAGGCTAAAGTGTCAAATTTATGTATCAGCAGATCTGAAGTCAGTGTTACTAGATCAACTAGGGAGAAAATGATATATTCGTGTACTGAGAGAAGAGATGAAGAACACAAAGTTCACTTCATTATCGCCTCCACCACTCCTATTAAATCTCTCTGCCTCTGCTTGGTATAGCTGACCTTTAAACACTGCAGAATGAGATTTGCATCTGTGCCAAAAGAAAAGATAATCAGAGGATTCTTTCCTGCTCCCATCAAATTCCTTTTTTAATCTCAAGTTCACCCAGCCTATCACTCCTCCTCTCAGAAAGCATTACATCTCTGTGATGGATCAGCTCAGGAGAACAGTCTGTCAGCAACGCAAACAAGAAATTGCCAGTTACACAGGGGCTGCTTTTCTCCTTGTGTAGATGTGATATTTTAGTCTTCTTGTTACCTATTTTTTGTTCACTTTTACATACCTGTTATCTCAACAGCAGAATTTGCTTTTGTCTTTGGTAGAAGGGAACCAGAGGCCAGAACACTCCAGCCACTAAAAACAGGCATGTCGTATAGCAGACAAGTAAGTACACCTGGGGCCCTTAATGCTTTTCATTATTATTTTGCCTTAATTTTCATCATTTAAAAGAGTGTTTATATTCAGGGATAATTCAGAAATGTCCTAGAAGACAAGACTCTTTGAAAATGTTTCCATACAATCAAATTTTTCAACTAGATTCGCAATTTAATTGCAACATTTTTAATGAAAAGGCATTTCAAAGCAAAACCTAAATGTGTCAAATCTGAAAGTACTTAATCTTCACATTTTGAAATATTTTTTCAAAATTGCTGCATTTTTATATGCAATTCCCATTAATAACAAGCATTTTTTTTAAAAACCAAATCTTTGAAGAATTTATTTTAGCCAAGGATCACAGAGACTTAGACTACAGAGAGAATCTTAACCTAAATCTTTTTTCATCCTCCAATATATTCTAGGTTTTTTCAATATTACAAAATCAATATTCAGACTTAGAAATATTTGATGCCATATATGAGGAATAAAGCACTGCAGCCTAAAATAACCTCCATCAGAAGAATGTTTAACATGGCCCTTGGTGCTCATCAAAATACTTCAGCAGCTGAGTGTTCATGTCATATGTGGGAAGTGTCCAATATCATAGCCAAAGTGGGCAGTTTAATGTGTTTTTTGAGGATTTTTACTACGTAACTAGGACTGTTCCACTTCCTCCACAGACCTGAATACACTATTCACATTTGAAACTGAGAGACTCTGGTGTGTGCGATTATTGTGCAGCTATGGCAGTGCTAAGATGTTAACCAAGGAACCTCAAATCCTTTGCGCTGTCTGAGCTTTTCCAATACTACTGCTGGCCACAAAGCCCCAGCTGATGCTCCTGGGAAGTGCGGCTGACATCCCAAGCCTGTGCACCTTTACCAGGAGGTAGCACCTCTGGGGTAAGTGCACAGAGTAGTTAATAAACTCACCAGAGAGAAAACCTAAGCACACAAGGAAGAAGTGATTATCTTTAGTTGCTACTACCTCTGGAAACATTATTGCCCCAGACCTGGTAGGGTGTTCAGTCTTTGCATCGGACTGATGTGCTGTATCTCACTGAATTTATATACATGCTCCTGAATTGTATTATTTTGTTAAGTCTTAAAGCAGTTTTTGAAGGAAGGGCTGTAACTTCCAAATGGTAATTCAGAAGGGAGATTTGCAAGAGATCTCAGTGCTCAAGCCGATTTACAAAGGTCACTGGCCTGTGAGGATATTGTTTGTTTCTTAAATTGCAGTATGAGCAGTGAGTTAGTGTAGCAGCAGTTTAGCTTAGCTCAATTAACATTTCCTATTCAAAGAGGGGAAAAAACTATCTTCTTTCTCAAGACCTGTTGTTTCTATTAGAGAATTCTTCACTTTCAGATTAAAATAGAAACCACAGAAAACCTTTCTTGATATTTTAAGCAATACTTCTAATTTCTATACCAAATTCACTATTGGATTAACCTTTGTGAGAAGATGATTTTTTGTTTTTATAATATCCAATTCAGTCTATTGTGTTTATATACAAAACATTTCATAATCTACTCTTCAAACATCCTTGATCTTCCAAAAACAGATTCAAAAGCTACCCTCAAATACAGGATATGCCTAATTAAAACTGCTATACAAAGCACAGGAAAATGCAACATAATGCATGTCTCAAAATAGACCAACAGTCATCTCTCAAGGTACAAATCAACTCACCTCACTTCTGTCATCTAAAAATTAGGCATCCACACTAAACTAATCATATAGTCAAAGAAGAAACAGGCACTTTATGTAATCAACAGAAATCTTTGAAGAATCTTTATCCTAGGTTCAGAGTCAATGGGATAAATAAGGTTTTAAATTGAAAAAAGACCAACACAATCAAATCTCAAAGTACCTGCTTGTATTTGTTAACTTTGAAAGAAGACAAAACAAGTAAAACAATAAGATGAGTGATACTGGTGGGTGGGGGGTACAGGCCAGTATTATTAGTACAGGTTTTAAACTGAGCACATAAGGAAACTTAAACATATAACATAACTTAAACATATAACACAAATATCAATGGCTTGTTTTACTTAAAAATGGACTTATAGCCTGGTCCCATAACATCAAAATCATTTTATTACCTATAACCACTGGACCTGCTGGCTGCCACAATAAAATCCATTTTTATGTGACTGGAGATCTGGCTACACAAATACACAGGTCTTTGTGGTCCAGATTCATAAACTTGTTTCATAAATTTCTGCAATCAAGTGAAATATTGTGACAGGAAAATTAAACACTGATAGTTTTATCAATATGGCAACAGCATATTTATAACCGAGCCACAGAACAACATTAACAAAGGATATATGAGACTAGGCAATAACACTATGCTGATTCAAATTCTTGCTCACTGATTATTTTGAGAATGCAGTATCATCTCTTTTGACGTGTTGTTCTGCCTTCACCTTCAAATTACTATTATCAAATTCAACTTTGGTGCAACACTAACATCATCAGCCCAGCTCAACAACTTTGCTCTGAAGCCTGACAAGTGTGTGGAACATGTTCAGCTGGAACAGTGTTTGACAGGATAGAGCTGAGACACTGCTTCACTCAAGCTGAACTCATGACTGGATTCAGGAAAACCTACATTTTTTTAAAAACACTTTTTCCTTAATTTGGAGAGAATTAAACTTCAACAGTCATTACACAGGTGATTTCACAGCATAAAGCTTGAAGTGCAACAAGTTACCTTGATAAGATGAAAAGGAAATAGTCATAAATCTTCCTTATGCCATAAATACCTTTTGGAAGAGCAATGTTAAAACAGCAGGAATGGACACCCCTGTTTTCATACGTGACAGCAATGGAAGAATGAAAGAGCTGGACTGCTGATTGTACTGTGTATGAGATCCCGGCACGTGGATGCCACGACCCCTCCAAGAATTAGGGCGGCTGAGTAACCAGTAAATTCCCAGGTGATTCAGACAGATGAGCCTCAGGAACAAATTAGCAGGAAACTGGGTGAAAGCTGTGAGCCAGCGATTCCCTTGTGGTCATGGTGTCTGCCCTAACTTAGTACAAATTTTGTTTACACATATTTTAACAAGTTATTTAGAGCAGTAAATAAAAGACCTCGCGAAGATTTGCAAAAGGATGTCATGATACTAGATGATTAAACAATAACATAGAGGAAATTCAGTCTAGAGAGATTAAAAGTGAGTTGTTTTGTGAGGAAAAAACAACAGTTTCTGTGAGTCTGTGAAATATCTTGACTGCATTGATTAGCATGCACAGTTCTGCCCTCCCAGCTCATGGACTGCAAGGTGCTGGAAAAAGTACAGGGAAGGGAGCAAGCTGATCCTTTTGTGGCTTCCAAACAGGGAAAATTCTAAAAGACCAGAAATACTTTGAAAACAATTTTTTAAAAATTGAAAGAATAAGAGCCAGGAAAAGGAAAATAGGGACTGGTGCTCATTTTCTCTTCTGATGCCAGAATTCAGAGATGACAAAAGATCATGTGGGGGGTTCACAGACACTTCTACATGACACATAGTCAGGCTGTGAAATTCCTTAGCGCAGGATGCTAGAGATGTCAAAGGTTTCCAGTGGGCTCAGACCCACACCTAGAGTGCTTTACAGTCAGAAACACGGGACAGTGAGAATGCAAATGGCTTCTTTCCTTAGCTTTTATTCCCCTAAATAAAGCCTAGGGATTGCCAGCATTTGAGCTTGTTTTCACCTCTCAGTGCTTGCAAGCAGTTCTGCTGTGCCCCATGCCCCACAAAGGCTACTTGCAGCTGACAAAAGAAAAAAACACCCTTTTTTATTCTGCTAAACAAGGTATTATGTATTGAACAATATGGGTACTCTTCCTTGCATCACTGGCCTTTGCTCTATCATCTGGTGCCCACAAGCCACCCAACTCCCTGAATGTCACAACTACACCTAGATGGTAAAACTGCTTCCATAATTGTATTTCAATGGCCTGATGTCTCACCTAGTCACCACCAGCCTTCTCTGGTACCGTTACTGTTCTGTGCCTTTTTTTGCAACATTTCTCTTAGTTGTTTAGCTTTTGAAATATTTTAATTCCACCTATTGTCTCTCAGTATTCCACAGCCAGGTACGTCACCCGTGATCTGGCACTTCAGTTATTTTCAGTAGCAGAGATGAAGCCCATTAGCCCATTTCTGCAACAGCACATGACTGGCTTTCAGATTTGTATTCCACAGCCTCAAAGGTGTGAGGGAATGTGTTTGTTGTCTCTTGTGTCAGTGCAGGAAATAAACAACAAAGGAAAGAATGTGAGGCCTCTCCTGCAAACATGCAAATCATACTTGTCATTTAGGAACCCTCTAATAAAATACAATAATGCTTGGCAACTTTCTCATAAGTTATGGGAATTTTCTACTGGACTGGATCTTGAATTAACCTGTCATCCAACTCCAAATCTTACAGAGAGCAGACAACACCATGCCGTGGAACACTTCCCTGGCTAAAGGCTGGGGACCTGTCCCAAAGAGGACACATTAAGAATTTCCACCAAGAAACATAAATTCTGTGATAAATAAAGGAATAACAGAAATAGCAAGGATCCAAAGGCAACTCATCTCCTTTTGATTTGTCCTGCCCTTCTTGCAGAATCAGGCTCCCTTCTTAGGGTGGCACTTTTAGCTAGACCTGATTTCTATAGCACATGCATTATCCATGGCCCTGTGTTCAGCTGGAAACCAAGCTCCAAGCATATTTGCCACATCTCAGTTCTGAAGTATGTGTGTGTTTCTGAAGCACATATGCTTCTGAAAACCACAGTTAGTCAGATCCAAGTCTATCTATACTCTTTTCCTTAAGAAGTTAAAGCAAGAGCGCAGTGCTCCAGTAGGTCAATTTAAAAATGCATGTATTCTCAGCTTAACATGGTTTAGGCCACTAAAACCCAAAATATGCTTCCAGTTGGAACTGCTCTAATAACTGCTCTAATGCATTTAAAAGCTATTCCATTTACATAAATTTAATTGGTATTAAACATTCCCCAAAACAACTGCCATATTTCTTTCTCTTATATAATGCTATTAGAAATGATTGAATTTTTCTTAATGAGATAAATCTACAAAGCCCCTTTGTGGCCACTTGCTTAGCTGTTAATGGGTTTTTTTGTTTGTTTTGTTTTACCTCAGATAGGCTCACAGTTATTAGATGCAGTACAACTACCACCTAATTAATCCGCTGGAGAGTTTAGCAGTTGATAAATACAGATTATCAAAAAGCCATCAATCAAGCTCTTGCTTAGAGATACTGGTAAGGGCATTAAACCAATGTAAGCAAATTTTAAATAAGATACTTAGTTCTAGTAGATATCCAGAAGATAACATGAAGTACGATTGAAGTTAATTTTCAATAGCAGCCCACGATATAATCCCCAGTAAAGTGACGTTTGGAACAACTAATTCAACAATAGGAGGTGGCACTGCATACAGTCTCTCTTTCAAAGTAAGTTTTCTTTCGTAGGCAGCACATTGAGTCACAGCACAAATATAAATACGTACACACAGAGTGTATTCACACATACAGCAAGACCAGGCTGTGGATTTTCCAAGCAGTGAATCTGTGCAGCCATCAGTGCCTCTAATCACACACCCACACTCGTGGCCAGCTATTCCTTGCATTTGGGACACAAATTCAAACCCATGAAAGGAAATGAATATTGGATTTTAGGCTTACATCTTCTAAAATGAATAATGATTTGGGTATTTCAGCTGGACTCAGAAATTCAGTCAAGTTATTTGATCTTCAGTGATCACCTGTTCTTTCTAAAAATGAAGTCACTTCAGGATGGTTTAGCTTCATGAATGAAAAGCTTGCAACTTTGAGTTTGTGTTTCAGCTGTTAGTTGATTTTGCAGCATGGTCAAAATCAGATACTCTTGTAAATCAAAGAATAACAACTATTCTTACTCTGTAATCACATGACCATGAAGAGAAGCATAAATGCAATACTCTACTTTTACTTTAGCTCTTTACCTATTTTTCTTTCATTATCTCTAGATCACTCAAGATTCATTATTAATTCTGAGCCAAATAGTTTTCCTAAGTAAATTTTCAGCCACAAAGTGAATTCATTGATTTTTTCCCATTTTTGCATTACTGCACACAAAAGCACCAAAAGCTTAAAAACCCCACAAAAATTACTAATGCATTCCTTACAGGCACTTGAGATAATACTGCTGTGAATTTCTGACTTTAGTATTCCAGCAGTGTTCCAAGCTCCAGTTCGAATGAGTTTAGGTCAGTGCAAATTCAGTCACGTTTGCAAGACTGATTGTCCAACAAACAAAAACCTCCTCCCAGTTATATCTGCAAATCTTTAAGTTTTATAAATGAAGAAGTATCATTTATAAGCAATAAAGAATTACATCCTTTAGAAATGAATCCTGAGTCTCCAGTGTATGCAGGGGAATTCATTTTGCATACAGGCAGGAGCTGGCCTCGATGACTCTCGTGGGTCCCTTCCAACTGAGAATATTCAATGATTCTGCCAGCAGGCTCCTGGCTCTAAACTGTGTCAGCGCCCCACTTCCCCTTCAGCAGATCATGGCACAGATTACAGACTTTGCAAGGGAGAAAGCTGGCAAACAACTGACACTAACATGGTGTCTCCTGTATTTTGGGCAGCAGGATCCTGAACACTGTGAGCTAATACTCCCAGAAACACACATTTAATCAAATTCCCACTGAATATTTTTGTGGAAAGGCTTATACTGATTTCTTAAATTATAATTCCACACCATCTAATTTCTATGCAATGAAATGCTATACAAGCACAAAGCCCTCTGTCTTACTACATACCATTATAGAAAAATGGAGTACATTTACTATTACCCAAGGCCATTTATTTATTCTTTCCTGAAATGCCAGCCTTAAACATTTTTTGATATCTGCCAGCAAAGCAAGTGTTCAGTGGCAAGTCACTAACAGCATATATTCCAACAAAAGTGAAGTTCCATCAAACATACCTCCACAAGCCTGCTGGTATGTTCTCGAAATATAGCAGCGTATTCTTTTATTTCTTTCTCTCTTCCATTTTTAGCAGCTTCAATGAGAACTAGCAGTGGTACAGTGGTGTCTAAGAAGGAGTCTGAGATGTGATCTATAATGGCTTTCCGGAGCTGCAAAAGAAAGCAGTACATCAGGACCTGCTAACTGCACTATTCATTAAAGTCTGCTGTAATTATTGTCCATTCCTATTTTGTAACAGCAACATGTACACTCTATTCCTGCATTATTTGCACCATAGGTCTGAAAACTATGGCAGCTACAATTTATGTGTTACACAGAAAACTGTATTTAATTTTAAGGACAATTTTAATATGCCATGAGGTAAATATGCCTGTTTTTAAGTGTGAGTACACATACATGAAACACTTCCAACGTGTACTGGTCCTCTTGAGATCAAGAGAGCCAAACAAATATTCCCCTTCCTTGAAAAATACGCTACTTAAACGATTCCACACGTGAAAAATGAGTTAGCCCAGATCTCATATCTCCTGGGTATTCTCCCTGGTAATTCAGATGCCAAGGGAGAAGGCTATTTAGTTTTACAAAGAAAATATTAATTTAATCATGTTTGTACTCACAAAATATCCACATTCCATGTTTTCATAATTGCAAAATTACCCAAGTATTTTCTTGCTGGGAAACCCAGAACGGCAGCCTTCATGGTAATTATGTCAGTAAGATTACTGATTGTGCCACCTGATAATGTATTAATAGAGCAAGAAGATCTATAAATGAGGCTGAAGTTCAATTTTCTCTGCTTAAATTAATTGTTCTTGAACTTCTAACTTAAATTATTAAAGAAGTAGAACATTCTGCTATAAATTACCTGTCTTAAATTAAGCTTCACAGAAGCTTGTAACTGATCACTGGGACATCACTTACAAGGTTATTTTGCGTGTTATCTACACATGACACTATTATCTACACATGACAACTGTTCATTTAGATCATGCAGCACTACAACAAACATACCAACTGGAACAATACATGAAATGAAACCTAATTATTGAGTTCACTGAATTTCCTACTCCAAATCCAGTATTTTTACAATATATAGAAAAGATATTGATTGGAACAGAAAAAGACACAAAATGTTTTTAAGCTCTTACACGCTCTCACCACAGTACCTGTTTTCACTTGGTGTTTTCCTCCAATGTATCTGCGTGAAAACTCAGTAGAAGTAAAGACTCCTACCACAAGAAAAATAGAAAAAAACACAGTCTTTTTGCTGCTGCCATGTTTGTAGGTAGGGCAGGGCCCATGCACAGCAGAAAGAATAGCAGAGAAATCTGTTGATTATCAGACAAGATCGGGATATGAATTCTACCATTAGCTTTTGGATGGCCTCACCACCTAAAGTCAGCTCTCCTTGACTCACCAGAGGGACAGACAAACCTTCCAAACAAACACAGGCAATTTATGTTTGGAATGGTTTCTTTGTCTCCTTACTGTAGCTTATCACAATAGGATATACTGTCTAGATTCACTGTATGTTCTGAAAATTAATTTACAAAGACAAAGGCTGTGGGATTCCAATACAAAATTGGGTTTCTTACATTCTCAGCTTTATTCAGGCTGGAATTAAAAAAAAAAAAGTTATTAGAAGGTTTCACTAGCAGAAATAAAATACATCATACCTTCGAGTCCTACCAAGTTAAGATATCTCTGTTGTAAAGGCTCCACTAAAGAAAACAGATATTCTTGCCTGTTTAAAATTAGGTACGTGAATGTGACCTTGAGGAGTCACAGTTTAAAAATTAAGATTTCAATTTACAGAAAAATAACAAAAAGTTGTGGAACCATCATATCCATGGCCAGTGATGCATTATCTCCAACAGAAATATTCTGGGGTTCTGTAGAGCCCAGACTGCAGGACTTTCACAGCCTTAGTGTTCTGTGACTACAGTAACCTCAGTCACATTTGTGGTGAGCTTGAGACATCCAATTTCAAACCCGCAGCCTAATTTTCTCTCTCATTGCATAATTCTTTGCTATAGCTTTTCACTGGTTTTCTTGGCTTAATTAACCTTTCACACAGAAATTATCATTATTATTTTTTTCTAAGAAATGCTCTATCCTGCAATTAGGCAGCCAATCATATCTTCTTCAAAAAAACAAAGACAATGCTGTGTCTTTGTTGAATATAAACAAGTTTGAAATTATATTCCTGTTCCAGCTTTGCAAAGGAATACATGAAGCTGAGAGTTTCAAAGGATGGCTTGTGTAGCATTAAAGAACAAAGAAATACAACACAGAAAAAGAAGGAAAAGACAAAAGGAGTTTCTGAAGCAATATCTATTTCTCTTCATGCTAATCCTAACAAGCACTTTTTCCATGAGTCACTAAGTCTGTTTCTGACTCTGGCCACCTGTAGGGCAAAATGCTAAAAGCTAAGCAGCCAGAAAGGAAGGCATATGAACAGAGGACAGCACCACAGTGCCACCAGGCAATGCTAGGGAAGTTATTGTGCTATAATTAAACTTTTTCTTTTTTAAGTGAAAGAAACACCATCAGAAGAGGGAAAGGAGGGGGAGGATGATGTCTGACAAATTGTTTTCTTCTTAAGATGCAAGGTCTTACACTTACCCTTGACTGTTGCAGTAGTAGAAGCATGGAGAATTTTTGTTTTGATATTAAAATGCATTAAAAAATAACATAGATGCATGTTGTTTATAAAACATACGGCACAAGGTTGTCAAAAACAGTGGAGGGTAGAGAAGAAAATGCCAGCAGCTCTTTGCAACACTATTCAACATCAGTATTGATGAGTACAGAAAAGTGTGTTTGCCTCTGCTTTGCCTCTTTGCCAAGACTACCCTGGCAAAAGGCCTGGACAAACCTCAGAGTAGTTATTACTGAAGGATCTCCCTTTCCTGTTTCAAAGGGATGCCAGGAAGGCAATCCATGATGAAGAAGTAACATAGAAATATAAAAATATCATCAGGAATAACATTTATTAAAACAACCAACGAGCCAGAACTGCAAAACAACCATAGGAGAAACATCTGTGCATCCATTCATGCTACACTGGGAAAGAACTGGGAGGCAAGAACTGAGTATGGTAATTTCACATAATTACAAATCAGAATGAATAGGCAATTCCTTCCTAAACATTCGTCCAGCTCTCCTCGGCAGGGAAGCAGTGATCCAGGTAAAACTGCACACACAGAAATGACATGCACATCTCCAGGACAATATGAGTAAAAATCAAACCAAAGCAGAACAGTTTAAAATCCCCAGAAGTACTGGGCAAGCTCCTGAAATGAATGTAATTAACTTCCCTTGAAAAGCCTGAGAATTTTTACAGCTCCCAGAATACCCTGTTGTGGGGACACTGACTTTTGCCTGCAAGTCTTGCCAGACACAACTTTATTCACTCCCCTTGCTGTGCTGTGCAAAGGTGCTGCAAAGGGGCCCATGGCATAACCCACAGACAGGCTGCCGACTGGGACCTCTCTGCTGGTTTTGTTTATTGGGTACTACTGAAGAGATTTTAAAAATACAGCCTTATAGGGTTTCATCTTTAACCCCAGTTTTGCAGAGGCAATCCCAGTCATGACTGAAAGCAGGGTACATTGCACACCACAGCCCTGAATCCAGTGAGCGCCTGATGGAATAGCAGCAAAGGTACACAGTATCATCAAAAAATAAAGTATTATCAAAGCTGTAAGAGTAGAGCAAGCAACAATTGTCATGTTTCTTGTAAAATTGCTGGGAGACAGAACAACAAATGTTCTTAAGTGAAAGCAAATAAGACTCTATTGCAGTATCTGCAGGCACAAAACTCAGAATTTCTTGTCTCACAGATCACAAATTAGGCATGCACTAAGCACTCTTACTAAAACAATTCTTATGCAATTCATATGTATGAACACAGAATTGGAGGAAATAGATAAAATATCTCTCATAAATGCTTTCCAGTGGAAAAAAATGTAAAGAAGCACAGAGCTGTTCTGGTAAGAGAAAATTACTGGTTCTAGATGGACTATAAATTGGGCATGATTACATTCAGCCTGAACATTTTCCAAAGGTTTACAGAAAGACACAAATTGAATTAGTTAACAGCTTTTAACCACTGTAACAGAGTCAATAAAGTGTTATAAGCTGGAGTTTAATTAAGTCAGGGAAGAGAATGAATGGGAGAGTTCCTAGACACACGGAGCTTGTGATGCAGGTCTCTGCACTGAACACATTTTTGACAGAATGTAAGCAGAAATTGGATAGCTAGTTAGTTATAAACACTGTATTTATATTATATTCTTCTCATTTTTCAAGCCTTCCCCTGGCTGATTACAGGAGCAGGAAGGCATTTATTCCTCATCTTGAAGCACAGGCTGGCCTGCAAGACTGAACACAAAGTTGGGAGGAATAGTCTTCCACCAGGGAGTCGATAAACAGCCTGAGCTGGAGACAGGATGGAAGAGGTGTGCTCATGTTCTGTGTAGCTGTAAATTTTCATACACTTGGTTGGGGCAGCCTGGCTGAAAGAACTACTGCCTTTCTAGGGGGTTTTTTCTGAACTGGCATATTGTACACTTTCAGCATAATTTGCAGTTTTTCTCAAAGGTATTTCTTGCAGAGAAAGGATGGAAACACAGCTGATGTTTACAGCTAACCTGCTGCACTTCACTGAAGTTGTGGATTTTGGTCCATGTCTCACATTAGTGTTAGGACACTGGGATGTAAAATGGGGGGTGGACTGTGGGCTGGACATTCCAAGGACCCTCTTGTGTGCAAAGAGGTCTCACAACAGTAAAGACCCACACCTAGTGACTCAGTAGTTCCTTCAAGGTATCTGTTACAGCAGCCAGTAATAATTCAAGCTTATTGAAAATTAAACAAATCTTGATGGCCGGAGTACATTACTGATATATATCTACAGCAAATATATTTAGACATGCATACATGCAGAGTTTTGCCACGTAGAAATATATATTCAGCCAGTATCATTTGGCAGGGTTTTCCCCCAGAGTTTTGAAAACTAGTATGTAAATATTCTGTGGAATAGTGCAATTGTCTTCAATACATTTTTAATATGGAAAAAATATTTCTTATTTTTAAAATGCATAAACTCAAAACAGCAATTTCCAAAAGAATCCCTCAAGACCTTTTTCTCCCTTTTCATTTGCCCAGCTGCTCACCTGCCTGCGGAGGTCTCTGGTCTTCTTGCACATACTGTCTATGGCAACAGTCAAGGCATTGCTTCTCTCGGCCTTGTCAGCCTGCAACCAATGGGACAGAAAACACAGCAGTGGTTATCTGGGATCCCATAGCAAGCACATTCTTTGTGTCCCCAGTGCATCAGAGCATTTGGTAAATCATACATGCTGAAGGATTTTTCAAATTTTTCATACATTTCAAGAGCCAGTACCATAATGTTCACAGAATGCCAATTTGTGATGTTAAGCATAATTTGCTGAATCAAAACATATGCTTTAGAAGCAGTATGTAGGAACAAAAGAAACACTTCTTAACTTCTGAAGTGCTGTAATACTCCTAGTGTAATCAGCAACAACATTAATAGAGTTATGATGATAGTGATGATGGTGATGATGATTAATAAAAGTAATAACAATAACAACAACAATATTTATGTCAATTGATTAATACCCTATTCATGTGAAAAATACTGTTCTCTCTCTACAACCAGTGTATGATTTCAGGTGCCCACAATGCAATTTGGTTATGCTTTTGTCTGCAGCATTCATTATTTTCCTCCTGTAAAACAGAATGGGTGAGTTTTGAAATATCCAAGGTGTTGCAGTGCAAACACTGTCCATGAAATGGCAATCTCTTCATTCAGCAGCACATCCTCAGCATCTAGAAGATCGAGTTCTTGAGATATTGGAGAGGTCTGAAGAGAATCAGTTGTATACTTTCTAAACAATCTTAATTTTTTTATTTCCAGCTATAAGCAAAGTGCTTCTATCATTGTTACCTATTTGAAAAGTGTAGTCTACACTTTACTGGACTGCTCAGCCTATTTCCCCTACAATATTACCATAAAACTTCTGTGCCTACTAGCTGGTTTGAATTTTTTTTCCTGTTAGGACAGAAACTACATGAAAATCCAAAATGCCTGATGAACTTTGCTTGCTTAAAGCAAGCAATCATTGCTCACCACCTTGGACTGCCCTGGTCTAAAGGAAAGAACCACAAATAGTGGTTCTTTACAGAAAGTCAGCACACATGACATTTACAGCACAAAGAACCAGATTCTCATAAATGCTAAGAAATAGCTATGTACACTGACCACAGTATTTGGACTTCATTTACAGACCACCAGGAAGTCTCTATTATGAACACGACCATCTCGTTTTGTAAATAACATTAAAATAATATGAAAGTAGTAATATCTTGATAGGCACCTAGGAGTACAATCTTGTTATCTATATATCATACTTCAATCAGAATTATTTCCCTGGTAAAGAAACCTGTGAACAGGACAATGTGCTTAATATTAAAACAAAACCTAGAGGTGACAAGAAAAGAACTCTTACATTAAAACTGAATGTGCAACGTCATAAATGCCTTGAAATTATTAGCACATTCTCTTAAACTGAAAGGAAAAACTACTTTAAAAATTGAGCTTGTATTTTCAGGGAGATTTAGAAAATCTCCTATGACCTCCTATTTCTTAAACTGCCTATAGTTTTTCAGGGAACAGATGATCAAAACCAGTTCTTGGAGAAAGGTCTGAACTTCACCTTAAAACCTTCAAGGAATCCCTGGAGGTGGATACTCACTTTCTGTTCCACAGCAATGCCATCATTTCTTGAACTGAGGCTTGCACAGGAACCAAAGTAAATAATGACTCCTCTATGATGCTTTGCAAGTTCTTGTTAACCTTGACAACAAAATGATCCCTTCTGAACTGCCAGGTAAACAGGGCCAGGAAAAACTGTGGCTACAACTCAGCTTATGCCTGTGCATTCAGACTACGAAATGCATTGGCATATCCTTTGAAAGCTTTATATTTAGAGCCTATTTTCCTACAAAGACAAAATCATTGCAGAATACTGGATATTTTTCAAATTTTCTGGTAATCTGTAATTTCAAAGGTGGCCACTAATGATACAACTGGCTCTAAGCTAACCTAAATCTTTGAAGCAGCTAATATGAAATAACCTTAGGCAGCAAGTGGCATGAAATATTGAACAGCGAACAAGTCAAAAATACTTTATTTGCAAATTCTTAACATAAAAGTCAATGTCTAGAGAGCAAATCTAACTGTAAATGAAGTTATTCTTTACCTCATGTTTTCCCTACGAAATAAATACACTGCAAATGCACTGTAAATGCAGCTTTAGGCTGTGGAATGTGGACAAGTTCAGACTGCAGGTAACCTCATAACTGCAGACTCTCATTCTTCCCTAAAGAAATTTGAACATCAAAAAACTCATACTACTGTTTGGATAAATCCCACTTATAAAGACTTATGAACTTCAAAATCGTGTGCAGTCTTTTCCAGTTAGGGGGACAGCTGGTTACGAAGTCTCCTGTGGGAACACTCTCAAAGATCACTGGCCTCATGTTGCCTTCTCCTGCTTCTGTAGGGTAACATCCACTGGTCCCAAGCACCTGGGGACCTGAAGCACTCCTGTGAGCTCATACTCCTCTGCAGACCTCCACCTCGGATCTAGCACCAACAGTCCAAGAGCTACACAAGATGACCAGACACTTGAATAACCGAAGAAGAGCAGATGTAATGTTTTAGAAGTGTACACTGAAAGGCGGCACAGTGAAACCAAAGGTGACCCGAGCACCTCCACACTCAGCAGAGTGCAGCTGCCTCACTCCCCAGTGACGGAACTCACACGTCGCGAGTTGCAGTACTCTGCATCTGCTTGGCAATTAACGTCCTTCTTGTGACTGCTGGACTTCTAAACAAACAAGCCTATGCTGAAATAGTTCCTTCTTATACAGAGTGACTGAATTAGGAAAAGGGCTAGGAAAGTTATGCATATTATTCTGGGTCTGGATTTTAAAAATCAGGCAGGAGCCTTTCAGTTATTCTGTACTCACCTACTGTTTTTTCCTGTAAAATATATGTAATAACAGCTATATGGCTCCTTCATGAAGATCCTAAAAGCAATATCCAGTTTCTATTTCAATGCGTTTTTAACATTTGAAACATTTTCCAAGCATTAAGTCACACTGTTATTAATATTCCATTGAATGAAAGTAAGTATTTTTAATTAACACTGGATAGCCTGAAGATAAATGCTGGGTACTGCAAATAATACAGGCCTATTTCACACACTGGCAAACCACATTAGTTGAATGCCTCAAGAACCACATGTGTAGAAAATCTTTCCTGCTGGATCTTCATTTAAACCAGGACATATCTACAGCAGATTCTCAGTTGAAACACATGGCCATATCCCCACTGGTTTTGATGGAGTTCACTGTGACCTTCCCAGGCATTACAGATCCTTGTGCACCCCAAGGAACACAGATGCAAACCAAGACATCCGCACAGCCTTGCAGGACTCAGGAACCAGTCTCCAGCCAAGCCTTTGTGAGTGTATGCCAACAGTTACAGTGGCAACAAAGACTGCAGGAATCCCATAAGCTTCAGACTTTGTCAAGTTGCAGAGAGAGCTTAAACAAAGGACTATATAGACATTCTGAGAAGGGTTCTAATTTCACTTGGTTGATACTCCTGAAGGCCTACGAATGTCTACCTGACAGTTGCACTGATCAGTAGATTATAGGGAAGATATGGGCAGAACTACTTAAGTGATCATCTAATCTCTTCTAGTGCTTAGGCTAATAGATTTCCATATTTAAAGGTCAATTAAGCACATGTTTTGTTTCATGGATGTGTCTGTTCCCAAATACCCATTGCACAATCTTGGGAGGAATAAATAGAAAAAAAATCCAATCCACTAGCATAATTTTCTTTGTTTATCCCACGATGACAGAATGGTTTGGGTTGGAAGGGATTTTAAAGCCCATCTCATTCCAACCCCTGCCATGGGCAGGGACACCTTCCACTATCTTAAGGTGATCCAAGATCCATCCAGCCTGGCCTTGGATCCAGGGCCAGCCACAGCTTCTCTGGGCAACCTGTGCCAGGGCCTCTCCACCCTCACAGGGAAGAATTTCTTCCCAATATCTGATCTAAACCTGCCCTCTGTCAATTGTCTCCAGCACCTGTACCATGACTCTGGGATAAACAACTTTTCATATAGTTCTATGTATCCAAGAACAATTTTATTTTAAAAAAGACTAACACATTTATCAAAATCAGTTCTCTATGGAAATATTAAAAAAAAAAAGAACCCAAGCTAAAAGGTAAACACCAATCAATACTACAATAACTTAATAAATGTCAGAGCTCTAATTAAATGACTGTTTCAGGCTATGTGTTGACTGAAAATAATCCTATGCTCAGCAATTAGAGGGTCCTGCTCATTGCACCTTAATCAAAAGAAAACCCCGAAGAAACAAACTCTCACACGACTTAGGTAGGACATTAAAGCCAAGTCACAGCCTCTGTAGAGGTATCAAGCATTTGATGTCTGTTGTTACAATTTAGCATGTAACATTTAATGTGGTTTTTTTTTTTGCATATGGTTCTTCTTTTGAGATATAAAGTCATTGTGAATTCTAAGCAAAACCATAGGATTAAAAAAAAATGTATAAAAAACAGTTTTACAATTTATTTTGCGTGATGAAACAATTTTGTCATTACTCGGGAAATTTCCACACCTGAATTTTTTGTGCAATGACAAGTTTTTTTTCATGCACAGCTTATAGAAACCCTGATCTTTCAAATCCTATTGTGGAATTCAACAAAGTAAAGACACCTACAAGCATCCATCTCAAAAAAAGCCCCAACGAAGTCCGTAAGCCTTTATAAGGGAAGATCCAATTCAATCCTGTTGTAGTCTCCACTTATCCCAATTGGTTCAATTCTCCCAGAATTAGTTAACACGGTGCTTCAGCCATCAATAGCTAACTAAAACTAATACCAATTCCTGCATTCTTTGCTGGGAGGAGACAAAGGATTTATCACCTTGAAGGTCACAGTGAAAAAAATCCAAGATGACTGCTTGTCTACGAAATACCTGTGAGAAATGCCAAGTCTGAGGCACAACCTCCTTGTACTCCTTTGTACCAGTCTGGTACAAAGGAGAGACCCTGGGATTTGTCTCTTAAATGCATAATTCATTTAAATATTATTTTACCTTTCAAATTTTCAACTTGTTCCTCAAAGTGCAATGTCCAAGTAAAAACCAAAGTTGCTTGTTGGCAGTGCCATGTCTGGTTAAACAGACAAGGACAAAACAATGACCTTCTCCAAACCTGCAGAACTCAGTGGACAAGTCTGTGGTGGGCTGGAACACAAAAATGAGCCAGTTGTTTACAGTTCTTTTTACGTATGTCTCATGCTTGCAAATAAAATGTTTTAAAGGCCTCTTGGTTCCCCATCCTGGAAGTGGATAGGAATAATTTTCTGAGTGCAAGCAACCTCATTGAAACATGGGACTGTTTAGATGCAGGGACAACTAAACACACAGGATTCACTGCCTGAGAAATCTCTTAAATGAACATTTCAGAAGTTACTCAAGTAATCCTCAGGCAGTTACGGCAGAACCTGACATTTCTGACATTTTACAGGACAAAAATTCCTTTGAACCGGCAAAAGCTCCCAGGCCTTTTCATACAGCATTTCAAAGCCTATTTTTACTGTATATCAAAAGCCTGGAGAGGGAAATAAATTTAGGAGTACATTTATTACCTTTCTTTTTTAGTATGGGAAACATGAAGAATGAATAACCCACAAATACTTTAGATTGAAAATCACCTCCACTCAGTGACACAGATTCCCTGCTCTAGGGAATACACCCATCCCTAGTGTGATTTTTTAAAGACACCTGGCTCAAGAAAACCTATTTCTGTGATGAACAGGTAAGCATGTTTTTTTAAAAGGGGTATGGAAAATCACACGCAAGTGAGCAAATAAGGACTCTTCCTCGTGGAACTGTTTCTCATGCTAGATAGGGTGTTTTCAATATGAGACTGTCATTTTTCTCCTCTTCGAGCCTTCATGGAATACTCCCTATAGATCCAATGCTGTGAGATGTGAAGTACCTCATAAGAAATTAATTACCTCAACCTCCACTGCTACAACTGGAGTACCAAAGGTTCTCCTCCCTGTGTCAATTACCCTTTTCCAATCAATATGCGGGAACAGCCTTGAATTTAAAACCTCTCTGTATAACCCTTTTCTGACATTCAGTTACATATAGTTTGTAGTACTGCAAAACAAATTTCATTCTAGCTAAGCATGCATAAAACAGCCTAAAAAACCCAGAAACAAAAAATTAGGATGCATAACCCTTTAATTATCAGAAAAAACACTGAAATTTTCAGATCCTAATTAATCCTAAAATCTCAGAAAGAATTATGTTGCTGGAATATGCATATTATGTTTCATCCACTCTCCAAAACATTGGTGTCAATCAGCTGAAGGTGGGGAGTGTGGCCAGGCTGTCTCAAAGGACAGAGTGGGGATCTTTATCCCTGGGATAATAAATTCTCTTGAAAAGCGACTAGGATCCAGTAGTAAGAGGAGACAAGGAACCTACACTATTCTAAATTGTTTCTTTCTGATACATTAGACAAGTATCTCCTTATATCAGTTCTTCTCCTACTGTTTCACATTGGGGATATTAGAAAAGTTCAGCATGACTCAGAGGTGATCCTGATAAACATCCATACTTTTCTGGTACTTACTTGGGGACAAGTGTCCCGGGAAGTGCATGTGTCATAACTGGTGTGTCACAGAGCAAATACAACCATCACTTACTACTTCTAATGCAAAAACCAAACACCACAGCACTTCATATTTGAAATATGACAGTCTTAAAACTCGGTAGAGAAACCTCAAAGGCCAGTAGTCCTTTGGTTTGTGTTTCAACTCTAGGCTAACTGGAGAAATCAGCAGGGAGTAAAAACGACATTCAATTTCTTTTAATCAGATGTTACTGTCATCCACAGATGACGCAGGAAGGAAAGGCAAACATAACTAGAAACAGAGCAATACTATTGAACTGACAACAAGAAGTATACTTAAGGTTAATCTGCCTTTTACTAAGAAGCAATTTTCTAAGTCTCTAGTACGGAAGTTTTTAATTGAATATCCATCTACCTTTCAGCAAAGTGTTCTGGCAGTTTTACAGCAGGAAAACAGAAAATTAGTTGGAGAAAATCTCATTCTACAGCAGCAGCATAAGACTTTCCTATGATGAACTATCATATAAATTGCTTGGAGATTATATGTTGCTATGAGAAAGATGAAGGGGATGGAAAGAGAAGAAAATTCAAAATAAAATACGGTAGAGTTGCTGAGACAGTCTTTCTCATCCAGATTGTTTGAAAGTCCTAGCTGTACTTTAAATCTGAAAGTTATGGTCTTAAACAGCAGCCATAAATAGGGAAAAATATCCTGCACCAAGCCACTCACATCCTGCCATACCTAGGGACAGACTGAGTTAGTGTGCAGTGGCACAGCAAAGGCACATCCTGCATTTTGCAAGAAATCAAAAACAAGCTTATTGTGGCTTTTGAGGTGGTATTTTAATGTACAATGTACTACACAAACAGATTCCCATAGACTTAAGAGGAGTGTAACAGCACTCAAATCAAACAGCATTATAAATATACATATAATATATATTTTAAAATATATCGGGTAAGTAAAAAAATTCTAAAAAGAAAATCTTCCAAGTCCTCACAGCCACTCCATGCCATCCAGTACCATCACACTTCCTCCTTGTAATTCCACTATATCAAAGAGTACCATGAAGAGATAAGGAGGGTAGAACAGTAAAACTAAGAAGTTCGCTGTGTTGTTGCACACTCCGTACTCTGGAAAATGTCTGGGATACTATTCATGATCACTTATCGAACAGACATGCTGTGATACTTCTTTTAACAGAAAACCAAGCACACTTTTGTATCACATTGGATGGGTACTGAAGATTGATTTCCTTAATTTTCACTCCCACATAACTTTAATATTTCTGTGGAGTTCTCCACAAGGAAGCAGCTAGAGATAAATATGGGTGGACCCATGACAGGACTTGGCCTACACACAGAAACCTTAGAAAACAGCTACTTATCAAAGACGTCAGCTCTGAACCAGGCAGAGCTCGGTAATTTCATATAATACACATGCTGTGGATGTGGCTCTGTTCAAAACTGTGCTTCTAAATAAAAGTTAAATGCTGAAACCCCAAACAGACAAAAAAATGTAATTCCATTTAATTATGTATTAATTGTATTAGTTAATCCCTTTCTAATCCACAGTAATTAATTTAACACCACACTGTGATGCAGTAGGTGAATCTTGGAGGCTGCGAGGCACTTAAGCATGTGCAGTGAATGAAAGCCCAGCTTTTAGGGAGAGGACTAAGTTAAGTTCTCAAATTTACAAATACTTCAGCTAAAGGCTCCCCGGCATCCTGTGTGTAGTGAGTCCAGACTGTGTGAATTCCTTTGGACTTGTCCAGTCTGTACAGAGGACTATGATGTAAGACATAGGAACACAGGAGGTTTGGGGGATCCTCACAGCAAATGGTAGCTGATGCCATCACCTCACTGGCTGAATTCAGTCACTCCTGAACAAAACATACCCCTATTTATAGCAACACAGTGAAATGGCTCCAAGGTGGTATTTCTAGAAGCTCATGACTAAACGTTTCAAATACTCAAGTGTTATTTAAGAATTCACTATTGTTAGCTAGAGAAGATCTACTCTAGTTCAGCTAGTTCCTGTTGTTAGCACTTGTGGGGGAATGAACACAAAACAGATTGGTAGAAGAGCACTTGAATGATGCTTTTTACACTGACAACTGCCAGAAAGGGGCCCTTGCATAGTTATTAATTCAGCAGATGGATTTGGAGAGTAAGAAATCAGTGCATTACTTGGGCTGTTGGATTAGACTCACAGCACAAGTTTGAAGATCCTGGGCTCCTGTGCTACAAGAGAGAAAAAAGCCCCAATTTGTTAAAAGTAGCAGCTACCAAATGGAACAAGGGAGGCTGTATGTGATGGCATGCAGGGAAGACAACTGAAAATTACAGTCTCCTACAGGGCAGGGATCTGCAGAATCCTGCATGAGATCAGGAGAGTCTGCTATTCAGGGCATATTCCTCTGCAGTTCTATGCAGAAATTCCCTGTGGCTTTTTCGCTATTTATTTTTACACAGAAAAAAAAAACAAATATACCTGTGGAAACATTCAAACCCAGCATGCAATTTTTCTGACATTCTAACATAGAAATAATACTTCGTGTTGGAAGTTCATTTTCTGCAGGACTTTTACCTTAAACATTGTAGAGAATTTTTGTCTAAGTTAAAAATTCAAAGTTTCATGTTTAATTTTTTTAACTATTCACATCTCCAATTAGCTAAGGATTTAATTTATTATAAATGAACCTGAATTTTCATACAATTGTCATAGCTCCATGGAAGAATATAGCAAAAAAAGGAAAGGAGAAACATCTAACTAAAACAGAATCAGTAAAAAAGTCATTAGGAATTATGTTGGGTAAAGCAAAAATATTATAAATCTCAAAGACCTTTTTCCTTCAAGATTTATACTAATTCCTTCAACTTTCAATGAAATAAATTAAATACTTGGCTGAAATCTAATGAGTAACGTGTTCTTGCTATAAATGTGTGCTACTGAATTTCATGTAAAGTTTAAGAAATTTTTAAAACGCACAAAGTCAGAAGATTAAAAGCAAAAGGTTAAGTAGGATCTTCATAAATATGAAGATTGTAATATTTGTAATGTACATGAAAATTCAAACATTTATAGTTTGCATTTCTATATAAATGCATTTAAGATCCATTTATATTAAAGAAATATTCAAGTTGAGTGGACCTGTAATCAAGGTCTTAAAAGATCTGCTGTTTGCATACCCTAAAAGTGGGCACATTCTGTGCCCCACTGTGTAAGATTTGAAATGTTTCCTCAGTAAAACCACTGGATGTTTGCTCTGGGATCTCCCTCCCGGCTCCCCACCACGATGTCAGCAGCTGCCCCCACTGCAGTAACTCTCACCACCCGATGGGTGCTCCAACAGGAGAAACAAAGGGCAGCTGGGAGGCGAAGTCCACTCACACTGCCAACTTCAAGAACAGTTTACTGCTAAGGAAGTCTTCTTTATTCTTTGCAAGGGCTTGTGCTTGTTCTAACAGGGGCAGCCAGTTACCACTTTCGTTTATTAGCTGGCAGATAGTTTTGAAGTTTCTCATGTAATTACTGATGAAATGCCACCCTGCCAAAAGCCACATCACCTTCTGGTTCTTTGCAGAGGCCATCGCATTTAACGGCAGTGCCAGTGGAGCTGCAGGTGGCACCCAGCAGCCATGCAGAGCTGCAGTCCCAGCCCAGCCACAGACGCCCAGGAGGACACTGTAACAGGCTCTGGCTGGTGCAGCCCCTGTCGCCTTGTTTTCTGTAAGCCTTCTGTTTTTACCCTTGGAGTCAGATTTTTTCTCATAGTTTTATGCAAATAGTAGCCGATGTTTACTTAATGGTATCTTCTGTTTTTCATTCCTTTTGTGATATAACCACTTTGATGAGCATCTTTCGTCTCCAGTGAAATGGAGAAGGAAGTGACATGCTCTCCAATCCCTTGTGGAATTGGAATGTGTATAAAAATAAAATAATGTCAATAAATCAACGTCATATCCTTCTTTCTGCTGAACCTGGAGGTGTAAAAGCATCTTTATTGTGTCTCCACGAACACACAGCCCCTGCAGCAGCTCAGCAGACTCAGCCTGCCATGCTCAGAGCCCTCCCAGGGGCTGTGGCACAGATTCCCAACAGCGAGCACCCTGGGAAGCTCCGGGTAGAGCTGCTCAGTGACACTGCAGCAGCCCTGCTGTGCAGAACACGCGGCATCCCAGCACGCAGCTCAACGCTGTCCTGCTGGGGGACACAACAGGTGCGAAGAACCATCCTCACTTCACCAAGTCCCTGCTGCTTCAAGAGCTGTTGCTATTAGCTGGATCTGTATCTGTGCATTTCATCACACACACAGATACATTCTTCAAACCCGTCACAATCCTCACACGTACATATGCAAAAATACAGATAAATATGTCAGACTGTATTTAGCTTACATTATAAACCCTCTTTGGACTGAAAGAGCTGCCAAAACTCCAGGCCGATCTGATGGGAGCCTCAAAACAGCAAGTGTACAAATCTCTCCATTTACTGTATTTGAGAGCCATGCTTAAGCATTCCAAATCAAAGAAAAGCAAATTTTATATTAATTTGAAACATAAATACTGTTAGTAAGTTCCATGGAAAAAGACTTTAGCATGTAGTAAAATTGGGAGCACGATTCTGAGAATGAAGATAATGTGATATTTATTAGACATATTTATCTTACCTTAGACTACCATGAATAAAATACTTGCTATCATACTAGGAACAGCATAGCAGAACGTAAGCCCTCTTCTGTAACCCCCCCACTCCTGTTCCACCAAAAGATATCCTGACCTCCCTACTCTAAAATCACAAGGAGAATTGTGTGTGTTTGTGGGGGAGAAAAATGGGAAATCACTTCAAATATCAACCATTTACAAAAGTATAAAACACATTAAAAGGCCCAGTACTGAAAGTGTAACTTCAATTTGGCATCATCTTTTGTATGTAAATAAATACACTTTCAAATGCACTTGTTGTATCAAACAGACTTCAGGGTGCCATGCCTCCAGACTGCCACAACAAGCACTAAAAACAAATGCTGGAAACCTCCTTTATTAACTTACTAAAATGTTCACACTGAAAGTATACAATTAAATGACTGGTTTTCAGGGTTATTCAAGGGTGCCATATGTTCATTTTTAACTAGGGTATGTCTTCGAAAGTAGAAAAAATACCTCTGCAATCACATGACAATATTATATATTAAAAACAAGTAAAAATAATAATTGAACAAAACCACATTAATGGGATCCAAGAAAACACAAGAGCAATTGTACCTGAAAAGGCTTTATATCAGATTGTGCTTACAGTGTAAGACAAAATGGATGCTGTAATAAACTATATTACTTAAAGCAGAAAGCTGATGTGACAGTGTGTCTGCAAAGAATGTTAATAAGAGCAAAATCAAAATCATAAAAGAATGAGAATGGGAAAGCTAAGCAGAAAAGGCAAAGTAAATATTCCAGGCAAGGTTTTCACCGTAATTACAAAAAAGAAATTAAATTATAAATTATGGAAGAGTTGTTTCCTACTCAGAAGGCATGAGTGAGAAGGATACTTGGAGCTGAAATGAGTTTGCAGAACCAGGGCTTACTTTTGCTTGCTTAAGACTATCAAACCCCAGCTCATGATTTTTTTAAGGTTACTGATATACTTCTACATTCATCCATAACAACAGCAAATTAAATATAACACACATTTTTGCTACACTCAGGAAACCTCAGGTGGACACTAACACGTAAGAGCCACTGCAGGCACACAGTGACATAAATTAAAGCCGAGGAACTGAGCTGAAGAAACCAAACCAAACCAAACCAAACCAAACCAAACCAAACCAAACCAAATGCTCAGGCCTGACAGTGACAAAGGTGAAGGCTCATCCATCTTGGTGCATCATTCAGCCATGCTGAGCACAGAAACTTGGCTGAGAAGAGCCTCAATGCTTCCAGATGGTCTTTCTGCTAATCCAGGCTCAGGAACACCTGGCTCCTTACACACCATCCAATCATCCTCTGACAGTTAAACAAAGCCACAGAGAACCACATCACTGGAGTCAGAAGACGGCAATAACTGGATATGCCATGATCCCTGCCCAGTACTTCTCCCTGCCTAAAGACATTCAGCCTGTGTCAGCAGAGCAGGTGCCAACTAAAAGTCTCCCTGGCTTTACAAGAATCCCATCAAATCTCTCAGGACAACTACTTGTGCCCCAAGTGATGAGGAGAGAACAGACAGAGCTGCAGGGCACTGGAGATATGTCTGATTTACACCACCCTGAGAAGCCGTTCTGACAAAAAGGGAAAAGACACTTTCTGTTGTAAATTACACAGTCAGGATCACTTCATGCACCCTATACTGGCCAAGTCCAAACCCAGGGGCTGGCAGATGTCCAACAGAATGTGTTTTCATTAAATCATCGTGGTAATCCCATGGCACATGCAAGCACGTAAAAAAAAGCATTCTCTCTCTTAAATTAATGGCATTTTAAGCAATATTAGTAGATAGAGGCTATAGGGACTGGGACAAACCAACTTTTAAAACATGTCAGTTAAATCCACCATGAGCAGCACAACATCAGTGCTCTGAGAAGTCCCTGACAATATATGGGCAATGTGTACTGGGAGCCTCTGGGTATTCTTATCCATGTTTCAAGAAATTTTGAGAGGTCGTAGTGAAGGTTGCAGTGAAGAAGGTTGTAGTGCCTGCAAAAACATTAAGTGCAGATTTTGTTAAGAATACAGGAGTGCATACAAACTCTGCAAAAGCTCAAAAAAGAAGCTTCCAGCTCCATTCACTCTGTGGCTGTTTTTGCAGCAAGCAGCCAACACTGCCCAAGTGCCAGCAGAAATTATGTGCATGGGGGAGATCAAATAGGCTAATGGAAATACACCACAATATCCCCTTAGTCTTCATGCAATAAAAAGATAAAGATCCCATGTTATATAAAATGTCTTTAACAACTTATCACAATATATATTAAGTATGGCATTTACTGAAAATGTTGCACTTTTAATTTAGCATTCTGAACTGTTTTTTAAGTAGTTTGATTGCAATTACAAGGTTGGAAAATGTGCAACATACCAGTAAGTGCTTTGCTTTTAACAAATTTCATCCACTAAAAAATGATCCAACCTAACTTCATCCAATATCATTTTGAATGATAAATACACTCAAATTTTATCTGTAACCTGAGCATAAATAAAACCAAGACAACAAAACTGAAAGGTTCAATGCATTAGTTGAAAGAGCTGATAAACCTCAATACACTGTACACAACTTTGCTGATAAAGCTAAGAAAAAGAAAATAAGAACAAGCTTCTAAGTAGCACAAACAACACTCTGCTTTCATTTTCATATATAACTGAAATACCAAAGAGAAGCATACTCAGGGGCTCTAAATTATATATGCTGGAAATCAGCGATGAAACAAAAATCAAGCAACTCAATTCCAGCATAAATGAACATTCAACATGGGGCAGAGAATAACATGAATTGCCAGTTTTTGCTAACATTAAATTTTGGAGGTTGTTTCACACAACACTGCCACCTCTGAATTTATGAAGGACTAATCAGAATTAAAAACCATATCATCACTGAGAAACAAGTGCCTCATCCATTTCAAGCCTGCTATGAAGACACATTGCCATAAAACGAAGGCACTGACAACTTCCCACCGTGGGAGTAAGTTTAGTCATGGAACAGGGAGAGTTGAGCAGGAACAAGCCAGATGACAGAATGGCATCTCAGAAAAGAGCTCTGAAGACAATACCTGTAATTTTCAACAGGTTTACTTGCTGACTTATTAGAGAGCAATGTGGACTTGCAAAGCAGGGCTTTATCAAGCAGTTTTTCTCCAATCTTTTGGAAGAAAAACTGAAGTTCAAGAAACAAAATCTTTGTTACAAATATGGTTCTGCTGTTACAGAAGCAGTGAGCATTCTCTATAGTTAGCAATAGTTAGTCCTCTCTCATTAGCAATTAGTGTCCTGTGACTCCCACCCACTACAACACAGCTTCCACAAAATATGGGTCGTGCTCCTTGCTGCAAAATGATATATACACTGTTGAAACAGGTGAAGTGTAAGAAAAGACTGATCCAAATTTTAATCCATGCTTAAATGAGACAAAATTCTGATTCAATGCACTGATTAATAAGCCAGAAAATACCCTAAATTATATGTGTGCACAACATGCACTTATTTAGAGCACAAACAACACTGGTACCACTCCTGGAATTTGGATTTAAATTAATAGGAAATGTTGCTAAACTGAAAAATGCTTCTAAATTAACTCTCCTCCTTAGCACCATGTACTACAAAATGACAGGAGCCAGCACAGAAGACACGGACTGAAACTCTAAAAGCTGGTGGTTCCTACAAAGGATGCTAAGTACCATTTGTGACCTCATGAAGAATTCACCTCTGTAAGTTTTGAGACTACTCACCACATTTCTAACACACAGTAAAAAGCTCTTTAGTTTCTGGACACATGCCAGAACAAAATCCAAACCTTTCTTACTTTGTTTGGCTAACCAGAGTCTCATTCACCTAAGGCTCAACAAAGACAACTTGCTTCAATTGCAAATCAAGATCCGAGAGTTTTGTAAAATACATTTCCTATCTGTAGACTACAAAACACTCTGCTGAAGAATACCTAAGTCCCACTTTAGTTTAACAATACAAAATCTGTAAACATTTGCAGATTCTGCTCAAGACTATGTTTAGATTCCATCCCTTTTATTCTTTATACCTTAAATAAAACCTGGATAAGTCAAAAGCTTTTGAAAACTACATCTTGTCATTAATGACTGAGTCTCTTGTTAATATATATCTCATGTGACATGGCCCTAGAAGTACAGCGATGCCTGTTATCTGTGTCATGCCAGCTAATGATTCTTTGCCACATTCTCCCAGAGATTAAGGTAACTCTCGATAATGGAATGCCGAAGAACAGCTACCCCTAGTGATCAGAGAGGCGGGAGATGAACTTCAAAGCCCTTCTTTGTTTACAGCCATTTCTTTTCCTCAACGAGCTTGTGGCCAGACACAGAACACACACTGAGCAAAGACAACACTCAATATCTAAACACATATTTGCAAAGAATTTTACTGGTAAGAGTTTTGTGAATAGGTTTGTGTCACATTGTTACACCCAGGTCAGAACTCCAGCTTCAAACACTAATGAACCATCAGCTAAAGAGCTGAAGCCCAATTTAAATCTCTGTGGTCTGCCTCCTGCCACATAGAATAGCAAACAGATCCTTCTCAGGGTCTCTGTGCAAACCCCCAAGTCACACAGTGCAAGAGAGAGGACATCAATGTGCGCAGACTGCAGCTGGCAGAGTCCCAGATCACATCAAGTAGATCTAGAGGCAGGCACAGGGAAAATATGGAATCACTGAAACGTTTAGGTTGGAAAACACCTTTAAGATCATCAAGTCCAAACATTCCATCAGCACTACCAAGCCCACCGCTAAGCCATGTCCCTAAGTGCCACATATACACACATCTTTTAAACACCTTCAGGGACAGTGACAGTCCAGGTGCCCTTGGCCTTCTTGCCCCACCTCGCCACATCTGGGCTCATGTTCAGCCTCTGTCACCAGCACCTGCGAGGCCTTTCCTGCTGCCTTCCAGCCCCCCTGCCCAGCCCGGAGCTGCAGGGGGTTGTTGTGACCCAAGGGCAGGACCTGGCATTTGGCCTGGTTGAACCTCGCACCCTTGGCCTTGGCCCATGGATCCAGCCTGTGCAGATCCCTCTGCAGAGCCTTCCTGACCTCCGGAAGATCAACACTCCCACCCAGCTTGGTGTCATCTGCCAACTGCGTGAGGGTGCCCTCAGTGTCCTTGTCCAGATCATCAGTGGAGACAATAAACACCGAGCCCTGGGGAGCAGCACTGGTGCTGGCCCCAGCTGGATGTGGCTCCATCCACCAGCACTCCCTGGGCCCAGCCATCAGCCAGGTCCCAGCCCAGCTAACAGTGCACCCGTCCAAGCCGTGACCAGCCACTTCCGCCACGAAAACACTCTGGGAATCCGTGTCAAGGGCATTTTTAAACTCAGGTAGATAACACCCACAGCCTTTCCCTCACGCAGTAGGGTGGTCACCTGGGCAAAGAAGGAGATCAGGTTGTTCAAGCAGGACCTGCCTTTCATAAGCCCAGGCTGGCCCTGATCCTCTGGTCATCCTCTTTTCATATAGAAGGAAAAAATTAATGGGAGTGTTCTGTAGTGCAAGAATGTTCTTCATCAGAAAATTAGGAATGTCTACAGCAAGCAGCAACCTCCCTGATTTGTCTCCCATGAGTGAACACACAGTGTGGTGCTACATTTCCCCACTTTTTACTAAATGCCTGCCCTTCCCACATGGTTCTCCCTTCCCCGCCCCTAGTCCTGACCACTCCCTCAGATTCTGCCCATTGGTCCCAATGCCCCAACTCCGCCCATGTACCACCCCTGCACCTGAAACTATCAGTCCATGTGCTCTCTCCGGCCTCCTCATCCCCATATAAAATCCTAGGCCCATGCCCTGTACTCGCTCTCTGCCTCTGAGAGCCATGTGAACGAACATTCTCTGAGGTCCCCACGTGGGGAGCCTTCTCGGCTCCTTTATCGCCGCCGTGTTGAGGAGCTGACAGGCAGCCGGAGCACCGTGCGGGGCAGGCAGCCCCGCTGCGCTCTCTGGGAAGCTCTGCAGCTTGCCATATCATCACAGGAAACTACACACCACAACAGAACAGCACACAGTCAATCCATTGTCCATGAGAAGGCATTCCTGATGGATAATCTGGTACCAGCAACACGGACTATTTGGAGATGTGTTTACCTGGAGCTTTCTGACTGCTATATGGGGTCTTTACTTAAGTCCCATGGTTACTTTTAAATATGCATAATACACTCTTTATATCCATCAAAAGAGGGATACAGGACTAATGAAAGCTAAGAAAAAAATTAGCATAAAGAATATTCATGTGGCAGGAAATTTAAAGCACACAAGCTGCAACAGCAGAAAGAGATAAGAATGAGGAAGAAATCAAACATATACTCTCTCTTTACCTGAAATACAAGAGAAAGATGTAGAAAAAGTCTTCCACTGACCTTAGTGTCGTATCACTGAAAAAATTAAGAAATGTCTGTCCCTTTTAAAGTAAATACTTTTGCAAATTATTTTCTCTTAGACTAAAACACTATTTCTCTTTTGAAAGGGGAATTGGACAAAGTGTGCTGGCCTGTTAGAAAACAGGGAAGCATATTTTCATCTTTATTGCTCAAAAGAAAACAAGAAATAAATTTATAAGCGTGGTTCCCTGTGCATTGTTGAGCAGCAAGTATTAACTGGGCATATCTTAACATGAAAAACACAATCTATGGAGACCGACTCCTACAAATTCACCCTGGGTGGGAAACAGTTGATATCACAGAATATTGCTTCTAGGGCCAGGGAAAAGTGTCTGCCAGGAAATAAAAGCAAGGTCAAGCCACAGATACAATCACAAAGAAAATGTCATTCAGATGTAAGACTGGAAGTAATTTGGAGCTCACACAGGTAAACACAGAACAGACAAATACAATTACCAGCCTGCTTTGATCTGCAGGACCGCAGTCCTTTCTGAAGCTTCTTAGCTATTGTGGCAAGCAAATTTTGCTGCAGAGCATTATCAAGCCTCACGATAAAGCAGAGTCACAGTCAATGAAACAAAGAGCCGGCCCTGTGTTGGTAAGACAGGGTCAGCTGTCACATTAATAATGCCACGACACTGTGTCTAATGCTCACCTGGGCGCATTATAAACTCTGAAAACCTTTTTGATCTCCTTACACACAATGCACTAGGATGAGATCCCTGTTGGAAACAACTAAGTGCAATGAAGACAGTACTCATTACAGTAATGGAGGACTGGTATCAACCTCATCAGCCTTTATCACAGTGGTTAATGCTCTGAGATTCTCACAATCTGTTCATCTTTAGTCTATTGTAAATTAAGAGTTATAATACCTACTTGGAAACAGTGAAGACTGGACAAGAAAACAGTACATCTAAAACCTGCAATACCTTCAAAAAGCAGTTCTTTACTGAATTACCAAAGATGCTGTAATAACATGAGTAAGACTGTACCCTAAGCACTAGGCTTACTTTGAGATATTTACACTTCACCATCACATGTGGCAGCCCAGAGTATCCCTCTGACAGTCCAGGGGGGTCTGAAGCCCTGCCAGACAGTTTCGGAACTCGAGACGAAAACACAGAACTCTATGTTTGATCCGTGTCCTTGGAAAAAATTACCCACATTGAGGGAAGAAATACAAAACGGAAAGAAAATGTGTAATTAGCTTGTCTTATCACTGGGTGAATATAGGTTTTAGATTTATGGAGGTATGAGGGAAAAAAGCAAACAGGGAGGGCAAAGGGCGGTGCCCCTTCCCCTTCCTCTTTCTTCTCTCTCCTCCATCTTCTGCTGTGACAAGGGTGATGGGCATTGGTGGAGGTAGCACTGTCATGTTAAGAAAAGGTAGAAATTAATTGGGAAAAATTGTTAAACAATAATACGTTGTGGAACTTGGTTGGTTTTCCTAAAAGAGATAAAAAGGAGAAACCGCCTTTCCGGTGTGTTACTCCTGCGGTGAATTTTGGTGGAGCAGGTCGTGCTGTGCCCATTCCAGACACTATGAGATAAGAAAAAATAAACAACCTGAACACGAACTCGCAGGTGTCTCTGACCTTTCTTGGCTCTGGCGTGGGACTTTCTAAGATCAAGAAACAGCCATAAAACATCTTAAAAAACCAGCAGAGACCATAATCACAGTCAAGTATTTATTCATAACCGTACACTAAAATGGTTTCACTGGCTACACTGCTAGTGGCTTTATTAACTGGTAGAAAAGAACACTTATATATTCAAGCTCTTTTACATCCTTGAAAACTTGACTGGGTAATACTGGACTGAGCAGACAGGCTGCCAAAACTCAGTGGGCCAGATTATTGAACACAGGAACAAAATGTGACAATCATAAAAACAGCAATAATAATAATAACAACAGCAGCAGCTTCCTATGACAGTAGATAAGGTTGTGATACAACTACAAATGTATTCATAGATTTGGTCTCAAAAATTTTGATAATACAGGAGTCTCTGAGGGCAAAAGAGCAAACAGGATTTGAAACCACATCACATAAAAAAGCCCGGCTGTCTAATCATATAAAGCACTACACAGTGGGTTGAGCTTGCCTGTTTTGTGCCTCACATCCTTGTTTACCAGTGAACAGGATTGTCACTAAAACTCTACAGATCAAGATCTCTACTGCCTCGATGCTGTTTATCACCTGGCACTAGAAGTTTACATGACAGCTGTAGGAACAGCAGCAGCAATGCTCTGCTACAGAGGCACAGTTTAGCTGTAGTTTAGTAATCACCTCTAGTAAAAGGAAGATTACAGGGGTTTGAAGATTTACTGCTTTTCATTCTGTCAGTTTTTCTGTGATTTCCTTGCCTGTGCTTCATGAGGATGACGTCAAATGTCCATTGTAAAAGTGGGAGCAAGAATCCTACCAGCTACTTTCCTAATGAACACAGATGACTTTGCACTCAGTAACCACTCTTGAAAATATTTCAGTCATTTCTGGCTCACCTTACATGCAATTCTTGCAAGCCCTTATGCATGTCTTAGTTTAAAGCCACTGTGATTTAACTTTTTTATTTTGTATTCACGTTCTCACTATTGTTCAGGGATCTAAACTTTCTGAGGCTGTTTCAAAGTCTTCTCTGACAGGTGCTATGAAGGTGCTCTAGGCCTCTAATACGGTTTATTCAAACCTTCTCCACATCTTGAAGAATTCACTTGTGACTGACTTTTTTAGTTTCTTTCTCTTGCTTATTTTAATTCCTCTGTTCCAAATCAAGCAGTAGCACCCCAGATGTTTTTACCATTGCTGTTTCTGTAAAGCTGGCAAACCCACATTTCATCTCTACCTGTCCACTTTGGCACTTCATATTTGCAGTCATTGTGGAAAATGTGCGTACTGTGCATGTTGAAGCTGAAATTGGCCATTCTCTTCCACTTTCTTTTCCTTTTTTATTTTTTTCAAGGTAAGTGTTCCCAGGACTCAGTCATATTGTAGCACTTCTACATTAATGAGCTGCCAAATGTTCACGGTTCAATAAAGAACTCTATGTTAAAGGAAGCCAATGAAAGTTTCTCATGAGAGAGTAATTCAATTTCTCCTCATAGCTTTTTATTATGTGGCTTGTTTGTTGAAATTGTCAATCAGTGTCTGATTTAGAAGTTTTCTAACGTGTATTGTTGCTGATTTCTGATCATTAAACATTTGGTTAACAAAAAAAAATTACACACATAGAAAGGTGTTACAATTAGCAACTCTAAGTCCATTTTAAAGATATCAATGGCTTTTTCAAGTATATTTCTGTTACAGACAATTTTTTTAACATTCATTTAAATGAAAAATATTTCAAAAGGCAAAAAGCAAAAATCCTGTGTACTTTGAGATTCAGAGACAATTCCATGAACTTCCTGATTTGACTAGGCCATTCTTTACAAGGAGAAAACAAATTAAGGGTGTAAGTGTATGTTATTACTCAAAGAGAAACCTGTCTTTGAGACAGATACAGATCCCCACAACACACGTCTGTTCAGAGGTAACAAAAAATACAGGTACCACTTGCTACATAATTGCCCAGCTGTAACAACCATGCAAGCTGGAATTTAAAGCAGCTTAGTCTAATGTAACAGCAGATCACTGTAGCTATGAAGTCTATCATCAAAAGAATAAGCTCAGATGTACAGCACACCACCTCAGAAATACAGCAGGGAGACACACATAAAAATTTAATGTTGCTGTTAAGATCCACTCATTAAAACCTCTGTAAACAGAAAATAATAAAATCTTACTATCTGCCTTGCTCCTGCTTCTCCAAAGCAAACAATCAACTTGAACATAATGACACTATATAGGTGTTCAGTAGAGTGAGATGCACGGTACCTTTTCTCCAACTGTATCTTCTGATCCTTTAACTACAGAAATGAGACAATTTCAAGCACTTGCCTTCTGACAGACTGAATGAGCAGTGCCCTGAACTTCTCAGTGACCCCAGCACAGAAAGCCCACAGCTCAGGCTTTACAACATGCAGAGACGCTCCTGAGAGACACTCGGAGCTCAGTCACCCATCCACTACTTTGTTGTTTTATTTACTCTTCCTGCAAGAGTCAGATCTACAGCCAAAAGTTCTTCTGTGATTCGAGGGACACACATTGACCCATCAGTATCTGTACTTGGTTACTATGTCAGCAGGATTGGTCTAATGTCACCCATCATCCATAGTGCAATGGGAATCACTGCAGAACTGTAAAATACAACCACAAGAGTCAGCCTTTCCACTAAGCTTTTCTCAAAGTGTTGTTTAAGGAAAGCAAGTACTCCTCCCTGATTTCCCCATGAGAAAATTGAGGCACAGAATGGTGATGTTATGTGGCCATTGCCACCTTCAGGCCAAAATCAAAGCCAAAGATGGAAAACAAAACTAAAAAAAGCAATTTAACTCAAAGGGGTCACACCTGAAAACACAACTGAACACACATAGAGGGGTAAATAACAACTACCTAGTAACGGCAACTAACTAGAGAAAATAATCTGGATTTCCTGAGACAAGACTCCCAGTGCAGGTCATGATTTCACACACCAAACTCAGCATTCACTGACACCAGCTGTCATTGTAACTTAGTGCTGTGACAAAATGCAATATCACATAAAAATCTGCCATTATCCAGCTAACAATCCTACCCTGACAAGGCAGGCATGGGAAACTGGATAGACAGCCTCAATTTACCAACAGTTGAATCACTTCACCTTTCAAACTCCCTGCTTTTGTGTTTACAAAGTCATGTCTTCATCTTCTAAACATTTTTCCCCCTTCAAACAACAGACGGGTCCAACTTCTACTTTTGCCTGTCTGACTTGCTGAGTAATGGAAAAGTCAGCCATCATTCCAAGACAAGGTTAAGAGGAATGGGAATGCCAACTTCCTTGGGTTTTTCCAAGCAAAAATCCATCTAGGACAATAATCAGTACAAACCTATCATATTTCCTGGCAGCAATAAAAAGTTTCAAAGAAATAAAATAAATGGCAATGGTAGCGTAACTGTGATAAGAATGAACATGTTGTTGAAGAACAAAATCATCTGTAGAGCATGAAAACTAAAACAATTAGAATCCATTTATTCTGCTTAATCTGGATCTTACTCTGTGCAGCATTCACGTTAGGAAGGACACAGAAACTAGATGTATTTTCCTGAATGAATCCCTAAAAATTCCAGAAATATATTCTGCAAATGTTACAGAGTTGGGGCTATAGAAAGAACCTGAGTTGGCCAGACTACTAATGCACGTTACAAAGACACAAATTAAATATTATAGCAAAAGCTTAAATCAATCACTTCCAAAATGAAGGAGTCCCTGCAAGTGGTTTCCGTGCACATCACGTAACCCTACAGGCAGTGTCATCCCTCTGTCTTGGTCATCATTAAACAAGCAGCAGTGAAAAGCACTTTCTTTTACTGCTTTGTTCCATGGATTTAGGGATGGATAAATCTTATTTAAGTTCTCTAAAGTGACAGTTGAGAGTGTTTTGGATGAACAGTTCTTTGTTTAGCTATGAAACTACAGTCAAAAGGCAGGTCAGAGCACAGCAAGCTATCATTCATAATTTCTTCTTCTCTCACATTAGAAAATAACTCTCAGAATGAAATTAATTCATTTTACATGTCCACACAGTCCTTACCTTTGGGGTTAAGATAATAAACAGAGATGCCAGTAAATAAAAGTAAGCACTGCCCTTCTGACTGCAGTTGATAGACCCTTTTTCAGCAGAACAAACACAACTGAATGTTTTGAAGTTTTAAGTTTGCCTCCCACCTTCTAAGGACATAGAACTTAACCCCAGAAGCCCTTTTCCTTATCCCTCACATTCTCAGGTACTGCTGTTCTGGCTGTTCAGAGCACTGCCGAATCTCCACTGTTAAAATGCATGGGTATGCTGAGGTGTGTCTCTCCAAATGGACAAAGGATGCCCAGAGCACAGCCAAGGACAAACCGTCTCTGTCCTTGCGAGCTCTCCCCCACACAGGGTGGAGAGGCACAGAGGAGATTTATCAGCCATGATGGGCAATTCCCCACAGACCTGTCCCCAAAGGCTGCCCCAGCACCAGCCTCCATCCTGCAGGGAACAGGCACGACTGACATTCACAGCAGTCAGAGATAACAAACGTGCTTGGAGGGGAGCATGCGGAGGTGTCCCAATAGTCTTTTGGGGAAAAGAGAACAATGGAGCTTTAAAGCTCTCCAGCAATCAGAGGGTTTAGGAATCGAAGGTAGCCCTGAAATACACCACCAATCCAACAGCTGTCTGAAAGGGAATAGTGAAGTACTTTGTACCTTAGAGTGACTGATGAGAAGTTAACGCAGGATGCATTAAGCATAAAATCATATCAAGTCGAAAGATGAAGGATGGAAGAGCCAGAAACATCCAGTCCAGGCTGAGACAGCAGCCACTTGTGCACATCTTCCACCTATCACAACAGCCAATTTGGAAAGATTATGAATCAATGTTTTATGAACTCCAAACTATGGTCATTGCTGCACGTGGACCAATGCTGAACCTTCACAGAGCAGGCATTTTTTGGTCACTAATAACTTGAGATTCAAGCTACATCTACAAGAAAGCAGTAAAAAATCCCCAACAACTGTACTGGCAATCCCTTCCCTAATTGAAAACATTTCATCAGCTGAGATATTCAGTCCAGTGATACCTCCTCTCCTGCTACAGATCACCTGGCAGAAAAGAAAGTGCAAATCCATTACAATGAGACCAAAACCGGGGTTTGCAACTTCAGCGTATTGTGGCTTATGGAATGTCTGCAGTCACAGGGGCCATGGGGATCCCGATGTGGAGCCAAAAGCCTGTCATGCGTTCATTCTCCAGCAAAGGGGCTGAGTATGGAGGCTGTATAACCTGCTGTCACCTCAAGACTGCAGAAGAAATAGCCAGAGCTGCTTTACAGGCCTGACAATAGGGATGCCATTCCTCCTTTATGGCTCTCTGGCTTCACTATTCCACAGAGTGGCTTTGTCACACAGGACTATGATCATAGACGTAATAAGGCAACTTTTACTGCATTTAGCCATGATAAATACTCTGGACTAAAAGGCTGTTAGTATTATCCAGTTTGCAAAGTGTACTTTGCAGTTATGAAATGTTTACGACCAGCCAAGCCTTTGTTAATAACTCAGCAGGATAATCCTGTAAAGTAGCATCTCATATAATGGGAAAGGCACAGTCTCAGTGCTATTTGTATTTTGCTTCTGCATTCTTTACATGACACATGCACATGAAATACTGTTTATCACCATTACAGGAACACAATTATTTGCTATGTAGAGAGAAACATCTCTGGACAAGATTTTGACTGGCTTCAGCATAGGAAAAAAAAAAAGATTCCTAGACACCTAGAATCAATTACTTCAGAAGCAGTCGCTATGAAAATATAAAAATAAGTAGTATCAAACTGTACAAATTGACAGGAAATACAGGACCAATTCAGTACTGATATAAGCCTAGTAGGAATTTACTGGTGTGCATATCAAATAGATTTGCTTAAAGTAAGTAATTATTAAGAATGAGAAATATCTTTATAGTTTACTTGCAACATCACATGAGCTAGGGTTTTTTAAAAAATCCTTTTTAAGGTCTTTTTTATTGTTCCTACAAAATGGACTCAACATTACAGTTGCATTACACTTGACTATGATACAGTACCTTTATTATAGCCAAATTCCCTTTAATTTTCTCAGCCTTTAAGCCACTAATCTTATAGTGCTGCATGGTGGTTATTTATTTCTCTTATTTGTTCTGCTTCTAACCTGGTATTCATTTTCCTCCACAGAGTCATTTCCATTTGGATGAAGGAAAAAACCCCAAGCTTTCCCAATTCTGTACTTGACCACCACAAAACTTAAATTTGTTTTCTTTTTACTTTAAAATGATTTGTGTAGTGTTTAGGACTTATACCCAAGTGGGCCTAGCTGACTGATACAGTCACAGACCTTGGAAATATCAATTCCCTTTGAATGGCTTAAAAGCTGCATTGAATGTAAAACAGAAGGGGAGTATATGTTGGCTGGACATCTAGCATCACATTCAGAACTGCAAATCGATCTTTCTGAAACAACCTGTATTGTTTAGGATAGTCTCAAATAACTCACACCTACTCCCCAGCTAGTTTAGACGATCTCAGAATTTCCTGTTTGCGTTATGTTGACAAGATGGTGTTTGGCAGCTGGAGGAGAGGGAGGAATGTATAGGAATTTATGCTTCTGATCTTAAAGGTTAGATATCCTCTGAATTCTGTTCCAGCCTCTTGTATTTCAATGAAGCTCATTGATCTCTAATAGTACAAAACCAACAGATTGAAAGTACTGATCTATTTTCTAGTTTTCATTAGTCAATATCTGAAAGGCCCTGGTGTATCAAATGTTTGCCACTTTCAATTTCAAGTCCCTGTTTTTAATATCTGGGTCCATTGATTCGTCAACCCTTGGCAACATAACGAGGAGAGTCACATACTGAATACAGCAAAATCCCCCTTCTCACTCAGTTCTAACCATCCGACTTTTGGTACCTGCACTATTGATACCTACACCTGAGTGAGCTGCTCTGAACTCCTTCTGTGCCAGTGGAGAGAGAACCAACACTGACAATGGAGTCAGTTCCAACTCAGGATATTCTGTGATTCTAAACTCAGCCTAAGCTTGGCCTTTGTAGTTGGTCAGACTGTGGACTCCACGGACTGCCCTGACTCATCCCCCAGCGCTCGGATGGGAACCTCCCCAGCTGGGCTGGGTGGAGATCACTGCACTGCAGATACAGAAATTTAAGCAACATGAGTTGCACTCTCAGTGTCCAAAAAAGCACAGGCCCCTTGATTTTTATACTGGTTTGATAATATCACTATTAAAGTTTTTTTCACTGCATAACTGTAAATTAAAGGCCTGTGTATTTTCTGTTCTGGTGTTTTGGTGTTTTTTGCAAAAAAACATAAAAGGTATGTCCCCTGAGTCAGGCAAAATTTTTACAATTTCTTTAGCCACTAAATTAAAACACCTGAAACTGGCTATAGGGAGAGTGGGATGAAAACATACAGAGCATACAAAAAATATTTTACAAATTTGATAGAGAACAGTAGAAGACAATGCTGCATCCACTGAAGGCAGCAGGAACACTACCACCTGTCTAAATGGAAGCAGAACTGGAGATTTGTTTCACAAGAAAGCTTTGAACTATTTGGAAACTAAAACATCTATTTTCAGAAAAATATGGATTTTGTGGAATTACACATTCAAATTAACTACATTTTGCTCCCTAAGATTTTTTTCATTTCAAAAACTCCAAAGAATTTATAAACCAAAAACAAAATTAAATCTTCCCTACATAAAAATCAAACCAACACATTCTTTTTTAGCAGTTCAAGCCAAATAGGAAGATTTGATTATACTACACTGCTATGGAGAGTTCTGTTTGAAGTTAGCACACAAACAGCCCCACATTTCCTTTTCTTTCCAGTGCATTCAATAAAGAGAACTCTAGCTCACAATATTTCCCTTACAAGAAGAGAACCTGTGCACTGCTGAGGGCGAGCTGGCGATCCACAGCTCCTCCCTCTTCCCACGCCAGCCCCCTCAGCCAAGCTCACCATCAGCTCACTCACAGACTGAAATGTGCTCTTTTCATTCCCAAAGGGAAAGTCCTTCCATTCCAGTCAGAAATGCTACAACAAACGGCCCATGTTTGCACTGCCTCAGTCACCACTGTCTTATGTGCAGTCCCTTCTCAGAGCAAGAATGACGACTACAGGTACAGTCTGTAACCTCAGCTAAAAAAGAACAGGGCAACAGAAAGCAAATATTAGCTCAGGGAAAACAGCAAATAACATTTACCTGATAAAAAGCCAGAGATGGATAAACAGGACAGAGGCTGATGCTTCACATAATGTTTAAATTCTGCTCACAAAGCTAATTCTAATTTTATTTTACATCATAAATGCATTAGCTTTAAATCTCCAGTACTGCCTGTCATTAGTTTACAGCACAAGCATTTGCTTAGCCAAAGAAAAGCCCAGGTTATATGCTGGACCAAGTCTAAACTAGAAATTTTAGCAATGTACAGGTATCAATTACATGTGTGCATTTTAAGAACGTTTTGCTGGTTTAGTGCAAAAAATTGGAGGAGGTTTGGGTCTGATTTCATTCAAAGACCTAATTTAATGTTCATTCTCTTTTTATTGTTATAGCTAAATTCTCTACAAAGTATCTTATAGTATTCTTAATAGACATTACCCTGATTAGTGTAGCTTAATGTAGAGCAGCTGGCCTAGATGGTTAGAGCTAACTGATCCACTGAATGACAGCAACTCAGACTGTGTCTGCAGATACAGTATTTTCATCTCCTGGTTTTCATTGCTTCTCATGTTTTTTCTGCCCCAGCAAAACATGCTAAAGAGCTTGGAGTTTCATAACAATTAAAAACGTGGAATGAAAATATTAGTTAATATTATGACAAATTATTTACCCTACTGCTCAGAATCAGCCTGGTTCTATATTCTGATTTTTAAAGATTAAACTCCTGGTCTAACATTTATTTTTGCCTGTCCTAGATTTGGCTCTTCAGCTGTTTCAGATACAAGGTCTGAGAGACAGAAGAAGGGCCTGACTGCCCAAGTACCTCCTCACGTAACAGAGGAAGCTCCATGTGCATCCCCAGCAATAGGTGTGAGGATACAGGGGGGCGAAAGGCATTTCCTCAGAGCTGAACACAGACAGACAGACAGAGCTCAATGCTCAGATATGCACCAAGCAATCACCAGCACACGCACAGCTGTTCATGGCCAACACGATACAACAGGACATTTCCCTTAAGGCCTGAGCTGGTTTGTTCTAAGCCAGCATAAATAATGTGTTTTTCTACACAATTAAGTTAATTTTGCTTATTATTCAGAGCAAGAGCCTGGTGTATGCCACAAGTCACTCATGTACAGCCCCTCCACTGAACAATCTGAAGGAGGGTGTACGTATTTATGCAAGGACTATAAAATGGGGGGAAATGTACCATGATAGCATGTGTGGCCTTTGTTTACAATACATTTTACATTGATGGATTTCAAATAAACTAGCTATCACTCCCCCACTCTCAGGAATAAAAAAAAATAGCACATTCCAGAGAAATGCTATCTCCAAACAACAGCTGTATGGGTACTTCGGCAATGGATGAAACTGGCACAGAGCCCCGGCAGCGCTGCCGCTTCTGTTATTCCCCAAAGGGAATCAATGCCTGATTACATTTAGCACGGCCTCTCTTTTGCTACCTTCATTATATCTGCTATGAAATCACAATTCTCTCTTTTCATTTCTTCCCTGAGCTTTCTTTGTCCCTGAATTCCTCTGATTACTAATCCCCTGTTCACAGACTTTGTATCTTTCAAGAGCCAGAGCCCACACTGCAGGTCTTTCATGTAGGATTTTCCCCCTCCAGATGTGAACCTGTATCCCCTCATCTCAGGAACTGCAAAAGATCTCAGAGCACATAGTTTGGGGCCATTCCACCGCCTCAAGATTATCACATGTGAAAAAGGACAATAAAAGTTTACTGTCCTGCCTTCATCCCTCATTCTGGGAGATCTGCAATCACAGTAACCCCTGCATATCCTCTGTGAAGAAGCTGAGTAAGCCCTACAAATTTGGGGGTCCTGATGTTGTTGGTGACTTCAGGGAGAACCCAGCAGTAGTTTCCTGTCACCCAAAATGCCTCTGCTCATTCAAAGGCATTCTAGATGCATCACTGCCATTTTTGTGTACTGCAGAGGGTCTCAGATGGACCTCTACCACACCATCAAGGGTGAGAATTAAGTAGGATATCAGGTATCCACAAAAGCCACCCAAGTTAGGTAACACTACAAATAGCACCCTGAAAACACTCACCCTCCCTTGCCCCACTTCCCCTCCCTTTGAAGCAGAAAGCTGTAACCCTGCAGCAGAAGGAACATGGCCAAGCCTCCCAACAGTCCTGTCCTGTCGCTGAGGTGAGGGCAGAGGGTGTCGGCTGCGTACTCACTCACTCAAGTTAAGGTGATATGAAGAGATTCAGAGTATGTGAAAGGAGAGCAGCACACTCCTCCAGGTGCAGGGTACTCTCAAATCCATACCCTTTCCTTTGGGATCGTAACTCAGATGACTGGTGTTCTAAGAACACTCTGACATTGCTTCAGTTAGTGGAGAAGGATCTGTACAGCAGACAAACCAAGTCATCGCCACAGCACTGCTGAGTACCTGGGAGAACACAAGTATTCTGTGAAGTTTCTGGAATGTCCTCAAGACTCATCTACTCATCCTCCATGAACACCCATTAGTAGATTGAGAATTACAAGAATGTTCCTCACATTATTTGAGAGGTTTTTTCCTTACTATAGCATTTTACAGAGTCAGGTATGAATAAACCCCCAGGAGACAACATAACACAATGGGAAATTCAAAACCTATCAAGAGTAAAACCAACTCATATTTAGTACACACAATCTTGACTCTTCTTAGAATGATGTGCAAGACTGTCCAGGCCTCTGAGAACTGAGCAGAGCCTCCCCACAGTGAGACTTCCTGGAGATGTGTATGAAGGAGGCCCATAGTCAGCAATGTAATCATTTAAGCCTCATTTTCCTAAGAACCCAAGCCAAATAGCATTTATTTTGCAAAAGCCTCAAGCCAGGAAAACATATCAACTAAGTTTCCAATTTTAAGTGTGAAAAAGTCCAATCAAATAAGCAGTAGCATAGCAGTGGGGGTTTGAGTGCAGTAAAACTTTGCACACCAACAAACAGGAGATTCCTCACACCGGCCTGACCTTCTCCCACCAGCAAGTGAAGCCACCACTGGAAACCCGTGGGACAGACCTAAATGAGCTCATGTCAGTTCCTGCTCTGATTTTGTACTTATCTCCTTGTCTTTAGAAGGTTTCCCTTGGTTTTATTTTTAAATACAGATTTTTTTTTATAACCAAAACAATGTATACAGTGTTGTTGTAGCATTAATTCTAATCTATATACATATAATTTTCATCTGAAGCTCAAACAAAATTTCAAGATGGGGAAAAACCAGTTTTGAAAGAGCTTTTTTATTGATGATATAACCACTAAAATATGGCTTTACATTGCTCAATAATAGTAGCTAGAGTTGTGTTAATGGTATTGCCTACAAGAGTACACTATAAAATGCAAACAGTAGCATATAAAAAATACCAATTACTTATAATACATATGAATAGATAAACAAATTCAATGTGCCATTAAAATGATGTTATATTTTTACTATATTTTGCCCTCCTTTTCCTCACAGTTTTAAACAACAACAGAAAAACTACTGTCATGCAGAGAAGTTTACCATTTGTGTATAGGACCGCATTATATACGTATATACACACATCCTGCATTAATAATGGATTGCAGAAATAGACTGGTGTGAGGAAGCCCTTATCAAGAGGGGAGGAATGACTTCAAGAATAAATATGAAAGATGCAAATGAATAAAAGTCAAATCTTTAGTATGTTGCTGTTCCTAAGTTTTTTCCTTCTATGCAGTTACTCCAAACTATACTGAAAATCACTAAAAAATACAAATTATTATTATTCCCTATTTCCCAAACTTCCAAGTCACTGAATTTTCATATGACTTTCTCTCTGCTACCATACAGGTCCAAAAAGAACCATTCACTTAGTTGACAATAATAAAGTGAGAAAAAAATAATCTTTGCCATAGTTCAGGACAATCCACCTGATACAAAAGCAAGCCATAAAATGACCTCATGTATAATGTTTGTGCTCACGTGCAATGCTTTTTCAGATCTCCTAAAGATTAGTCCCAGGTAATTTAGTGCTATGTTACACCCAACCACATCCAAAAACAATACATACACAAGTGTTTGGGATTTCATATAAGTACAAGAACAAGTGTAAGAAATCAGGCCACAGGTCCCCACTGCTCAGGACCCCGTCTCTGACAGCAATCAGCAAGAAAGATTAGGAAAAGTATGTAGGACAGAAAAAATACACACTGGTAATTTCCAAATTATGTGCTCCCACCTATTGGCAATGTGCAGCACAACTTGCTGACCTTAGGCCTTGGTGAGCCAGGGGTGGCCTCAAGCTCTTAGTACAAATCCACAGCTGGAGTGAATAAAACTGTGTCTCACTGCTACCTACACATAATTCATAGATCTTCAGTCACAGAAGCTCAAAGTAGAAACAATACTCCATGACCCAGGTGAGCAACTGCACGGCATGAACAATAAATTGCAAATAATTCAAGCAAACAGTTTATGCCCAAGGGCTAACATTTGTTCACAAACTATGTCAGCATTAATAATATATAAGTGAAGAGGAATGCTTGTTCATGAACAATTCACAAACAAATGCTGCTTTAGCCAGATAATTTGTTTGCGACAAAATGTGTGGCCAAATCTCATGCTCAGAGAACAGCTAATTTTTGGTGTTCTCCACTTCTCTTCGCCTCTCCAGGTCTCATCAGGAATGAAGGGATGGGGACTACAAGGTTGCCTAAGCTCCGTCTCTTCTGACTCCTTTTCTTTCCCCAGCAGGAGGCAAACAGAAATCAGGCAGGACCACAGCTCCATTGTTTTCCATGGACTGTAACTATTTCAGACGTTTCTCTTCTCCTCTTTCCCTTCCCTCCAACTGAAGATGCTACCTAACACGAGAAGCAAAACCACAAGACAGTGACGTGTGTCTCCTGGAATTCCTAATCACATCTCAATGCTACTATCTGAAAGAAAAGCAGACTACCAGAAACTGCTGAAAAACACACTACCTATAGCTGACACCGATGTTCTCTAGGTACCAAACCGCAGAAGCCCCTTCAGAATGTTTGTCCCAAATTCCATGTACATCTTGTTCATCCCCTTCAACTTGCAGGATTTTCAAACTACATTTCAAAACAGCTAGAGGGTTTTAACTAAGAATTTGTACTGAGTGGAGGCACAACTGAATTAATCCTTAAATGCAGCATCCCCTCCTGTACTGGAAATTTCAGGCTGGATCCAGACACCCATGTGAATTTCTCCAAGTAACCTCAATGCACAAACTTGGCAGCCATCTAGACATAGCACTCTACGTTCTCTCCATAATCAATCAATAGGGAGAAGACAGCCAGTTCCCAGAAGGCAATTCAGAAAATGATACACAAAAAGAACAGCTACCAAGAGGTTGTTAGTAGAAAGTAACAGTGCATCCAATTCCCTTCCTCACTCAGAGATCAGACACCTGTCTCATGATATCACACCACTCAGCCTGACAAGGTTTCAGCCTGTGGCTCTTGCTTCCAGGTCTCGCTTTCAGACAGAATAGGTAAGGTAGGGCAGTGTTTCTTCCCAAAACAAAGCTAAAAACTCCCTTTTGTTGGTTTTGTTTGTTGGAGGTGTCACACACATTGTTAAATGATTAAAATACAGGAGGAGGAGGGATTGATCCAATACTATTCCAGTCAACCAAATAAACTCTGTGATGATAACAAGCTTTAGCTACTAGATTTCTCATCACAGTCCATAAATTGGGTTTCTAAATCACATGCACTGCTTTGAAAATTTCATCTTGAAATCCTGAAGATTCCTACGAAAGTCTCCTCCTCTTTTAAACTAAACAATAACATAGCGCACTAACTAAAATATATATTGAAATAAAATAATCCATAAACTGGAGAAACAGCGTATTTCCAATAGCTATGCCAAGTACTAAAGATATTTACATTTAAATACAGGTATTTTCATTCTCCTGGATCTTTTCCACCAAAATAAACTTACTAGGTTATCCTCTTCATTTCACAGCTCATAAAATGCGTATGCCACTGTAGAAGTATTCACTGTACACACCACTACCAGTTTCAATCTCTGCCACATGAATTCATGAGTGTCAGCAGAAAACACGTGTTTCTAGATGCCACTAAAGTATGTCTTAGTTTGATAACAAATATACTCTCACGCATCAGAATTCCTCACTGTTTTGAACAGCAATGAAGACAAAATCTACCAGTGCTAATGATTTTGCCATCAGACCAACCACATTATGTCAGGCACTCTAAAAAACACATCTTCCTTGGCCTTCCGACTGGAACTACAAAATGTGTGTGAAGCAAGCACATCAAAAATAGTATTTTTTTCATTAATAACCCGAACACCTAACTGTGAACCTAAATGTTTCTGAAAACCCAAGCAGGGGATGTGCATATGAACAGATGCACTTGCAGTTTGCTGCGCCTGCTTAATTCATTTCCTGACAAAGAGAAGTCCTCAATACAGCTAATACTGGCCTTAACAGATATTGCACTATAATCAAATCAAGATGTGGGAATTGTGAGGGAGCAGAGAACGGCCCTGGGAGGGCCATGAGCAGCAAGGGAGGGCATACCCAGCAGCCCTGTGCTGCAGAGAGCAGAGGAAGGACACATGCCCAGCTGCCCTGTGGGTGCTGGGCACTCATCCTCAGTGCCAGCCTTTCCAAATGCCACAGAAATGCCCTCTCCAAGTAATACTTTTATTTCCCCACTGTTTCCCATCCTGCTTTGAAGATCCACTTCTCACTTCTCCTCCCTCAGAGCTTGGATCCCTTATGCTTGTGCCTTCACCTGTTTGTGGTTCCCAGCTCACCAATCACAAGCCCAGCTACTGACCTTTCATTCCAAAACACTTCACTCAATTTTCAGGCAGTATCACAGGTCTCCAAGGGCATCTCGAAGTATCAATACTTTTGCTTTTGTTTCTACCTCTCACAATAGGTATTCTGAGGATCTGACCACTTGAAAACATGCCCATGTCTATAAAGTAATTTTAGTCATCACACACATACAGTGTCTCAAACCTCTATCTGACTGGGAAAAAAAATCAAATAATTGCTAAATATAATTATTTTTGAAATGCAGAAATCTAAGCCTTCCTACAAAGAACATTTTATACTCTTACAGCCTATTTCTAAAGTTCAGCATCTCAGATCAAACTATTAGTAACATTCCTGCAACTTAGATTTCAGGTTTTGACCCTGGAATGGCAGTTTAGCAGACTTGCAATATTTGTATTTTTTTTTTTGCCCATCAAAGTTAATGCGAAACACCAAAGCCAATGTTTTCAAATATTTCAAATACTTTACAAAATGCAGTTACAAGCTTATTTCTATTAAATGATTGGAGGTTTTGCCTATCATTTAGCTTCCAGCCCCTATGGTAAGAATCACACATTCAAAAAACCTCTGGCTACTTTAGAACAAAGTTGCCAGACTACATAATGACAGAGCTGGATACAGTTATACCATCTATGGAAGTGATGGAGGAATGGAGGCTTGAAATCTGGCATCCTAAACCTCATTAAGCTCTTTTACACTGTACAGAACTGCAACTATTTCTACTAAAAACTAACTTTGGCACCAAGTGGGGAATCAGCACTGGAGAGCTGAGTTGGCCAATCAAAGAATCACAGTGCCCTCTGGTCCCTGGAGGATTTAAGCAATGCAGCTCACTGAAGTGACACAGATTTCTCAGAGCATCTTAGCTTATATACAGAATACAAGGCTTCATTTCTCTGGCTATTAGTGGAATCATATGGGTTAGTTATTTAATCAATGATAACTTGTCAAACCAGTAAACAAAAATGCACTTCTATTACAGCATAAAATACCATAAATTATTTAATTTCCTTTAGAGCCTACCTAAAGACAACAGCATATACCCTGTATTTGAACTGAGAAGTCTGTTTACAGCTCTGAACTGCGCTGGTATTTACCAGTTGCAGGAGGGCCTGGGATTTTAGAACAGTGGAAGAAGCACGAAGCTCGGCTTACCTCCTTCCCCTAGTTAGCTTTTTAAATACCCTGAAAATGCAGCGTACCTTCAGGGAAAGAGAGTTTGTCCAGCCCCCCAGGCACACTGGATTAAAACCTGTGCCTCAGCAGCAACCACAAGTGTGCCAGGGGTGATTGCTGCCAGTTATATTCAGGTCAACCAACCTGAAAAATTATGCTAGCACTGGTGGCATTTAAAGCTATATTTTTTATCACCAGTAAGCTAATATGATTTATATTAATACCATCTTCCTCGATAAAAAATAAACCTCTCAGTACAGAGCCTCTTCTAAAGCACCCTGCCTCACTTCAGCATCAAACCATTTGGCTGTTATTAACTCAGTCACACTAAGGCAGATGAGGAATTTACCAATAAAAACTATGAACACAGTTATCTTGTTCCTCACCTGTGATCTCTGGAACCTAAACAAAACAATAAAATCACTGGTTTCTTTTATTGTTAGCAGCATGTCATATTTTGCAATAATATTGAGCTGCTTGCAGTCTCAGGGGATGTATGTATTCAGACATTATACATTCTAAAATTCAGTGTCATCTAATAGTGCTAATGCAACGTGTGCAATCAATTAAGACTATTTTGTTTATGCATTAGTTTTTATTAATTCTGTGTTTATTTAAATCCAGTTTTCGAACTGATTTTAAAGTAAACACATTCCTATAGTCCCAAGGAATGAATTGCCTTTTGCTGCAACAGCAAAACCTTGTGACTAAAATGTTTCTAACAGAACTTTTCTAATTATTTCAATTCAAATACCTTCCACTGTGGGAGGCAATTTGGCTGTGGTCTGAGAGTTCTATCACCACAAGTGTCCAAAGATATCACTTTAATACACACTCGGAAAGGAACAAATGCTGTTTATACAAAGTGTCATTCCCACGGAGACCAGACTGGCAGGCAAGTCTGTGTTCCTATAATTCCATTCTTCCTCAGGGAACAATTTTTGCCATGAAAGTTTTATTCCCATTGAACAATTTTAACTTCCCTTAAAGAGAAGAACCTTTTCTCGCTGCAGGATAAACAGAATTTTAAAGATTCGGGACTGAAGTTTAACTCATTCCATGCAGTGTCCAACGTTACACTGCAGCCAGACATTTATCTTGCTGGAGCCTATTCACCCGTCACATCAGCCTATTCCCGACATCCTTCTGTCTCCCACATTGTCTATCTCCATAACCCTGACCAGGGGAGAAGAAAACCACTGTGATGTAGGGTAGGACCCTATGAGATGTGCAGACCTAAGAGGTGCATTCCACACCAATAGAATACAAGAAATAGGCTCACATCCTTATATATTCCCATGAAGTAAAACAGCAAAGATGGACAGAGAAATGCTCGCTTCACTCCATAAATAGTTATAGTTCTGAAAAGACACGCAGTAATAAAACACTACTAAATATTTAGTGATTCCAAAGAAATCTCACAAAAATCTATCATCACAGAATGTGGGGCAATAGTTTGAATCAAAGATGTAAACACAGCAAGAACTGGGATCCAAAGTACAGTCAGGTTTTCCTCTTCCTCTGTCTAAATGTCTGTCTGCTGTCAAATATTCTTCTCCTATCTGTGCTAAGGCCACTCTTGAGGTAAAGCTGGCAGGTTCTCCTGGTTTATCAGTGTATAAAATGCTGTGAAACTGAAGCATTACGATCCTAACAGCACTGAAGCTGCTGTATCTGTTTGTTGTCTGTTGTTATAGCTTCAAAGCACTAATTAAGTACTGGCAGCAATTATTCTGGATTTCCCAATGAAATCAATATGGATCAATGATGTCAAACCATCAAGCTGTACAGAAGGTTAGTCATGTGCAGTTCTGAAAAGAACTACCATATCTGTCACTCTTTATGTATTATCTTTTGGTAACGTCTGTCATGTCTTTTTTTCAGTGGTATCATGAACTCATAGGGCTGGGATTAACCCTTTTTGTATACTGTCCACTGATTCTGCTCCAGCTAATAATTTATACACTAAAGACCTAAACAGAACTTGTGTTATAATTTGCAGCTATGTTTGCAAGCACTGAAGATTGATAAAACCAGAACTACTTCATCCCTGAACACCCTGCATTCAGTGGTCCTAAATGCAGAGCCAGCTACTCTTGCCTTAAACAGCATTTCATTCTCTATTTCATGATCATCATCCATGATGAGCAGCCAAGCCTAACACTTAATATCTACCTAAACATAGTATTAAGCCAGAGACTCCAAGATCAACCATATACTTGACCTTTTGAATTTTGTTCCAATCAATACCTCAAAAATTGATTTTCTCTTATTCAGTATACCCAAATGGTTTCATTAAACTGAAAGATTACATGACCTCCCAAAAGGGAAAGGCCACCAGAACCTATTCTGTAGTCTGTGTTACATAAAAGCCCTATTCAACAACCAGTGAGTATCTGAGAATACCAAACACATCCACCTCAATTATTATACAACGATCACACCAGCAGTGGTGTTCAGGAGAAATTATAAATAGGATATTAAACTATCAAATTTTTAGACTGGGTTAAATGTCTGGCAGCAGAACACAGCTGGATTTGGGCTGCATGGAAGTGCAACATCAGCTACTGCCAGTTCATTGCAGCAACAACGTGAGAACATTTCCTGAGTCAAATCCCTCCAAGGACTTCCACACACCAACAGGCCTCCTGTACACCAAGGACTCCCTACATGAACTCCCTGGGAAGTGACAACTTGCCCCAAGTGCACTTTTAACCTACAATAAATAAGGTAACCACCTTACTGTGACTATTTGTCCCCACCAGCTTGTAAATGCTTTATTCCTAAGAGGTGGTGAGGTCCAAAGGATAAATCCTAGGTCCCTTCCCACCAGGCAGCTTTCCAACCACTCTGCCCCCAGTCTGACATGGTGCATGGGGTCACTGTGTCCCAAGGGCAGGAGCTGGCACTGATACTTTTGTACTGCCTGGATCCTGGCACTGGTCTAATAAAGGGACAGTCCTTCTATTAAAATATCAGAGATCCTGTAAAATGACAGACAATTAGGAAGCGCCTTGAGGCTTTCCAAAGTGTGCAAACAGCCTTTTGTTTGTGTCCACCTGAAAACAGGGTCTCAGTTTAAGCTGACCAGACAATAACTTCTGAGATCTGTCCCTTGTCCCAAACCCATTTGTTTTGTACAAACTCTTGTTTTCCTGTTCTAATATCCAAGAAGTCTCCAAGCCAATTCAGTACCACAACCTTCTCCACAGCTCTCATCCCTTCCTGGAGGTGCCTATTGCAGAGTTATTACAATTCTAATCCTTGCAAGAATTTTCCCCTCATACTGCAAACCCTGACAGAGTCCCCTCCTAACCTTCTGCCCTAACCTGCCTCAGTTTTTCATTTACAAGAAGCAGGCTTTTTCATTAAAGCTGATTACAATTAAAGCAATCATGACTTCTTGGTGCAAAAGAAGTGGATTTCTGTTTTTAATGTCAGAGGACCTGCTTTTGCTTGCTTCCAAAAACACCCTTCTAGATCCAGCAGTCTCGTTTCTCTTTCCTTTCTCCTATGCTTTTGCCTTCCCAGTATCTGGATTTACATTCTTCTACCCTAATTCCACAATGCCTACAATCCAGAACTCCTTTATGCCAGCCACCCTCCTTTGCCTCCTTTGATCTCTCTCAGTACAGCTGTTCTTTTACTTGTTCTGTGCCATTCTTTACCCCAACTAAGCTAATTAGGGCTCTTAGGGTGAGGTTGTTTGGGTGAAAGCATGGAGAAGGAGCAGAATGGAACAACAACTTTAAAAAAACTCCACCCAAGACAGAAAAAAACCCCAAACCTGAGGAGAGGAGCATTTCATGGTAGATGTCCTGAGTATTCATGCAAGCTCAATAGCAAATACATCCCTTTGCCTGTCTACAAAGAAAAAAAAATCAAAACCCAAACCAAAAAACAAACAAACAAACAAACAAACAAACAAACAAACAAACAAACAAACAAACAAACAAACAAACAAACAAACAAACAAACAAACAAACAAACAAACAAACAAACAAACAAACAAACAAACAAACAAACAAACAAACAAACAAAAAAAAAAAAAAACAAAAACAAAAACAAAAAAACCAAAAACAAAATAACATTTTTGAAACTTGCATTTCTTTCAAAAAAAAATTAATTGTAGAAAATATTACTTAGGTTAGCCTGGTGAAAAAACAAGTCAGCTTTTCCAAGCAGCCCTCAAAATACCAAGCATAGAAAAAGAATAAACAGAAATTTTAAAAGTGCAGTTTAACACATGTTTGATCTCAATGAATCATCAAGTCAAAGGAGGGAAAAACCCCCAAAAAACAAATTTATTGCACGGCAACACTGAAGTGGTGGGAGTTTTATCTGGCAGAGAATAAATAAGAGAAAGAAGGTTAACCATTCAGTGCCTTAAACCAAAGCTGTTACCTTTTTTTTTTTCTTAATTCATTCAAAACATGTTTGTCTAATTATAAAGCTCTGGAAGGCCGCAGATATGAAAGCAGGGGGTTGTTGTAACGCAAGGGCAGGACCCGGCACTTGGTCTTGTTGAACCTCACACCTGCCAGGCCTGTAGTTCCCCGGATGCTCCTTCCAGCCCTTCTCGTAGATGGGTGTCCCACTGGTCAAGCTCCAGTCACCTGTGACCTCCCCAGTTAGCCAGGACTGCTGGGAAATGATGGAAAGGGGCTTGGGGAGCACCTCTGCCGGCTCTCTGGGTGGGTCCCATCTGTCCCCATGGACTTCTGTCAGAAGCATCCACTATTGTTTCAGCTATAACTAAATGGGAATGACAAGGACCTGGATAAAAGGATTATTGCATTTCCCTTGTAATCTCTTTCCAGAGCAATTACATTTTGCAACAATCTTCCAAAAATCAAAACACATCCCGTGTCTGCTAGAGTAAAACTCCTGTAATAAATATCATGTGGATGTTTAATTACTTCTTTGTGCATTAGAAAGTGATTCAACTTGGACTTATATACTGATTAATGGACATAGCAGGGAGAAAGAAAACACCTCACATCACAGAACACAATTGTCATGAGGCTGTGATGAACCTGAAGGCAGGTGCCTGACAAACTGATACTGGTACACAGATACAACACACAGGAACTACTCACACACTGGTGCAATGTGGATGAATATGCACAACTTAAATGGACCTTTAATTGTGGGACAAAGAAGGGGCTGAGAAAGGTGAAAAATGAGAATCCTATATTCTGATCTACTCTGCAGAAATGAAGCTTGCAAACAAGATTCCACTGGTGCGTGGGGGACTTTTCACAAGGTGGTGATAATCTGGCTATCTCAGTCTCTTTCCCCATGGAATACTAACAGAATAATGGGACACAAAAGCTCCCCTTTAGAATGTCACATAAGTTATCTGCCTCAGTTCCAAGTTAATTAAGATGCAAATTGGAGACACAATGTTAGAGCCTGTCTCCCTAACCCTACATGAAGACATTCAACAGCATGAGGGGTAGCTACCTACAGGAGAAGAACATCTTTCATGCCAGTATGTTTAGACTAAACAGGATACACCCCTTGTGGTATCAGAGACAAGAACATTTCAACTGTGTGGTGTTTTCATAGCTCCTGACTTCAGCAGGCAGACTGCATTTAACAGACAGTCATACTGCTTTTTCATCACATGAAATAATTCCCTTTCATGGGGAAGTAAAGAGAATGAGAAGCCAGTACAGCTGCTTGATGGATGTCAAAACCTATTCCATTAAATAAAGGTAATGGCAAAACTCAGGGGAGGCAGCAGCACTTTATAGTGAGTTCCCATTTATTCATTTTGTTCCAAAGCCAGCAACAACTCCTATAGTCTTAGACTCCAAGAAAACTGAGTATTTGCATTTCAGATTTTATCAATCTTCTAAAGACACTACCTACAGCAGACACAAGCGTGTCTAATGCATACTCAAAGCTCTTAGGGAGTTATTATGCTCAAATTCAAAATGCATGAATGGAATCAGTATAAAATGTGATATATGAATCACCCTGAATAGCAGGAGTAAACCTACCCAGACAGTGACTACATGGAAGATTTACCTCTGACCTCTGTTCTAATAATGTAAAATACAAATTAGAGACAAGCAGAGACAGTAATTAATTCCGTAAGGAACAAAAATCAGCAAAACATACGGCCAGTAACTGTTACATTAAATCATGAAACTTGATCAAAAGTTCCTACTAATGACCTCTGACACACATATCCATAGGTGTGGAAGAACACTGCTGCTCTGCACACATCCCTATCCAACCCACTGCTATTCCTGTTCATCAGCACTCCCGGAAACTGCTGAGATAGTGCATCACTCCATATAGTGATGTGTAAAGCTCTCCATAATTTTTTAATTCATTTGTGTTTGAGATCATGAGAAACTCTCTAATGAATTCATAAATGCTTTCATATGCGGTTTCTGCCTTTCCTGAATGATAGCAGTGGAAAGAATGGGAACTGAAACAAAGCAGATTCCTTTGCTGCTGCTGCTGCTGGCTGCTTTTGCGTTAAACTGTGGCAAGTAAAAAAAGGCAGCACGGACACACATGACACTCGGAGCCAGCCTCTGACAAGGCAGCAGCGCACGGTGCCAAGCAAATTGTGCAGAAAGCAAAAGACAAACAGCAGCAAAACGTGGCAGAGGCTGCAAACTCCTAAAGCACTAAAAGCATTTACTCTTTTTCAAATACATTCTAGGCACAGTGGGACATATGGCACTTCATACATTTCTGCTGCAAGTGGCCTGAAGTAAAAAATAGCAGGTAAGTGGCAACCTAAGCAGAGAATACAAATGTCCTAGAGAAATACTTGAAAATTAAAAAAAAAAATAGTCATAAAATACTTCCAGTAGCTGAGAAAAAGAACAGCAACAGAAGAAAGGTCACTGGCATACCTATGAAATTAAATGCTGAACATTTAAGAGGCTAATTTTGACAGACTTGAAAAGATCAGCAACTATCCAGCCCTTGATCTTTGCATGCAACATATCGTATTAGTTCATGATATGATCTGAGATCTAATATTCAAAGAGAGAGAAATATACCAGTGGAGAATCCTCTACCATTGTGAAATTCTGCAACTGAACCACACTCATATGGTAATTAATACTGTCAGCAGTTAAGTCATTTGACTGAAAAAAACCCTACACAAAGAGTAAGAATTGTCTCATTCTTGCCATCCCTAATGTATTTTATGACAACCTTTTTCAAGCAGAAGATCCAAGTTTGAAGTTTATCTGTATTATGGCAATTCCCACCACATCAGTCATGAGCGATGACAGAAGGAGGCTGTTACAGTTCTCACCAAAGGTACAAAAACCATTACAAGCAGATTTGGACTTTGTGAACAACCCCAGTAGTAAGAGTTATTACCTTTTCTGAAGCTGGATTCGGGTAAAACTTTGTTTTATCAAAATTAGGAAGTCTGCAGTGGAATGGTTACAGAGCCTGGCGCTCACTGTTTCTTTCATGTCTCTGTGTTTATGAATGGGTGAAATATTAAATCCTGGTCTTTACATGAACATATGAATTATTGACTTCTTTAAAATGTTAATCTTTTGATCAGCAAGTATTTCATACAGAATTCCAAATACCATGGTATTTCTGTAAGGAGCAATTGCATTCAAGGTCATTTATAGTCTTCTTTTTGGAAATGCTCTGAGGCAGTGGTGTTCTTATACAACTCCAAGACTTTTATCCATTTACAAATATCTCAATTCCAACCGCGTATTTCTACTTGACTTTAAATCGCACCGAGAAGAACATTGAAATTGCTATGTCAGATAAGAGCACTGGATCTCTTCCAGCTTTCTGTCTCAGAGTGGCAAGTCCTGGGTATTGGAAAGGAAACTGCAAAGATCTTCATAAGAGACAGCTCTCATTCAGTAACCTGGCTGTAGGGTACCTTGGTTTTTTCTTTTCCTAAGGCCCGTTAGTTACTTTTTGGCTTTTACATTGAAATACTTTATTTTACATTGAACCACTGAGACTTTTATGTCTTTTAGCTTTTACGAAACACCCTGTGTGAACTCTTTATGCACTTGAACAGCACCAGGGCACATCACATCAGGAACTGTATTGTGAGGCTCAATTTTCATAGTATGAACTAAACTATACAGCAGAAATAAAGACCTAAGAAAAACAGTGACGTAAAGAAAAAACCAAAGGTATATTTGGCTTTCCCTGAAAAGTTCTTCTTTCCTATCTTTCTTATGAATTTCAAACTAAATAACACTGTAGCACCACTCTATTTACAGCTGTTCAGTGTATTACATTTATACATAGTTATCCTAAGGTTTGGGGTGTTTTTAGTCCTACGTTGTTGGAATAAAGCACACTCCTTTCCTAGAGGTTTACAGACTTACAAAAGAACACAGGAAACTGCTCAGCCCAGAGCAGCAGAAATGGCCACAGGAAGCATTTTTGTTGTGTTAATTATATTGGCACATGTCTATTCCTGCTCTGGATTTCAACCCAGTCAATCTGTCTAAATCCCCAAAAAATGATAACACAAACATATGCTGGAAGACAAAAGCAAGCAGCCACTCCATTCCCCTATGACACACCCAGAAAATCTTCCTTGCATGTATCTGTGGCAAAAGAGGTTCCCTGTAAGAGCACATGGATGGAGGTTTCCCTGCTTCCTGTCTGCCTGGAGGCAAAATGTTTGGTTTCAAAACCAGTCCAAGTTTGTGAGTGTTTCCGTTTTCTCCCAGTTCCTGTTACCTTTCAGGGGGACAAAATGAAGCTGTTTACTCACTCAGGCTCAGCTCTCCTGTGTCTCTACTACATGGGCTGGCCACAGCCTCTACTTAGTTATAAACAGCAGCATTTCTTGCTTTCTAACCACTTCTGTATGCAACTAAGCTGCGAGAGGAAAAGATGCTCTTAAGCCTCTTACCTACTTAGGAGATACAGAATGCTGGATAGAAGGATTTATAAAATACAGAAAGACAACATGCCTACCTTAATAGCGATGCAAAAAAGAGAAGAAAGAGTGAAAACTCCAATTCTTCTCTTCGTGTCAGCTTCCTCTCCTCTACCCTTTAGCATTTTGGTCCATCAGCAATTAGCAGTTTGCAGATATTTACTGTTTTACACACATACTGAGTTGCTTTGAGTTGGTTTGTCATTTGTTTGCTGTCCTGTCCACTGGGTGAAAGACACTTAGTTTTAATAAACAGTACTCTGTCACAGAATCCAAAAAAATATGCAGATACCCAGATTTTTTAAATTAATTGATTATATAGGAGTCTGTTGCACTTTTTGAAATCACCCAAACATGCTGGAGTTTGGTTGTATGGTTATTTTTTTATTTAATCACATTTAATTTAAGACAATTATCTTGGGTGGACATGAGAAGATGAGCTAATAGGTCATTTAAATCACATGTGGTTTCTTCAGAGCTCTGTCTACCAGATACCCCAATGGGAAAAGACAAAGAAGGATGGCAAATACAGAATGGAACAGTCAAAACATACCTGCATGTATTTTATTTTCTTTTAAATCATAAAGTTCTAGTCCACCATTACTGGCATGGGTGAGTGACCCCTGCCTAAGCAGCAGCTGATTATAGTCTGGTTAACTAAGACTGTCAGTATAATTAACATTCTGAGCCTTCTCAGGAACACCGGGTTACCAAATCTGGAATATCTACAAGCTGCCACAGCTTGCTTAATTGAAAAAGACTTGACTGAATTATTAAAAGCTAAAAAATCTGAAACTCTTGATGAAAAAGAGAACAAACATTTTTTTTGCAGGAAAATGGCAGAAAACAGCATTAGACTGAAGCCAGGCAAGGAAGTGACTAAGCATGCAACTGCAGCCACTTGGAATAAATCATTCTATGCTAGTCACGGTGGGAATGAGCACAATTATATGCTTCTTAATTTTGTTCATGTTTTTCTCTTTCAGTTGCAAATCTGCTCAACTGTCATCATTAGTTTTCTCTTCAAAATGTTTATAATGCTGTATAATAACACATCACTCTGTCTTTGGACTGGAAATCATAGCCTCAGAGCACCACACCGAAGTCCAAGCAGGAGTCCTAACAGAGGATAGCTGGAATGCTTTTTTCTCTGCGTAGTTTCTCATGCATAAGCAAGTGAGAGGAGAAACTAGAAATTATTTTAGAATACTTCAACGGGTCAAATGAAATCATGCTACTCTGCCCTCCTGCCCCCTGTATGCCTGTTTATGCATGTTGAAGAGCAGTAAGACTAGGAAGTACACCAATAAACATCTTCTACTAATTCAGGTCTGATGCTAAGAAATGTTACGTTTCTTCTTCTGTTTCAAGAAGCTAAAAATATGTTAGTCACAATTTTTATATGGAAAATTAAAGGTAATATTCAGCAGATATTGAAGTCATTTTTCAAAATGGTACTCTCGTAACATTAGAAAGGCTCTGTAAGTGAACAGACATTGGCAAATCTATTAACCACAGACAGGAGATAATTCTGCATTTTAAAAAGAAGTCTGTGTTTGTATGTTTGACAACTACATTGTCCTCACATGGAATTCTGCTATTTGGCCACTCTAGCTCAAAAAAAGGCATCAAAATAAATGATACCTATAACAAGCAATAAAAATTACAGGAGATACAGAATAACCTGTGTTGGAATTCCAAAAAGGAACAGACAGTTTAACTGATGGAAAGGATATATGTTTGAATATAACTAGTGTCAGACAAAAAGTCAAGCAAATCATCTATTATGCTGATAAGCTTATAGAATAATTAAATGTCACGATTCCTCTCTCATAAGTGAAGATACTGAGACCCAAAAAAATTAGAATAAAAGTTTGAGTTTGGAAAACAAGTTATAATGGTTTTTATATGATGTGTATGTCATGAGTTTCCTATAATGAAAGTTCTTGCCAGCTGCGTTCCTCCAGCAGTCAAGGAGCCACTGTAGCCAACAGATATTCCAGGGCTGACTTGACAGAATAATTAATTCTACAGCCTCAGCACACAGAGCGATATCAAGGCAGCTTCATCTGGAGCCCCACAGAGTTAAATGCATAGTAGGGAACAGGTCTAAAATTCCTAAGAAATGTGTGAACATGCATTATCTGTGTGTGCTCCATGCTGTGCAAATGATAAATACTAATCTCTCAGAGATGTACACAAAGGGTAGGAGTTAAAAAAGAGCAGCAGCAGCAGCTATAGGCAAAGGCATGAGGGCAGAGGAAACAGCTGAGGACGAAAGGCCAGCCCTGAGGGTTATAATTACACATACACATGCAACACTGAAAAAGGCTAAGGTTTGGTGAAAAACAAAACTGTCCAAATGGCCACATGGCTGACACTACCATCACCTCGTCTTTAGTCAAACGTTACTGTTCCTAGTAACTTACCAACGTGACAGTACATGCTCAGAGCTCACTCCTTTCCCTCTGGCCAGAACTGGCCACTGTCAGGATTATTGCTTTTCCCCGGAACCAGGCGGCAGCTCTGCTTGGATTCAGTTACGCAATGCCTCTACAGTGATGTCCCAGCCCTTGCAGACTTCTCCATGAACAAAACTGTTCTACTGAGACGTCTACGTAAATGTGGCTGCCCGGGAAGTTCATCTGCCATCCCTCATAGTCCACCCCTGATGCACAGACAGAACTGCTCTAGCAAGGCCCAAGTCAGCTCCCCCAGGAGACCGTTGTGGCTTTGGGTTTTTCCCAGTGAGTCTTCTCGCTGATTTTTCAGTGAATCTTCTTCCATTTGGCACCTCAAAAAAAGACGCCATGAGGAGAGGAGGTTGGCGCCCGGGGGATGAATAGTCAGCAATTCCCATAAAAAAGAACTGGGCAATGGTTCTAGCATTCCACTAAAATCTTCCAGGGAGAGGAAAACGGGGGTTGAGCACCACTTAGCTGAGGGGGAGCACTCTGGCTGTGAGGGAAGCGGGGCAGTTCGGGCGCTTTCTGGAGCTGGACTTGTCCTGCTGAGGGGCTCGGTGCTGCTGCGGAGCTCTCCTCGCTGCCCGCAGGTGAGCCCGCTGCTTGCAGGAGGGAGAGGGGCTCCCAGCTGCCAGCTGACAGGGACTTTTCAGCATCCACCAGCGCCGGGAGACCCCGACCATCTCCGCGGGTGTTTCAGGGGAAACAGGGCCTCCACCTCCTCTCTGTCTCCGGAGAGAGGGTCCCAGCTGCTGACTGGAACCTCGGCGGCTGCCATGACCAGGATACTCACACCGTACACATGAGCGCCTGGGGAAAGCGAACCCCACACACCTTCTCTCTCTTGCCGGGACCGCCATTACCCCGGGGGTCGGCCCCTGGAGCCGTGAGGGAGCCGTGAGGGAGCCGTGAGGGAGCCGTGAGGGAGCCGTGAGGGAGCCGTGAGGGAGCCGTGAGGGAGCCACCGCCGCCCCTCTGCCTCACACGGAGCCAACAGCGCCCCCTGCCGGCTGAGGCCCCAACTACGCCAAAGGGGACGTGCCTAACGCGTGGGGAAAGGCTGCTACTGGGGTTTTAGTGTTCTTGTTCTTCTGTCTCGTTACATATATACATATTCTAGGCAAGAACTGTTATTCCTTTTCACATACTTTTGCCTGGAAGCCCCATAATTTTCAAAGGGAGGGGTTGTCTTTCCATTCCAAGAAGGTTTCCACCTTCCTTGGCAGTCACTTGTCTTTGAAACTGAGACAGAGACAAATCATTCTTCCCAGACAAGCACACTTCATGGTGATACCTAAGGCTCTCCCAATACTCAGGCCACACAAACCCTGGAAGTGCTGTCTGGACAATCAGACAGCAGGCATTCTTCTAGCAATGGCATGCTGGCCCGTAGAAGAGTGGGAAGTATTTGCAAACCCAGGGAAGCCTTGGTTTATTGTAACCTAATCTCTCTGTTATCTTCACAGAGACTGCAGGCAGAATCACAAGCAGAGGCCACCAACATGGCTTTGCATGTCACCCCTACACCTCTCCAGGGCACTTATGGTGAGGATCATTCATACTCTGCAGGTTGAAGCACTATATGGGAGATGTAATTAATTTTTACTTCAGTGATGATCCTTCATCCTCCAGCACCTTCTGCTGCTTCTACTCATATTAACTTCCCAGGAAGATGCTGGAGGATAAGCCTGAATGGATCAACACTAAATCCACCGAAACAGAAGTGGTCGTATCAGTTTCAGAGAGTAAGTAAGATGACAGCTTTGCATCTCGTGTTTTTGGAGGACGAGACTGAAGCACAGGCTGCTTGCCCTCAAACAGCTTCAAAATTGTAGGACAAAAAGCCAGTCAGGGGACAGTTGTGTGTCCAATGCCTCACTAAGGATAAAGGACTTATGATGGGGACCAGAAAAATGCAGCCGCTGGATGCCATGAACAAAGGTTTGTGTGCAGCCTCCCCTCCCCTGCAGCAGTGCAGAGGCCCCTGTGACCTGTCCACGACGCTAAGACTTAAACAGAAGTGCCCAGCTGGAAAAGCTTCCTTACCCAGCAGTGTATAACTGCGCGTGAGGAAAGCGATAGCCTGAGTGGCCCTGAACGAGGCCGTGAGGAGACCCTGTGGGCACACACACTGACAGATGTGCCCCTGGTGTCCTCTGCAAGCTATCCCACATTGCAGGGGGCACTGGCTCCCAGGGAGCGGGCATGGCTCCTACACTCCTTCAGCTTATCAGTGTGTAACATGGGATCCTTTCACCCTCACAGAGGCCGAGGGAGGCCTTGCAAAGCTAATTATTCCTAGTGGAAGAGCAAGGGACTATTTTCATTTATCCATCTCCCCCACCTACCATTAACCACCATGGTGCTTTAGGGCAGTACAGATCAACTCCTGGGGTAAGATCCTCTCTACTCTCAATCCTCTTTCCCTATTTTTTCAAAACATTTTCTGTTGCCTCCATTTCCTTCGCCTGCATGTTCCTTGAACCTGGCTTTCCCACACTTCCTTTTCCTTATGTCTGCCTTCAGCAAACGCTGCATCCTGAGTTTCCCTCTGCCGTCCCACGCGCTGATATTTACACTGGGAGTTATACGCCCCCAGCTCTAATCTGATCCTCATGGAACAGCAGGTTCATTTAATCACCAGCTCAGAAATTGCAAACACATTTTATTAGACTTATCTCTCTTAACGATACAGTGATAGCACACTACAGTACCATTTAGAGCAAGCTACTACTGCTAACCCAGCTGACTCCTGGCTTCTTTATAGGGAAATAAAGTCAAGGGAACAACACACGGTGTCACTTCATAAACCCAAAAAGAACACAGTGCGGCACTTGCTAACTACAGCTCCCCAAAGGGATGTGTGATTCACACATAAAGGCACTCCCAGACCCAAGAGCTCTGTCTGTGAGCTGTATTCTGGTCCGGTCTGAATTCCAAAGTTTGTGCACTGTGAACATCATGCACTGTGTCTAGAAAAGCTCAGACTGCATTCCTGAATGTACCTCTCATGGGAGTAACAGAAACCTTTTAAATGTTTTCTTTTTTCTTCTCTGTAACATCATCATTAAATGGATTTTAAAGAGCAAGCGTGGAATATCCTGAGGAAGCCTAAGGTGGACCATGTGACAGAACAGGGGAAGGCTTTTGATTGATTTGCAGGGAATCCCACTAGCACCTGGTTTCTTACATGCTGGGAAGTTCACATCCCTTCCCTGCCCCCTCACCCCCATTCTACTGAAGCCTGGTAATTCTGTCACCCCCCTTTTCAAATGTACTTAGCAAACAGATGTACCTAGCCGTTACAGGTGCCTTCTCATAATCCTGGAAAATGCACAATTTGCTGTTTCCCCTTTTCTCTGTGAGCTGTTTCAATTCCAAACCAGCTCTGTAGAGGAACAGGCTTTCACAGTGAATGCCACCTTTTGTTTCACCATTTACTACTTTGGCTGCAGCTCATACTAAGCTTTTCATAGGGACATTGCAGCTAGGTATAGAGAACTCAGCCAGAATGATTGGAAAGAGAAAACACACCAGAATTTAACTACATAAGCAAAACCAAAATCAAACATGAAATTAAATCTAAGCAAATTACTGCAAAATCAGATAGCAGTGAAATCAGTACAGAACATTATCCAGATAGAAAACTTACTGAAAGTTTAGCACCAAGAGAAAAATCTGGACCATCACTACCTTAGGACAGTACATAACTTCCACACAACTTTGAATTTGTCTGTCATGCAGACAAAGAAAACTATGTGTCCTCACAGGCTCTGCCCAACACATCTCTTTTCGTCTGAATGGGTGTTAAGGCGTATCCAATAACACATTTGCCAATGCATTTCCTGATCTATGCCATTTCTCCCTCAGAAAAAACCCAGAAAAAAACCCCTAGAGTGATCAGGGGGTAATAAAACTCAAAACTTAGAAGCATCTCAGGTTCTGTGGCATCTCAGTTTATGTTTAAGGCTGAAATCCCAAAACACAGACTTGAACTTCGTGTTCAAGACTACACAAATAAATAAAGTATTTTTCTTAAGAGGTTTTTCTTTGCAGAATTGGCTAAAACACTTTTCTCTCAGGCAGATGGAATAACCTTGTTCCTGAGCACTAATGTTCAGTCAGCATGAAGTCACTCAGACTTCAGTCACCTTCTCCTTCCTGCTCCTGACTGGGAACTGCTGTTCCAGGACAGGACAGGAGGCAGGGCTGCCTAGCAATGATACAGAGAGGTGAGCTTACAATGCCCTGTGCCTACAGCAAGCATCCTGCACAATGAATGCACAGGAACTCACACAAGTTAAATTCACACCAAGGCAACAGCAAACTCCTCGGTTTTGGGAACTCAGGAGTTATGGGATTAGTTCTAATGGAAACTATCCATACCTTATCCATAAGAGAAGCCAACCACTTGGGCCTCAGGGACTTGTTTCCCCATTCCATGAGTTGAATGGTTACGCAGTGGGGTTGCACTGACAGACAAGGTGTAGCTGACCCAAGGCAAAGGTATCATCTTGTGTAAAACACAGCTTTAACTTAATTCTCTGCTTTTCATAGTTTATATGGCCAGACCAGTCTGAAATTTTATAAGAAATGTTTCATACTGGGATTTGTTTCATACTAGGAGCTTTATTTCCACAACTGGAGAAGAACTTACTCTGCTGTATAAAGATACAGAAATACAATTCAAAAAAACTGTTTATCAGACTCTGGCACTTTTCCTGCTTGTGTAATTCAAAAAGGATCTCTGTAACAAAAATTCAATTTGGCAATCCATTAAGATAGATTTGATGCTCTCTCTGTTCATCTCTTGATGTCTCACCCCTTTCAGAAAAATGAAAATAACTCTTGGTAAAAGAGTGGCTGTTTCCTCTTATTAGTCCAGTATATTGGCAATTATTAAAACCCTAGGAAAGCTGCTGAAGCTCTGCTGATTCATGGTGGCCAAGAAGTTACTTGTTAACTCCATAACCAAGGTGGAGGAGGGAGAGAAACAAAAAAAGGAAAAGCCAGAGAACAGGCAAAGTTTGGGAAGAAGGCCGAGTGCCAGCTATACTCTAAGTAGCACCAATTCTTCAGGAGAAAGGACCTGGATGTTACCGGAAGTTTTAAATGCTGTGTTGGAACCCGGTAAAGATTCAGACCTAATTTCAGGCCATTTAAGTTTAGGAACCTAAAAGAGTCTTTTCAATAAAGAGTTTACCTCTCACAGACATCTACTGTCAACAGAGGAAGAGCAGCAGTTCTGAAAGAGAAATTGACTTACCCAAGGTCTGAACTGTCTTCTTCCTGCTCCATCAAGAACAGAGACACCCCAAGGCAGTGATGGAAAGCCTGTACCAGGACACCAGACTGGCACGTGACACTGCTGTCAGCAGAACAGCTCAGTTCCCAGTGCACTCTGCAGTTTGTCGCTGGCTCCTCATCCCTACAGACAGGACTGCAGAGCCCCAAACAAGCTGTAGCAGACAATGGGAGATGGTGATGATGACAGAGATTAATGGAGCCATTAACCCTTTCCCTCTCCACCAATCTGTCCCAAAGGGAAGAATTCTCAGAGAATGTGCCATGGTGCAGGAACACGTTTCTGACATGAAAGATGTTCATAGCTGTTAGGCAGGAACGGCTGCACTCCTCATTTGGGGACTCTGGTTTGGTGCGTTAACACTTGTGGGATTACTGTAAACCTTCAGTCATTCACAGCCTAAGCACTAACAAACGTGGCATTTTAATGCCTGCAAAATTTTAGGTTTCGCGTCATTTTAAGTTATTCTATTCTCACAGCACTGAGTAATAAGGGCAAAGCCAGTGCACATTATTCCAAGGGTAAGGATTCTGCCCCAGGAAGACAAAGTGGTTCTCAGCACTGTCTGGTTGCATCTGAGGACTGCACTCTGCACTCCTGTTCTAAGGGGAAGTACACTGCTCTTCAGCCTCCTGCCCATTCCTGCACAACCAAGAGCCAGGATTTTCCACTTCCCCACCATCATCTCTGATCACGTATTTCTTGGTGAAGGAAGACTGCCAGCGTGGTGTATTTGCTGTAACACCATCCTACCCTTGCTCTACACAAAGGAGAGGGTGTGTTGCTTCCCTACAGCATGCAGGGAAGAAGGAAAAACTCAGGAAAGACAAGGTGGCTCTCTTGGTGATATATGAGGACTGCTGAGCATCGCACATACAAAAACTGCAGCATTACTGTACTTTCACATAAAATCCTGTCCATGTCCTAAGTGACAGTAAAAACAATTCACCTCATTAAGGTACTACACCAAGCTGCTTAGTCGCTATGTTGTAAAGGTTCTGGAAGCCTGTGGTTGAAGTGTTAGTGTTGTGGAACAAAGTGACAGCAAGTTGGGAAATAAATGAGCACAGTACTCTCTTCTAACCTCCTGGCACTGTGCCTTTTAACAGAGAAGAAAAAAGCAAAAAGGCAAAATGTCAGCTCCAAAAACATTTTTCACGTTGCAAAATATAGTGTCCAAACGAAAGCACTTGATAAGAGACACACTGAGGGGGCTGATATTTCACCGAAAAATAGTGATTACAAAAGGTTATGTGAACACATGTCTAATGCAGTAAGAAAAAAAATCCTTCGGACCAAAAATTTGTATCTATGTCCTATAAATGTCACGTCAGCCCTTAAGACGAAAGTCTCAGCAGCTGCCGCTGAGCTGTTAAGCTCAGGGATACAGGGCAGCTCTCACAACCGCGCAGAGAGGGTCTGGGTAGTCCGGCACCCTCGGCAGCGCACACAGAGCTGCCCACTGCGCAGGGAGCAGCGGCGGCGAGCAGCGCCCGCTCTCCCGGGAGAGCTCGCTCATTTGCAAGGGAAGGCAGGCACTGCACATGCCCGCGGTGCTGCTGCCGCTGGGGGCAGCTTTACATAAGGCTGCGCCCGGCGCCAGCCCGCCACAGTCGGCCGGAGCTCTCGGNCTGGGCTGTGTCCCAGGCCGGGCTGAGCCGCGTCCCGGGCCGGGCTCCCCGCACCTGCCGCGCCCGGCCGGCCGCGCCGCCAGCGAGCCGCTGGCCCATGGAGTACAGGGGTGGCAGCTCCCAGAGCTGAGCGCTGCGGGCAGCACCGACCAACATGCTCTCCTGTAAAGCAACGTTTTAAAAGCCAGGTTCCTAACTAGAAAGATGCAAAACCGTAATATCCATGAAGATCCTATTACCTAGGAAGAATTTGACATTTTGCTGCGAATGCTGTGTTGGGATTGATTTATCCTTGGAGTGTTCTGCACGGCTGGCAAAGAATAATGTTCCAAAATCGGTCCATCTCCCAAGGGGTCCAATTTTTCTTCCTGGGTGTCAGCGAGCCCTGACTCACTACAGTGCAGCTGACAGGGGCTGCCATGCTTGTGGCACACTAAGCAAAAAGCAAAAGACCTAAGGACGACCTTTGAACAACACAAAGGATGGGTATGTTTTTCATGTTATCTTTTTAATTTATAGTTCATAGTTACTGCATAGCCTGTGCTTTAATTACTCCATAGACTTACCTTGATGTGATTTGTTATTGTACTTAAATGGCTTAGGGATTACACCTTTTACCCAACTGTTTTCATTACTTATATCAAGGTATTCTTAAGAGAAAAAAAAAGCTGAGTAAAAAAAAAAACAAACAAGAAAACCAATGTGAAAAGTAGTCGAGTCGAGCTAGGGCTTTGTAAATGACTGTTGAAGTAAAAGATTTTAGCATGATTGAAAGAAATGACTGATGTGTGGGGGGATAACTTTTCTAAGTTGTTTTTATTTCCAGGTTTCAATGTAATTAGGCTACTGAGCGGATCAGCTGTAGCTCTGGTAATAGCCCCTACTGTATTACTGACAATGCTTTCTTCTGCTGAACGAGGATGCCCTAAGGGCTGTAGGTGTGAAGGCAAAATGGTATATTGTGAATCTCAGAAATTGCAGGAGATTCCCTCGAGTATATCTGCTGGTTGTTTAGGTTTGTCCCTTCGATATAACAGCCTCCAAAAACTAAAATACAATCAATTTAAAGGTCTTAATCAACTCACCTGGCTCTATTTAGACCATAACCACATCAGCAATATTGACGAGAATGCTTTCAGTGGAATACGCAGACTAAAAGAGTTGATCTTGAGTTCCAACAGAATCTCCTATTTTCTTAATAATACCTTCAGACCTGTGACAAATCTCCGGAATTTGGATCTGTCATACAATCAGCTGCAGTCTCTGGGATCTGAACAGTTCAGGGGCTTAAGGAAGCTGCTGAGTTTACATTTGCGGTCCAATTCCCTAAGAACCATCCCTGTTCGAATATTCCAAGATTGTAGGAACCTTGAACTGTTGGACCTGGGTTACAATCGCATCCGAAGTTTAGCAAGGAATGTCTTTGCAGGTATGATCAGACTGAAAGAGCTTCATCTGGAGCACAATCAATTTTCTAAGCTCAACCTGGCACTTTTTCCAAGGCTAGTCAGCCTTCAAAACCTTTATTTACAGTGGAATAAAATCAGTGTGATAGGACAAACTATGTCCTGGACCTGGAGCTCATTACAAAGACTTGATTTATCTGGCAATGAAATAGAAGCTTTCAGTGGACCTAGTGTTTTTCAGTGTGTGCCCAATTTACAGCGCCTCAACCTGGATTCAAACAAGCTCACATTTATTGGTCAAGAAATTTTGGATTCTTGGATATCTCTCAATGACATCAGCCTTGCCGGGAATATATGGGAATGCAGCAGAAATATTTGCTCTCTGGTAAACTGGCTTAAAAGTTTTAAAGGACTGAGGGAAAATACAATTATTTGTGCCAGCCCCAAAGAGCTGCAAGGGGTGAATGTTATTGATGCAGTGAAAAACTACAGCATCTGTGGCAAGACTACCACGGAAAGGTTTGAACTAGCACGAGCTCTCCCAAAGCCAACGTTTAAACCAAAACTCACCAGGCCTAAACATGACAGCAAGCCCCCTCTGCCCCCAACTATTGGAGCCACCGAGTCCAGCTCCGAGCCCGAGCACGACACAGAACACATCTCCTTCCATAAAATCATAGCAGGCAGCGTGGCTCTTTTCCTGTCTGTGCTGGTGATCCTGCTGGTGATCTATGTGTCATGGAAGCGTTACCCTGCCAGCATGAAGCAGCTGCAGCAGCGCTCTCTCATGCGAAGGCACAGGAAAAAGAAAAGACAGTCGCTGAAGCAAATGACTCCAAGCACACAGGAATTTTATGTAGATTACAAACCTACCAACACTGAAACCAGTGAGATGCTGCTGAATGGAACAGGACCCTGCACGTATAACAAATCAGGCTCCAGGGAATGCGAGGTATGAACCATTGTGATAAAAGAGCTTTTAAAAGCTGGGAAATAGTGGTGCTTTATTGAACTCTAGGGACTATAAAGGGAACGTTTTTCTCACTTTTCTGGCACAGCTCTTCCATGTCTCTTTTTTGTACATTCATAATACTGGTCATTTTACTCTCATACATAATCAAGTCATTGAAATTTAAATCCCACAATCAATGTGAAGCCTGAGCTCTGGTTTAATACAATACCTATTGTACAAACCCTCTACTGATTTCATTAAAGTCTCTCTTGTTTTTAAATAGAAAACTTCTTTCATAAGTAATCCACTGCACCTGCACCAACTGTGCCTCTGTTTAGGGAGAAAAATGACAACAATGAAAAAAAAAAATCAAACTCAGAGTGTCCCCCTCTGCTTCCCTAACCCCAGTCCTTGCTCTAAAACTCACTTTTTGAACCCAGAACGAAGTAAAGACCCAGGTACTGTAGCATCATATGAATTCTGAGTTGTCTGAGGAGAGAGATGGTGCAGGAACAGCTCTGAAAAAATGCCTGATTGCTGCCCAGCACAAGAGAGACTTAAAAGCCCCCTCAGGACATGAGGTATCACACCAGAGGCAAAGCAGAGGGAAAGCTAGGCTTAATAAAAAATTAAAAATAAAAAGGTACAGTGGGATTTACTGTATTGCATGATAACACAGCGTTTCCAGGGCTGATAGCTAGCAATTGAAACCTGTTTATGTGACTTCATACAAAAGGTGCCAGTGTTTATCCCCACATCCAGTTGCCTTTCAGAAAGTAGTCAAAAGGCATTCATTAGATGAGGAGCAGAAATTCCTTATTGATGCAATTAGAGGAACTCAAATGTGCAGCAGCAAAAGCAAGACCACTTCCTGCACACATTTGTTTCAGCTCTCATTAGGAATTCTCTTTTCAAGACTGTCAAAGGCATTAATGCAGCTGAGGAAACCATTAAAATCTGTCATTTTCTTCCATTTCTTTATTTCTCTATATATTTCTATATATTTTCTTTACTTGCTGGGCTAGGCTTGCTATGGTTGTGTGTTATGTTTTGCACAGTGTCCCTCTAATAACTAAATAAAGCTTCATTATTTAAAATGCCAAACATTGTGCATTTTAGACATACCACAGCTGCAAAGAGCTTTCAGAGAAACCTGGTTACTCACTGATCTGAGAGGAGTGCACCCAAAAATCCTTTTACATAAATCAGTGACAAATTATTTTTCTCTCTCACCAAAACCCTAATGACATTACAGAATTCACAGACACTCAGTTTTAACATCTAGTCATACACCAGTGGTTCTGGGCAAAATACAGATTTGTAACCCAGCTATTCCCTGCCTTCCTTCTCCCCAAATCATGTATTTTGTTGATTGCAGAACAATATAATACCTCCCATATTTGCAAATAAATCATACCTCTTATTCTGATTATCAGGAAGGGAGGGTATGAAATAATACTGCAGCACCTTTATAGAAGCAAGTCAGTAATTTAATGATCTCTATTTTGCAACTTGATTTGGCTTAGTAAACTGCACATCTTCAATCACTTGGGAGGAAATATTTCTACAAAGCAGTTTCACTGCTGCAGCAGATCAGAAAAAGCAAAACCTTAGCAGAAGGTTCTCCTGAATTGTTACTGGAAAAAACCCAATCACAGCCAATCACCTTGAAATATGCTTGATACAATGAAAACAAAGCTAGAAACATCTCTTAAAAGAACTAATACATTTGAAGGGGTTTGGTTTGAGGGTTTTTTCATATAATGAAACCATTCTCATTTTCAAGAACTGTAGTGAGGAAACAGCTGAGGGTGGAAGCTTGAGACTGTACTGAGCTCTGCAACAGAGACCCCATTTCCCTGAGCACAAGGACCCCACACCATTCACAATGCAAGTGCTCGAGACACTTCAGCAGCACAGCAGAGCTGCACCTCACTTGTACCTTGGAAGTTGCTATTAAAAACTCAATACACATTTAATTACCTTAGCTACTAGAGAATTCCGTTTGCTACCAGCAGGTCTTGGTTCTCTCTGTACTGAAGGATTAGAGTTTGCTATAAACTTCATGTTAACAACCATCCCTGTACTTCAGAGGCTTTCATCTCTGCAGTGGTGACTAATATCAGGCACAGCCAAAACACAAGAGATTTGGTCCAAAACATATGGATGTTCATATACACAGACATACACATGTGTGTATGTGTGTACAAATATAAATACATATAAAGACAAAATTCTATTTTGAGATTTAGTTTTAGGAGTGCTAACTGCAATCAGAAAATAATTTCATACTATTACTTTAGAATTTTTGTTATTCAAAAATATTCAATATATCTTCTAAAACTTCTTAATGGACTGTGATTATGAGAGTTGCCTATGACTGAGTTGGACTTCATATGCTTTCTTTTGTGTTTTTTTAATGCCTTGTTCTAAACATAACTACTCAAAAAGAACCAATCCCCAACCTGTTTCAGAAAGTGATAGCTGTAACATCATCACTAGCTCCCTTTGAAAAATATTTAATTATAGGCATGAAAAAGAAACTAATGGCCAATCTACCATTAATCATGGATGGATAACAAAAATGCAGTAAAAATCCAGCATCTGTATTCATGCACAAGCATGCTCAGGTCAACTAATTTATTCCTTGCCTGAAAAACTCCAGCTGCAGGTATTTCCACACACATACCACACACACAGGTCAATGTGTAATTGCTGCCATTGTCACTGGCAATGAAGCCACTGTCTGACCACACAAAAAATATGCCCAGTGTAACTCTGAACCTTCTCGCACAGCCCAAGGCCTGCGAGCCAAGGTGCTAAATCTCACTCTAGTGCCTGTGGCTTAGAAAACATTTTAAACCAGCTCCACAGCACCTTAAAACACATTATGAACCCCCTGCTTTCATCTGGGCAAAACCCACATGAACTCAGTTAAACTGAGCCTCACCACTGTCAAATGAAACACTCCAGAAATGACTTGTTTTGGGTGGCAAGGCCACCAGAGTCATAAATTCTAATAATCTTGTGGGAATGAGTTGGTCTTAGCTGAGCAACTTTTAGTCTCTGTGAAAGGGTGCCCCTCTCCTGAATACAAATGAAGTGCTGAAGCCTCAAAGGTTCCTTTGCTTCTCTCCAGTATCTAAAATCCTGATCTCACTTTGTCTTGGGTTTTGCATAGTTTGGTGCCAGTCTCTCACAAAACTGTTAAAACCTTGCTGGGGTGATGCCAAGGAATCCTCAGAGCATGTCAAAGTAAGAGCCACAGCAGCTATGATGCCTCTCACAAACCTGTGAGCCTTCACACAAGCATTTTAGGCACTCAGTTGAGGAAGGAGATGTGTCTGAGTGACTCCAATGACCTGGCTCTTCCTCAATGGAGCTGATACCACCTATGTATTCCAATTTTAGGAGAGCAGCAATGGGTTTTGAAGGTGTTTGGAGCTTGTTTTGCTGTACATTTTTGGGATTTTTAGTAATTTACTATTCGTTTTATGGAGTCATATATGGTGTCCTGGGGCTACCACTGAAGACCAAGGCTTTTCAAGCTGCAGACAAAGTGCAGGATTCTTCCAGTCCCGTTGTCATTTTCATTGGTTTTGCAGTGTACATTTCTTTTTAAAATGTTGAGACAAATGTTAGGTGGAATCACCAGACTGCTTCACTTTGCTGTAGCACCCCAAAAATTTTAAGGGCAGTCAGGACTTTCTCTGTGAGACACTGTAGAAACACCTTTCAACAATCTCTTAACATTCATTGTTTACAAGGGAGATATCATGGCAAACAGACACTACGGATTTGAGGTAACTTGGATCCCACAGCAGCTGAGTACTGCAAGTGTAATCCAGTCCCCTCACACCAAGACATCCTCCTCACCAGTGGATTAACTGGCCTCTGAGCAACCTAGCTCTTGGAATATTCAAGTGCTATTGCAGAGTAATAAACCCCACAGAATGCACATCTTTGGAAAAACAAAATAACTGATGTACTAAGCAAATTTGAGGAGACTGGTAATGTTCATTCACTGTGTTGAGATTACCTCCAGCATCTGCAGAGTAAGAGAATAATAATGAGAACAAGTGGCTTGAGTATAATGACTGCAAGCTTCTCTGCTGGCTGGTTTTCATGACTCACTCTCTGCACTTCCACAGTCATCACAGCTGAGGGTTTGGCAATGCTCTCTTTTTTTATTACTATGAAATGGTGAACCTTGATATAAAACTCAATTGCAAAATGAACATGAATGTACAATATTCCTGCAAATACAATTAGAAATTTTCAGTTTGCTGCAAGCAAATGGTCTTTGCTGTCAGCCCTCAACGCTAGATAAATATTCCATGGATGAATTTCTGTGGAACAATAGTGACATCCAGTGGGTAGGGAGCTTAATCACAGGTATCTCCTGCATGTATCAATTCACAGAGATGTGTTTGCCTTTTCCCTTTGCATCCTTCTGTATCACAGGGCAGAAACATCAGAGCCTTGCAGCATACTGAGTACTCAGCTGGATCTGTGTACAGGAGCCATAACCTGAATGCAGTGGATACATGGAGAAAATAAGAGTAGATGAAAGCTGGCAGGAAATGGTCTATCCAGTGTGTAAGTCACTACTGCCAGCAAAAGGCAAGGAGCACACAAGGAAGCAAGGGTAGGAGCTCTAACAAGTTCATGGCCACTGATTTAGAGCTTATAATTTAAAAAACACCACTTTACTAGACTAGAAAATAGACTCAGGCCACAAACAACTCATTCAACTTCTTTAAAACAGAAGACTAAAAAAATTAATTTTTTTAGTTTATTTTTATAATAATGAGAGAAATATATTATTAGACAGATATTATTAGACATCAAAAGGAAAGGGAATTCACCACCTGGGAACAAGTCAGAGTAAGAGCTTCCTCTCAAAAACACACAATGTCCAAAGAGACAAGAAACAAACAAGAGTAGAGTCACACAATGGGAAACATGACATGAATATGCAGCATATTTGCTCGGGCAAAACCTATGGTACATTTTGCTGCAACTATATTAGGTCTCAGGAAGTCTGTGCCAGTGTTACTGGTATGATTTTAAACCACAGTGAAGGAGGTAAGACAATGAAGTCAGGATTACAGCTCTGTTGGTAAGATTCACATTTCATTGGCCCTGAGAAGGTGCATAGGAACTCCTTTCACTCCACACTGGAGGAAATACAGTTGTAATTCTAACTTTTGATGGGTTTAGGTGCATTGGGAGGTCACCTATCAGTCCGTGCTCTGGTGCCTTGCTTTCCACTCCAAGCGAGGCTTTTGAGAGCGGGTGTCACCAGAGTGGGACAGAATGTGACTGTGATGGGATTGGCAGGGTCACAGCCAAACTCTTCTGGCATCACCACCAACAGAACACAGGAGGACACACAAGCAGTAAAAAGTGACTGAGCTCAACAGCAATGAACAGATCACCAAGGAGGTCAGAAAAAGGATTTTATCCAAGACCCTTTGGGACAATTAGCTGTGAGCTGATGGCCAACGTTTTACCTACCAGAGAATCTGCAAATCTCATTTAGAATGAGCACAAACATCATAAAAGCAAGAATGAAAAAAGATTTGCAAGTAGGCACTATCTTTTTATTCAGCCAATCCATCATAGAAATCACATCTCCCTACAAGTCTTGTCTTGCTCACACTGTTAAACTATAATGACCCCAGCACTGGCATTCTAATGTAAGAGTAAGCATTGCTTACTGAGAAGGGACAAAAGGGCAGTTAATTCCTATTTATTAACTTCTTCCTAAAGAGCTTAATAACCTACTGATGTTATTACAGGAAATATTATATATTCATGTGAAAAATCACGAGTTTAAGATTCTTCATCACTGAAATCAACCAAACTCTTTAACAAAACAAAAAAATAATTTCATTCTTTACTTACAGTTTGTTACTGTTTCCCACAAAATTCTTTGGTTTGCCAAAAAGCAACTGAATGACTGGAGGTGTAATCTTGAAAAAAAGTTCTCCAAAAACCCCTCACATGTGTCATCTTAGCCACTAATGCCATTCCCTTCCTGTGTTCGTGGCCAGCCCGTGTGTCACAGTTTACACTCCTGCCTCGAGGCTGAATTTCTATTTCTCCACCACCAGCACTGAGACCATGTATGACTTCATAATTACACTTTAACCTTGCTAATTTCCCGAGCGTTTTGTGACAGCCAGAGCCTACTAATACATCACGAGGACGTGTGAAAACCAAAATACCTTAATTACTCACCTGCGTACCCACCAAACCAGGACAGAAGTGCATTCCAAAGTTTAGTGGTTCACTGCACCAGAGAGGAAATCATCTGCTCAGTTCTGTGTGCAAATCCTTTTCCTCCCCAAAGGAACAAACCCACTAACTAGCTAGGTCAGTCTCTCAGGACCCTCATTCCTTAGTGCCAAAAGAAAGCAAACCTAACTGCAGTGACAGTGGCAGCAGCCTGCAGAAGCTGCCACCATGCACTCAGCCTTTATTAGTTATTGTCACCTGAAATCCAGCAGTACCCCCTATACCTGCCAAGCATTATCCTGGCACTCTATCCCACAGTGTGGTGTATTAATTGTAAGAAAACACTGCATTTTCATGGGCACTTCTGTTCATGTCCATAATTATACTGAGAGATGGAAAAAGAAAAAAACTCAGGGAAAGGACTGCATGTGGCTCACAGCACTAGTAAAAAGTCAGGAAGGGTCACTCAGCTTTCCCAGAACTTAAGAAGCTGGATTTAAAAGATACAAAATGATGGACAGATACATAGCAAGACAAAAATGGAATGTCAAATAAACATTTCTGCATCTCTTAGAAGTATTTTAAATATCTATTTTAAAAAAAAATTTCTCTTGTCAGGTTCTGGGCATGTTTGGACATCAAATAAAAATGTTCTCTTTTCTTTCACACCTTACTAAATGAAAGGAAGAAAATACCTTCCTATAATGTAAGACATTCTTTCCAAAGCTGCAGGACTGAGCTGGTATTGGGAAATATCTAAACATATTCCATTTAATTATTTTATTGTTTCTTACACAATTATTTACAGCACCTGTAGAAATGGTTAAGATGCTGCTAAAAAGTAACATGTACATTATTCTAGCTGAGCACATGCTCCTGGCATGTGCTTCATGGCAAATCCTAGGTTATGCTGTTGGCTCTTACATGTGCCCTTCATGGTCAGGAACAACCTACTGAACGTTTGAATGCCAGTCCTTTAACCAGTGTTAGAATAAATAGCACTGTAGAATTCATGGTTCTGATTTTTTTGGGCACTTGTCTTTTCCAGTTCCCTAAAGCTGCAAAACTCACAGACTTCAAACTAATGCAATGAGATTACCATCCCCTTCCTGGTTCAGCTGTAACTCAGGAGAAAAGGTGCACCAAACATTCCAAGGTGCAAGCCAGGATCTCTGGTGAAAGCTGGGCATCCCAACTGCCTTGGTAGTTCTTCCCTTCACTGCCCTCAAGATTACAAACAGCTGTAGGAGCAGGAGCTGTGAAGACTGAACACGTGTTTTGCTCCAGCATTGACAATAAGCAATAGTAACACATTAGTCATACAAATCCACTGAAAACGCAACCATCATAAATGGATTTTCTGTTCCAAACCCACAGACTTCATAATGTATATTCTAGCATACACATCGTTTCTTGTTTGCTTTTCTTTGTTAAACACATTGTTTAACATTGCAGAAGCATCTATTTGGCCTGTGCTAAGTTATGCAAAAGCTGCAGGTGATAAAAGTAGGAAAAGGGAACACAGTTTACAAAAAGCAACTCACCAGTCAAAGAGAAGAGACACTTCTCAAGGAGTCAAAGAGAAAACCACTTCAGACTCTATCTTAATGAGTATGCTGTAGCTCTTTTTTCTATAGTCTCCTATAGATTATCCTGTTTATTTTAAAACAGACTGCAGCAAAGGTTTTCAAACCAAATTCAAATGGGAATTTAAGCACCCAAATCTCACCCACTTGTTGCACCAGTCGAACACTTAACCCTTGCGACATAACATTATCTCCTCTCTATTTCTCCTCTGAACTGGACATTTGAACAAGACTCAGGGGTCTACAAAGTGCTCTGGCCAGCTCCATGGAGCTTCTCTAAAAAATTACCTCTCCAGAGATGTTGGCCAGTTCTCTTGCCAGGGAAAGGGAGCAGTTGTACCTCAGTGAGGTGCAGCTGGAGCAGACCTCAGTACCTCAGCAGCACTGGCAGGGCTGTGTGTTGGAAAAGGGTGTTTCCTGGGGAGCTGCCTTCTGACTTACTGCACCAAGGACTGACACTAATTCCTGGCACACAGTTACTTTGAACTCACCTCAAGAAATAATTAACGATGGTTCACTTTAAAAAACAGCTACAGATTCTCAAGTCTGTTGGGTTTTTTAGCCAGAAGAGTTTATTCCCCACATTCCCCACTAATAACAATCATAGTAATCTTACACAAAAATATTTAGCCAAAGTATGAGAAAAGGATCATCTCTTCTTCTTCAAAAAAGAGTAACATCAAATAACCATTCCAGCACATCAGAGCTCTGGTAGCAGTGCACTATTACTTGCAATCTGACACTTTCAGATCCCAGCATTAGCCTTGCAGCCACCTGCGATGTGAGTCATATCCTCAGAGCAGTGCAGCTTCATCCCACCCTGCTTTCTCCTGAAACACCATCGGCTACCCAGACACATCCCCAGTGCACATCACAGCAATTCCAATTCAGAAATTCATTCCATGTGCTCTCACGGCTGTGACTCACAGTGCAATACACAGGATCCCTCCAGACGGGGATGGAAACCCATCTCTGAACTGCTCCTGAGGCTACTTGTACCCAGCACGAGCAGACTCTCTGCTTTGGGGACTAAATGTTTAGTTGTCCCTACTTTAATTTATCTTTAACAACAGTTCCTGGTTACATTACTGATACAAAATGTGGGCCTGCAGCAAAACCCAGTGATGTTATTACATGAGTTCAGGAGCTCCAATTACCAGACAGAAACTTGTCCTTCATTAAAGAACAGATTTACTCCAAGCACACGTGATACTGGACAACATCTCCAACCCATCCCTGCAGATGCTGGCAGCACAAACAAGTGCTTCATTTTGTTAGGGGGCAAGTCACAATGGCAGAAGATGTGAGGGAAAACATTCCAGATGAGAATCCTGAACACTGAGTCAGGCTGAGCAGAAAGCAGTAACACTGCAGGAAAAGGGAGTGCGAGTGCAGTGCAGCTGCCCTCAGTTTGCAGGTACTGAAGTCCAGCAGTTTCCATGGAGGTCTGCATTTATGACAGCTCAGTAAAGCACAGGAACTTCAGCAGTTATGCACAATTCCTTGTTACCCAAAGGATAGTTTGTCTGTAGCCATAGCACAGAATGGTAAGTCCTGATGTGCAAGAGCAGTATAAAATAATTTGAAATCATAACCTAATGGATTGCACTGCCAAATCTGAAAGCATGTTAGATTTGGACTGGATCAATATCATAAATTAAAAACATCTATATATCAGTAATATTAATAAAATGTGTTTTAACAAAGCCACAGATCTACTGATATGTATGCTTTGGCTTCACATATAGACTGACATGGCAAATTCTAAATTTAACCAAGCCAATTTCTTTTAAAGCCTCATCACACTAATTACATCCATCAAGTGTGTAAAATACATTTTGTCAGCTAAGAACAGAAGACTTAAATTAAATGTAAATCCTTACTCAGCACTTGAAGCTGTTAATGGCTCGAAGTCGTTAATGAGATGATGAAAAGAAAATGCTCCTGCAGACTCTGTAGTGAGAATTTATTACAAGTACTCACTGCTTCCATCCAGTTCATATTCTGAGAGTGTCCCACATTTATGTCAACACTCCAGTATCAACAGAGAAAGATATCAAAAGAATCTTGTTTGCTTCTAAATGTGCTCATGTACATATCTGGGGCTTGACAGGCATTTCCAAGAGAGATGGATGCCCTTCTTCCCTAACCCAGAGGCTCCCAGAAGAGCTGGTGAAAAGGCCTGAAGTAGAGGATACTGTCAGAATGGTATTTTAGCTTAACTTTCTGGCATTCTAATTCATCAAACAGTGTGAACACTAATGGCTGACTGCACAGCATGCCTGGGCTTAGGTATTTTTATAATGAATTTTGATAGATCCCCTATTAGAATAAGCTCAGAAGAGCATTGGGAAGAGATTTACAGAACTAAGGATGAACTACTGCAGGATGGGGGAGGACATGAGAGTTAACGGAATATATCCCTTTTATCCAAAACTTGCAAATTTAATTCCAATTTAGCAACATCAGGATTTATGAATTTTCATCCTTTTCACAGACTACAGGATTTCTTGTCTCTGCCTATAACCTTAAGGAGGGTTATTAAGGGAATTTCCCAATAGCAGAAAACCCCTAGATCAGGATTTGTTCTCACTGAAAGGAAAAATATCATTAGTTTGTTTTCTTTTTTAGATTTCTCTCTTCCAGCCCACTCCCTCTCTTTCCTTCAGTCTGAGCTCCTCTGCTCTCCTGATTAGCTGCTTCACAGAAGGAAAAGGAAAATCCAAGAGCTACATTTAAGTGTGCCAGATGACCTTGTATTTCTACTGAGTTGTGCCCCTGCAAAGCCTTGCTTACAACCTCAGCTCCAGCAGCAAGTGATCTTCCAGGAACAAAGAAATGTTAGAGACATTTTCACAATAGTTTTAAATTGCTTCCCCCAGTAGAGAAGACTCATTGATCAGAGTAAATAAAATGAGGTGCAGGGAAGTGATTCATGCTCAAACACTACCCAAAAAAAAAAAAAAAAAAAAGGCAGTCTGGAATATTTGTACCCTCTGCAGGAACCCTATCCCATCAACTTTGAGTGAAAATTAACATAATGTTCGAAAATTATTATGCATGAGGAAACAAAAGCTATCTCAAATGATGGCCTTGCTGTAACAGGATGCTGATTAGCTACAGAAAATGGAATTTTTGGTATCATTGCTTTATTGGGTCACTATATGGATGTGACAGACAAGACACTTCCCTACACTGCAACAAGGAAGCAGATTTGCCGAAGGTTAATTCCACACTAGCTTAATTATTAATTAATCTCTCCCAAATGGATTTTTTTTAATGTACTTAAAAAGGCCTTTGCAAATAGCAGTGCTCTGTGTATCGACAGGCCAGTTTTGCAGGCAGGCAGGGCTGCTGCAGTGTACAGCCAGCATTCCTTGGGCTGATGGCTTCATTAAAATGCGTGGTTATAACAGGCTCTTAGAACTGCAGCTGAATAACCCATGGTCCCTTTTCCTCAGTACCACAGAGCACTTCGTGTCTATTTAATAGGGCTGTTTCAGGATTTAATCAAAGATTTACAATCTACACCCTGGAACAAGGAGTCTTCCCCTTTTTAAAAGGTTTCAAATAAAACACTCATTTTTTGAGAGATTCCTTCTGAATATCTGTGGCCTGTGCCCCTTACCTGCACCTTCTTTCAATTTAATGCCTATTTTATACAATGTAATGCTTCCTCTTCCACTTCTCAGCATGCCCAACACAAAGAAAACACAGAGACTGTCACATGTTCTTTCTAGCATTAATCTCTAAGTCCAATTTTGTTGAATGAATTAACAGCTTTGAAGGAGGAGAGTAACCAGTGGAGTGCAGGAGCTGATGGAAAACCTGTGCCAGGCAGTAGCTGGAGCAGGACTGAAATTCTGTGGAAATGCACCTGCTATGGAGCATTTGCTAACACACTGCAGTGGTGCTGCATGCTAATGTCAGTAAGAGGGGGTTTGCCAATCCATGAGGATGCACAGGCATTAAGCTGTTTGGAAAACAGCCTGGAATGAAGGAATGCCTCAAAGTCGATCACTCAAAATTACTTGAAAACACAGCCCCTCCCTATTCCTGTCATACATTATAAAAATCACTGTGATAATTACAAAGCTCATTTAGCCAGTAATGGCAAAACACGTGGACAGACACCTGAAACTTCCTCACCTTCAGTTCAGTTTCAGCTCTGACTGTACCTGAGTCAGTTCCTTCCCATTTTGGAGCAGTTGATCATGCCCTCAGATCATTTGTGACAGTACTTTAAAATGATCCTCTATTTCTAGGCCAGGTTGGATAGGGCTGTGAGCAACCTGGTCCGGTGGATAGCGTCCCTTGCCCATGGCAGGAGAGTGGAAGGAGATGGTCTTCAAGGTCCTTTCCATCCCAACCCATTCTGTGACTCTCTGATTCAAACCCCTACCTCAAGACCTCTGGTCAAACACCTTCACTAGGCTGGTCTGTACTGGAAGTCTCCAGTAAGCTGGTAACTCCTGCATCCTTCTGAAAAAGGTTACACATTAGGTCTCATCTGCTTTACATTTACCTGTCCAATGTGCCTCCTCCCCAAATGCCTGAAGAGAAGCTGTTCTCTAAAGCCAGATTTTCCTTTCCAACAGGCAAATTCATTAGAGCTCCTTTTGCAGCTTGCAATAGGGTATTGGCAGAACCCTACTGAAAGGGTGTTCAGGGCAGTCCAACAACAGCCAACACCTTTACATTCTTTGTACGCCTCTGAAGCAACACAGGTCAGTGAGGAATCACTGCACATGTCCCTTCTGCTGGTTTCATTCTGTTTAAGAGCTTGTCTAATGGACAAACAGTGCCTGTCCCAGGGTCTCCAAAAGCAGTTTCCCCAGGTTACTGTCGGTGCAGGTGTGTTGTTTTTTAGGAAGTGTTGTTTTGCTTGACACTACTAACACTAACTGTAAGAATAACAATATATAACTGCCTTATGCTTTCCTATTCTGTTAGTGTTCCACACATCAAAGCTTGCAGAGCCTGTGGGAAAGAAGCCAGTGACCATTAACCTTCACTTTATTTTACGCTTTTATAATTTTAGGAGTTTAGTTTCAGGCTTGCAGCCGTCAGGGCTGCAGAGTTGAGACTGGAGTAAAATACAGCAAAGCAGCAAATGTCTAGCCTAAGCTGAAAGAGCTTTTCCTGAGTCCCCATGTCATTTCTCCCAGTCCTAATGCAAAATTTATTTCAAGGGATTTAACAGTTTTTTTCTCTAGTTGGAGTAAATGCACCAGAAATGGTTTCTGCTTTTCTAACAAAGAAATACCTCCTGGACTGATAGTGGCCAGTTCAGTAAGTTCCCAAGAAGTCACACTGAGTAGGCAACACCTGACTGCCTTTCAAACCCTGAATTTCTTGTCAGTGGACAAGATGAATCGGGGCTGGAGGGATGGTTAGGACAGCACGTTTCTCTCTTTGTTTCTACCACCCACATGAATCCAGCAGAAAACCCTATTATTAAAAAGCAGGAAATCCCTCTTGTACCTTTGTGTTCTCCTTTTCTTCCACTCAGATTGGTCCACTGAAACTCAAGACAAGGGTTGAGTTTTCCAAAGGGTAAGCGTCCCACAAAATCCCAAGAGAAAGCTTAGTGAGAACACACTGGTCCAAAGACTTGGCGGGTATGGTTACCATAAAGTCACGAGGGTGTTTCAGAAAGTTTACCCTTCATACATCATTCACTCATCAGAGCATTCCCAAAGGTGAGCTGAATTCCTCTCAAGATTCCCATGTGCTGCAGTTTGTACATCACTGGCACGAAAGTAGGACAGTGGTGTCATGCTGACAAGAGGCCTTAGCACTTAACAATTTCCTCACTAAATAAGCCTGACTTGTGATGACTGCAACAAATCCACTCTCCTCAGCACAGCCTTCCAGCACAGCCTTCCCTTCCCAGCACAGAGCAGCTGAGTGTGCCCTTCCCACAGCACCCAGCCCGCTCCGAACGGCACCGGGGCCTGGCTGCAGAGGCTGGGACCCAGCGCTGCTGCTGCTGAGGAGCAGGACCAGGAACACAAACAGCTGCACTTCTCTTACACCCTCCCACACATGCATTACACTAAGGAGACGTACAGCATTATTCCTGTTAAAATCGGGGCCCCTTATCCAACTTACAGAATCTTTTTGTTTAAAATTTATATAATTTGAAGACTGCACAAGGTAAAAGGTAAGGCAGCACTGCAGAGAAGGATGATTTCATCATAAACAGCTCTTTTTGCATTCTACTTTTCAAAGGCTTGACTGATTAAGTAATAGCCAGTAGTTCCTATTACACAGAAAAACTGTAGGAGAGAGCCAGCAGGCCACTCTGTGCAGTGGAAAGGAAGGTGGCTCCATTGATTCTTTGTGTGTCCTACAAATCAGGGTCAGGGAGTTCAGGCCATCTTGACCTGTAGGTGAAAAACAGATAATAACACACTTCGTGTCTTGTCCCAAATTGTCCTTGGGGAAAAAAACTTTGAGCCAACACACAGTGTCAGAAGGGTTGGGTTTTTCTGAGTTCGCAGGCTGCTGGCTCTCAGTGGTGAATTCTGTAAGCCTTGTATCACCCTGTGGTTCCTGCTCTGGGGGGAAGGCCTGGCAAAGGCTGCCGGCAGCGTTCCCACTGCTGCACGAGCTGCTGCTGAGGCAGGGCACTGCCCACCAGCTCTCATTCCTCCCAAACCACAGCAGGCCAAAAGCCACCAAATTATTTTCACTTTTCCTAGTCAAGTCAGTTCCCTGGTGAGCCAAATATCTGTTGTGAACTTTGCTAACCTTTGTATTTGTTTATGTTCTTGGAAGTTAGTAGATGGGGACATAAAGATTTCTTTTAAGTTATATCCTCTGTAGGAATTCTACGTCTCTTTCATTGCTTTGCTTGGTGTATGCAGAAATCAAAGCCATCAGTCTGGAAAATATTTTCCTTACTTGGAGTTTTAGTATCAAATATGGAAAAAACCCATTTAATTAGAGTTTTAGTATCAAAAAAACTATTTAATTTTCCAGAAATTCCAAACTGGGAATAAACAGCTCATCAAGTCAGTTATCTATCAATTAATAAATTAAATATTGTAACATTCCTCCTCAACTGCTTCAACAATAGAATTAATTAGTTCTAATTAGAAATAAATGTCACTCCTGAAAGTATCTTAACATCAAAAAATGTTGAAGCACCTTTCATTAGAGTGTCTTGAAGCACTTAGCAAGGCATTATTAATGCCATTCCTACAGACAAGGCACCTCATGTGAGGTCCTTTCAGGCCACGGCAGCACTGGGAGCAGATGCTCAGCCTCCCACAGCCATGACTTTACTGATTGTTTTCTTACTCACAAAGGAAGTGGAAGCTGGGTGGGAGACATGAGTCAGGTGAAGTGAGAGCACAGCACTATGCAGCAGCAAGGGAGCAACCCCAGACACCCCCCACCCAAATTTAGAAAGGTACAGAATTTCCTAAACTAAAATATAACCTTAATCCCATAATAGCACACTTTCACAAACGTTGCTTGAAACCTATAGCCTGTCAAGCCATAAAATACCACTACCCAGTGTTGCAATCACCACGTAGCCTGCTGTGGTTTGGCAGGCTCTCCTCCTACAGTGTCAAATATAAATCAGATGATGGTGGCCTGCAGAACTTCAGGGAAATGTAATGTCTGACAGCAGAGCAACACTGCGTGGAAAAGTACTGTATCACCTCCAACAAAATAAACAAACCAGAACTCTCACAAGATTCATACCAGCAATTATCACCACCGTAATAAACAGAGGGTGCCATTTTGCTAGTTTTAAAAGGTTTGTTCCATTTGGTGAATTATGGCTGGTTTTTCTAAAGCGGCTCCTAATCTGATTGCTCAGAGATTTATGTACAGTCACAAGATTGGAAAATTATTATTGGGACTGTCTATTCAGATGAGAACTTTCTGAAAACTGAGATAAGGACTAAAATCAGATTTTCTACTTCTCATTTAACAGTCTATTTTTAATAAGCTTTTAAATTGATGTCAGTGGAAATAATAACTTCATATTCATAGTGCCAGACAAAATTCAGTTTCATTGCTAACCATATTTGTCCTTCCCAGCATGACTTACCAAAAGCATACTGATGCTGTGGTAATCATTCAAAAAAACCCCAGCCTTAAAACACAAACCACTTTTACTGCAGCGTTTGTATCAGCACCCGCAGCACTGGTGCAGCACTGACCACACCTGCCTATGACAAACTGGTGAAATGCAGCTGAAATAAGACAAGCAGTGACCCACCTGCTAATGATCACATACCACTGCACTCCACCACTAAAAACACCTATGGAAATGAAAGATGTGTCCAAAACTGGACTACACCAAGGAATGTGCTACCCCACCCTGTATCCCACATCCTCCACAGCAGCAGGAGCTCAGGAGAGTTCTCTTACACTCACAGAGAGGGTCGAACTGCCAAAGGCTGCTTTTCCCCATAACAGCATGTGAGGAAGGGATATAAATTGTGTTTTACAGGTTGAAAATTCTGATCCAACTTCTGGTGACCCCATTAGCATCACCAAGGAGTCGGAATACTAATGAGAAATGGCCCTGGAGAAACGCAGAATCAAACCAGAAGAGATGCCAACAGGAAAATTGTTTTCATTCCATTGTGCCTCTGTTTGAAAAGCTCAGATCACGATGATGCATGATACAATAACCCACCTTGACTGCAAGGATGCATTTGCATAAGCACAGACAACTGCAACACCTCATAAAGGAAGAAATCTATACACAGGGCATTGAATTGTTTGTGCTTTCTCCTGAACCGAAGACATCGCAATCACAGTAGGAAATGTCATATTAAACATGCCTAGCAGGCTTTCTAACTGGGAGTAACCCGTGTATAACAAGTAGAAACAAATACTTAACAAAAAAAACAAAAGAAGAAAGACAGCATACAATAGTTAGAAAATGATGTCTGAGCCCTTAACATATCCCTGCAGGAATGTGGATCACATATTATACTTTAAATAACACACTTGTAAGTGTTCTCATTATATACTTAGAAATGAAATCTTTTTATACAGAATTTCTACTAAAACCTTAATATCACTGAGGTCTGGCAGCAAGTTCTACAGATGAATTATGGACTGTGAATAAAAAGATTTTAATAAGCCATTTTAAAATCAATTCCCTGTCCCTTGAATCAAATGCTCCTAAACATTTTCTCCAGCAAACTCTAAACCATTTCTCTTTCAACTCATCTTCCTTGATAACATATAATTAGAACTGACCATAGACTCAAGAATAAAAGGTAAAATATTTACACACAGGCATTATTAACATACTCTTAACAAGCCTTTTGAACTGTGTCCAGAAGGACACAACATTCTCTTTTTTCACTCCTAACCCTTTGCTTAAATACTAACAGCAGATGTCTATAGTTAAAATCATTCCTACCATTGCCAACAGGTAATACTTCACATTTGTGAATTGATTTTGCTTGGTATGCTTGTACTCATTCACGTAGCTTTGCCGAGTTCTGGAAGGTCCTGCTTGTATTCCCACATTTGACTGACCCAAACAATTTATATTATCTGCCCATTTTGCCATTTTGCTTTTCACAGAGACTTCAACTTGCAGCACATGAATCTAATCCAGTACCTGAGGGCTCCCCGCTGTTAACCTTTTGCCATGTGGAAAATTGACACCTCATTCCTCCTCTGTTTTCTGTCTCCAGACAGTTCCTACCACAGAAGAGTAGTTCCCCTTTCACTTCAGCAATGTTTCGCTTCCTAAATAGCCTCTTATGATGAATGCTAGCAAAGGCTGTCTGAGTCCAATAAATTCTGTCACTGTGCTCTTCTTTCCCCTGGCAGACAGCACTGATTAGCTGTTGTGGTAGAGCTGCTCTAGAAAGAAAATATTTTCTGGGCTGGTGCTACTTGAAAGCACCTAGGACAGCAGTAGTTACCACCCCCATTTACCACAGCTCCTTGACATGGCATTTAGGAGACTGATAAACAGCAGCTCTGTGCAGTAGTTCAAGTATCTCCTGTACCATCTCCCAGGAAACATTTCCGGACTTCCCAGCAGTGGTTCTGAATTTCTCTCTAGGGCAAGTTCAGGTAGCTCCCACAATGGTATCCTTAATTTAGCTGTTTTCTGATTTAATTACACTTAGTGCTAGTTTACAACGGGACATGCTCCTGTTGGGCTAGAGGTACCACAAAGCACAAAGGCTTTGCAGGGTGTAAGGATCCAGCTGCCCTCCTCAGCCACCCGCTCTGGATTCAATCTCGTGGGGTTTCTCACAAAGCTATCACTCTGCGGGCAGAATGCAGTCAGCAGCTCTTTCACTTTCCCTTCAGAAAGCAGTGAGATGAATATAAAAATCAAGACTTATTATGCTACAAACCACCATTCAGTAATGGGAATACTGAATGTAGAATTAAATGTGATTAGGGTCTTACTGACGTACAGTGCAAAAGTGTGTAAATTGCATAAATTAAAACCTATTTGTTTGCACTTGGCAAATGGAAGTGCGTGTAATACTAGACACAAACAGCATGTAAGTTTACAAGCATAGCAAATGTTCAGATAAAGGCACAGTCACTTCAAGTAATGTCTGTTATTCTAACAATCCATGCATGAATGCCTCCATAGTACACTAAAAAGAGAAGAAAAGTAACATTATGTGAAGTATTTGGTTATAAAACACATATGAGATCAGTCTTTTTTTTTTTTACCCTATTAGAACACCATCTTACAAAAACTAATACTGTCTCATCTGAGCTATTTTTCCCCTAAAAAGACAACTGGCCTCTTTATCCCACAAGTAAATACACCACAGATTAACACACACTAAGTAAACATATTCTTATACACCCTACATATATAAACCCAGGAGCCACTGCTTATTAACCACAATAATCAAATTCCATTAAATGGTATCCCTAGGTATTTTCCTGCCACTATAATCCAAACAGAACTTCTTGGAATGCTGCACCACTAAAAGACACCGGCCCGTGTGCTCACAGCTGGGCCACCAAACCCTGCCCTGAGCACCTTCACTGCTGTTCCAGAGGTGTGTAGTGCCCTGAGGGGGGAGGGGCAGAAAGGGCTGGCAGCCACACTGACCTCCATGGGAACAAACTCTTCCCTGAATTACGAAGGGTCTATTGTCAACCACTAATATAAATCCACAAATGAGACACGGTATCATCTTAGTGACATGAATTGTCCTGCTTCATTCCATCAAACGGAATGAGGGGATGGATGTTCCTGAAGCAAAATTTAGATGACTATTTCATTAGGGGTTTTCTTTTTAAGGCTCGGTTTTCCATTGGCAATTTCCCTTTAGGTGGCTAGAACAGGGGTTTCAAAGTTTAGCTTTGGTTTGAACATTGTCAATGTATGTTTTCCCTTCACAGTTCCATGCAGTGGTCATTCCTAATGTACTTCATTATCTGTATATCTAGAAAAGGCATACCCTGCCAGCATACAAAGCCATTATAACACACCTGTGGGGAGAAGCTTCAGAAAACTGCCTGATGTGTAAAAGCAGAAATACAGCAATTTTCACAGTAATAAAATGCTGGCCTTTATTTACAAAGAAATAGAGCAATATCTATATTGCAGGTGCTACCAGAGCAGGGGTTATTTCTACTTTCTGTATTAAACTTAAGCAAACAAAATTTAAATGAAAAACCATTTGCAACTAGGTTACAGAAATTTTAATGTAATGTGGGATATTGTGAGTTCATTGCCTGCTATTATCAGATCAGGATTAGGTGTATTTGTGCTAAGGCTGTCCTTACAGCCCTCTGGAAGGTTTAATATTCTTTCATTTCTGTAATAAATCAGCTATTCTCTGCTTGCACATCAAATGTTACATATTTGTAAAACAGCATCCAGTGGAGAGAGACAGGAGGGGATGTGACATAGGAGTCCAAACTCTGCTGTTGCTCAAAATCCCAATTTATTATACAGCTTTAGGCATCTCACTGCAAAAGTAACATTTGCTTGCATTATTCTCTCCATGATACATTATTGACAGTAACAGTTACCATTATTTTGGGAAGTGATTTGGACAAGCTTCCAGAGCAAAGCAGCATGGAAAAACATTTTACCCTAATTGTTCAGGGCTTATCCTTCACTAGCCAGTGCAGCATGCTCTTTCCTCACTAAAAATACTGCAGTTCCCACTTGTCCTTGTATCACTTGCCTTGTATTTCTAAAGTGAAACCAGAATAGTACTGAAAAATTTATCATATGCTGTCAACAAACAGCATTCCTCACAAGGGCCATGGCCTTTTACAGGTTTCAGGGTAAGTCTTCAGCCTCAGCATCTGCAGCTAAACTCAAAATCCATCACAAAAAAATATTATCTAATACTGACTCTGGAACAGATTTAAGCTGCCAAGTGAAACTCATTAATTTGAGCCACCCACTCCCATAACATAAATCCATAATAAAGCACAGACACTCATCAGTCTGCCTGCAAAATTCATCTGAGTACTGACACTTGTAAAACAAGCAGAGAACCCCCAGAGGAAGATACACACTAGGTGAGACTTTATGTCTCCTTTTCCTCATCTGTCCACAGGCCCAAGGACAGAGGATGCATTGGCAAAAGTCAGAGGTGAAGCTGTGTTTTCCAAAAGAGGCAGAAGACACAAAAACCCTAGCCAAATAAATATGTGTTTCTATACAAATGCTGAGAAGGTTAAAAAAGGGATGCGTAGACTAGAAAACCTACTTGGAAGTATGTTTTGAAGAATATCAAACACTTGGAGGAAAGAGATAATTATCGGTACTTCAGTATCTGGATAAAGGATAAAAAAAAATGCAGTATCTCATGTCAGTACAGGAATCATGTTAAGAAACTGTATCACAAATATCTTAGAATCAAATCAGAGCTTGGTGAAACATACCAACAAATAAAATAGAATCTCTGCGAAAATCTAAGTCCATGTCCAATACAGGAAAACTATATTATTAAGGACAATCTAATCTTTTTCATTTGAGAAGAGCAACCCTGTTGTGCCCAGAGAAACTGGAATGATTGCTAGCACAGGAAAACAGCAGTAATGGTAGGGTTTAGTTATTTCAGACATGCTGTGTAACAAATGTGATCTGTAGATTGTACTTCAGGGAGTGACTCGTAGGGAACCCACTAAAAAAAGCCACCTTGTGACACAGCCACAGCAGTGTCGAGGCCCTCATCAAGACTATTACTACCAAGAAGGCAGTCTGTAAGAGAGAAACCCTGACAGAGTAAGATTCAATATCTCTTAAGTAGACAGAATTTTTTTTAAAATTTCCACTTGATTTTAAAAAGGTGATGTAACAAAGTCAAAGCTTGCTAAAATAAACAAAATTTCAAAGGTTAAGTATTGGCAAGTAGGTGAAGGTTATATAAGACAGCATACGAGAAGGTGAGCACACACCACTCACCCCCAAGAACCTTGCTGAAAGGCTAACAGCAAAATTAGCCATTGGGTTGAAACGGCAGGTTAAGAGAGGGTATTAGCAGCAACAGCATCCAAAAAGATCATGGCATATGCATGTACCAGAAAGGAATCCAAACCATGGCAGCTTAGCTGTAAAAAACACAGTATGAGAGGCCGCAAAAGACTTAAAGGACAAAGTTGCAGCATTACAATAATCCTTAACACACCTTCTCCATCATTCCATCAGGAGCAGGATGGCTGCCAAAGTCTGTGGGATCAAGCTGGACCAGCCTCAGAAAACACAGTGACTGTACAAAAACCAGATGAATCTGTTTGCACATTTAGTACAGAAGATCGCTGGGAGGTTTCCACAGACGAAAGGGTGATGCAGCTGAAAATGTGACCAAAAATGAACTGACATTTTATTGCAGAATAAACTGAAATGGTAAACTGTAAGAAGTCACAAGGACCAGCCATAATTCACCCACCAATTCAAAAGAAATTCACGGCTAAAATAATAACCAAATCACTATAATATACATGCTAATACTTCAAAACCTCCCCAGCATCAAAAGAACAAAAGACAGCAAAAATGACACAGCTTCTTTCTAAGAAGCCTTGACCACAGGGACCAGTACAGATAACATCCATCTAATGTGGACTGGTAGGTAGGAGCAATAATAAAGGACCAAAGTAACAGGCAAATGGACAAGTACTGTATCAATTATCCTGGACAAAGGGTTAGGGAGAGCTTTTAGAAGAAAATTCATACCTCACAAAGCTATTGAAACTTCATGTAGGACTAAAATAACAGCTGGGAGAGCTTTACAACTACTTCTTAATTAAAAGATCTAGGAACCTATTAAAATTATATCTGTGGAGAGATTGACTTGTAAAATGTAAAATCAAAATTGGCACACAGAGAGAATAAAATCCATCTTTCTGGACTCTGTATCCCACCTCTCTCACCTGGGATTTTCAAAGGTTAACAGAACTGGGCACCGATGGGTAACTCTTGAAATACTGGAATTGAACATTTTCTGACGTGGTCCTGTGACCAAGTTAGCTCCAGCCATTGCATTACCAACTTCCTCCAAACCACTTTGCTATTTCAAGATAAAATTGATTCCTGGAGTGGTGCTACCTTTCTGCCTGAACACTGTAATTATACAAATCCAAGTAGCTATTCATGAATAAAATAGACACATGGTCTTTCTTTTGCTATGGCTGTTCCCCTACCTTCCAACCCCCTCCAGCCCTGATCCATCCCACTCTGCCAGGTGTTTGACAGCTGACACCATGACAGGCACCTCACACAAATATCCTTCTGAAGTCTACAGTGTGAAAGAAAGTCTCTGGGCAGGGAAAGTCTGTGGCCTCCCCCTTTTCCCAAGCAAAGGGAAGACCGTAGGTGAGTGGGTGCCCCCAAGGCAGGCTGAAGCAGGAGCTCACCAAAGGAGGAAGGAGACGGGTGGGCAGACACCGTGTTAAAAAGCACCCTGGGAAGCTCTGCTTCTATTTCTCACTGCCCCTCTCCCTCCACAGCCAAGCTGCCTGTGCCCCATTTAGGAGTCAGCTCTTTTCCCCTTAAAGGTTCCCCATCAACCCACACAAGGTCCAGAACCTCGAAGCAAGCTTCTGGGTTTGTACGGCATGGCCCTAGGAGCTCTGAAAGAAGAAGTGAAGGAAAGAATAAAGTTAAGAGTATGGGGAGAGAGCAGGGAGTAAGTGGAATAGTAGGATAATGAAGAGGGGAATCCATGCACTTCTGGAGACCCAAAGGAATTAAAAGAACCAGATGACTGCAGCTGTGCAGCTGAACACAGCAGTGGGAAACACTGCACTGAAACACAGGCATGGTGGCTATTTTCTGCTTCTGCCTTGCAGCAGCTTCTCCTTCGGGAGGGCACTGCGTTCATCAAGACCAGGCACAAAAGCCTTAGAGACTCACTAAAGCACTGCAGTTTTATAAATCTAAACAAAAGTGCACGGTGTGTCCTGCATACACTTCAAAGGAAAAAGAAATTACAAATGGATCTCTAAATCTGTTCTAAAAACCAAGAGTGTAGAAAACAAGCCATACATTCACTCTTTCCAAAACCAACCCTTCACAGCCACCATCTCCACTTCAATCACTGTTTCCTTAAACAGACCTTTAGGGGAAATGAACCAAACTGATTTAGGCTAGTTTTAAACCTGTACCCTCAACACCTAAAAGTCACAGTGTGCACCCAGCCTTGGAGAAAGGCCTCATGTCCGTGGGTACCACTGAGCTCTGCGTGAGCACACGCCCTGCCTGCACCAGTCCGCACTGCTTCCCGTGGCCAGCTGTGCTGCCCAGCAGGCAGGAGGTGGGGACCTCAGCACTCCTATTCGTGCCTGCCCACTCTTCAGCATTAAACACAGCCCTGGGACAAGAAATCCCCCCATTCTTGGGAGGCTGTTCAGGATACTGAAGGCACAGCGGGCAGTGCATCTATTTCCTGCCCAGGCATGTTGGGCAGCTCATAATGAAACCTTCTGCTGCAAAGCTTTTGAATATTTTTCTATTAATTTCTACAAGCTAGTTTCTGAGCAGCTCTACTTACAGCCTACCACTGTGACTTCCAGAAGAAATGTCAATTTAATATGCTATGCTAGTACTTCTCTTACAACAGTAAAAGCAAAGAAAAAGCCTTATAATGCAGAAGAGATTTGGATTTAGCAATTAAACCTTCATTTGTATTTCATTTAGCAATATGAGAATTCTGCCAACATCTTGCGAAGACTTTTAATATATCTGCACTAATGCACAGCCCATAAGCCACCAGTGTTTTCATTTACTGAGCACTCCAGTGCAGCTACAGTTGCTCTATTAGCTGGTGCACGGGGAACACATTCCCTTGGTGTGACTAGATTCTCCTGTCAGCTTCAAGGAAATAAAGCAGAAGCAGCTCCAAATTTCAACTTCAGAAGCTGGAACACATTACACTAGTTGCTAATCAGAAGCAGATGATCTTTCAAACACACATTCAGTGACCCAACATTACTGTTCAGAGAAGCAAGAGTAGAATATGAAGGAATTTCTATGTGAAAACAAGAGCCTTTCAAAATACAGGAATGCCTGAAACCCATTTATTTTTTTATGCTTTAAAAATTACTTGGAACGTAAAAAGGACGGATGCAGTGTTCCCTTTAAAGCAGAAAGGAATAATGACAGTTCTATCAGTCAGCTACGTGTCCAGAGTCTCTGAGCAAGCCAAACAATTATGTTAAAAAAAAAATCTGAGGGAGAGTTTTGCTCAGAAAGACGCTTATGAGGTTTATATTGCCTCATTATACAAACGTAAATCCAAGGATGCATAATATGAAGATTAGCTCCAAGTATGTGTTCCCTGTCAACAGTGCAATAGAAATTCCTCCTGCTTGCAGAGACGCCGGAACAGCAGCTCTGCACACAGACACAATCTGCATTGTGTTGTCACAGCTAGGATTGCCCACATCCTGCAGATTTTCCAAAACAGCCTCTTAAAATTGATTCCTTACTACCAACCCCTCTTTTGTCAGCTTCCCATAGATTTATGAGCGATAATGCTTTCCTAGCCTGAGTCACAAACTTATTCTTTTAAAACGTCTTACATCTGCATGCAAGCCAAACTGACTACCTTCTTGAGCAGTCAGGAAACTAGAGTCCTCCCACATGACTCACCCAGATAGCACTAATAAAATAACAGCCCTTTTTTTAATGTCTGGAATTAAACATCAAGATAGAGCAATTACTTTATTGATCAACAGTACTGAAAACAATAATACAAATGAAAATTTTATTTATTTGGCATTAGAATCCACTCTCCCAACGTTGCAAGATCAGCAATTAAAGTACAGAGCAAATTATTTGTTGTGAAGAATTTTCCCACATCTAGAATTAGTCAGGGCTCATGTCTCCTTCAAATGAGTTATAAGTTGTTATAAAGAAGCAGCAGCTTCAGAACCAGACTGTGATCCCCTCACTTACATTGGTTAATGATAACCAGTGGTGTTTCCTTAAACTCCTACGAGCACTTGTCTCCACGGGAGCTAAGGACACTTGTCCGAGTCAGAAAACACAGAAGACTGGGGATATAATAGAAAAAACCAGCCTTTTAGGACACACCAAGCTCCTGCCCACTGAAGTCTCTCCGGCTCCCTGGAGAACACAATCTGAGGAAGAGCATTTCATGGAGGGGAACCAGCATGGGTCAGCCAGCAGCACCTGTGCTGGGACAGCAGAGACCCCCGGGAGATGTCCAAAGCCTGGGCACTTGAGAAGGGTTCTCTTAGGTAACACTCTGAGGTCTGTCACGTACCTGTGAGCACTGCTAATGATTCCCTTCTCCTGAGGCAATCTGTACTTAGTCTGACAAAGCACCGGTGAGAGGCTTTGATGCCCTTTTTGTTCAAGGAAAAGATGAAAACAGATCATTTAGCTACTTTCCCTGTGCCTGGGACACTGTTCTAAAAACATTTTCTAGAAAATCAGCTCTTAAGCCCTGAGCTGTGCCTGAGATGGGTAACTAGAGAGAGACAGACTGTTGGGTGGCTTTGGCACGGTGTTTTTTATTAAATCTGCTCTTTTCCAAGCAGGCAGAGCTATGACTTAAAATTTATCGCCACTGTTCCAACTCAGTGTCCTAACTATCCAGTTACCCACCTCTCTTCTTCAAATAACGTGGTTTGTTTCATCCAGCTGATGAAATGTTTCATTTTCAGCATAACAAAAAGTAACCACATTTCTCTGTGCTTTTGGTTTGCTTGGTTCTTAACGACGTCAGCTTTCAAAAGCAAGTGCAGAGCAAAGCTACTCTCTAAAGTTTCCTGGTGCCAGCAGCGCTTCTGGCTGCAAACTACAGAGACACAGGCATAAACCCTGAGGAGCAACAAGGGAGCTGCCAGGGGTCAGGATGAGGAGAAAGGTGGGAATGAGCAGTGCCAGGAGGCAGAGAGCATCGGGGGCAAGTTCCAGGGAAAGAGGACTGAGCCTTCAGCCAGACCCTGCTGCTGACACAAGGCAATCCAAAGCTCATGTATGGTCTGCAAGGCCTGCAGGAAAATTAGCAGAGGAGATAATGAGAGAGAAACTCTTATCAAGGAGGAGAATTTACTGATCTTTTCCACTCCAGGCTGCAGCTTCACAGTTACTTTAAACTGACCTAATTACACACTGTTGAAAAAGACGGTCTGGATTTTCTTTCCTTCCCTTGCTAGACATGGTACTGAGCACACTGAGCAGGGTTTGGGGTTTCACACAGGGCTGTGATTCAATCGAAAAGTAATTTTTCTGCTTTTTTACATTCTTAACAAGTTACTGCGAGGCTGGATCAGTTCCTTCCTTTGGCTCAGCCCAAGCACCTCAAGGGAACATTGGATTAAACGAGGTGTGAAACTCCATCTGGAGAAGAACTCAGCTCCACCTAGACAGACAGAAATATGCTCGGTCCTGGGCAGGCCTCCACCTTTACAGCAACTCCCTGCGGTTTGAACAAGTCCCACCCACTGCTGCTTTCCAAGCACTTCCATCCTGCTCAGGTTTTTCCCGCAGCAGGAGGCTCCAAGACAGAAAGGCCCCGTGTGCCCAGCAGACTGCAAATAAGCAGTTCCAGCGTATGCAGTGTGCAGTGATGACAGATCTCAGGCTTCCAGTAACATGACACAGCTTAGCGAGATGTCAGGAAAGAACATTTGGCTATCAGCATTCCATAAATAGCCCATTTGAAAAAAGCTGTTCAAGTTCTAGAAATCTGTCACTTTTCTATTTTCAGTTCTTTATCTCATTATTTTATATAAATGTTCAGAACAGACTTCATACTTCTAAGACCTAAAATGGATGTCTCTTTAGTTTTGGACTAGCAGACCATAAGCTTCACAGATACAAATGGTCAGAAATTAATCTGTGGGAAAAACGAAAAGAGGGATCAACTGACAGCAGCTCCAGGTCTGCAAATCAATTAGTAATCATTTCAAATATTAAGTAAGAATATCTTTATAAGCAGAATTACCATTTACATTTGTCTGCAAATAAGCCATTTATTTATTATCAGCACCTGCTCAGACAAGCCATCTTTGAAGCTCCTCTGTTGATGTTTCTCAGTGACACAAAATAGTTCCAAGAATTGCCTTTTGGCAATTCTGTAGGCCCACTTGCTTAGCTGCTCAAAAGTCACTCCTTTAGGAAGAAATCCTTCCCTGTGAGAGTGGGGAGGCCCTGGAAAAGGCTACCCAGAGAAGCTGTGGCTGCCCCCGGATCCCTGGAAGTGTCCCAGTCCAGGTTGGATGGGGCTTGGAGCAGCCTGGGGTAGTGGAAGGTGCCCCTGTGGATGTGCCATTGAATACTGAGAGCTCATCCTTGCAGAGAAAGGTTTAGGAACCTAAGGCCAATTTTGCAGAGTTTATCTAGTCATTTCCTAAGCCATAATTCTGACAACTTATTACCTTCCTCGTATTTGCCAAGAACACTGAAATAACTGAAAATATTTCAGCATTTTCTTGGCTCATTGTTGCCATGAATATACCACCCTCTTCAGGTGCACGCCAACCTAGCTCGGGCTCCTCAGTACTCTCACTATTTATTAGATATCAAGAGAAAGTTCTTCATCCTGTAGGCATAGCACACTTACAAACAAAGCTTGTATGAAAGATGATTCTCCACTTTGTGAATTTCAGTACAATTTGCTGTAGGATGATGAATAATAGAAGTAATTATAGCAGGTCTTAATCTCATCTAAACCAGCTTCTTGGGCTTCACAGAGAACAAATGAAAAAGTTCTAGAAGATCATTTAACAAAATGGTTTTTGAGACTGACAACATACAGTCCCTAACATAGCTGCTTTACTGAAAAGTGCAATCAGGTTACTCTTAAGAGAAGAAAAAGTATTTTCCCATATTTCTTAACCACCGGAATTATTCTTCCCCTTTTCATTTCCTGTTAGAATAAAGGTGAAGTTAGTGACTCAAAGAAAACTAATGCTGTAAATTATTGACCTCCATAGGTCTGAAATGATGGCTGGTACCACTGAATCCTTGAAACATGGTTGGAAGAAGTAAGTGGAAAAGTTTTCTACACTACAGTAGAATTTTCTAGTGGTGTGTGCACCTTGTGAAGTCTTAAATATCTGCGCAACAGTAGAGACAGAAGTGATTTACAACAAACAAGTTCTGTTCAGAAGTAGCTTGCACCGAGCTGACTGACCTTCATTTAACATGATTACTTAGCCATGAATTAAAATAACAACTCTCTGCCTTTTCAATGTGAAATTCAGTTTATCCCTGAGTATCTTTTACATTTGATGAAAAATGAAAAGATCATTTCTTTCTGGTTTTTTATGTAATGTAACCACAGGTTAACACATATTTGCTGCGACATTTCATTACCCAGGTTAACATGCAGCATGGAATATCCTAGCACTATGTTTATAGAAAACAGAACTTTTTAAATGTCACTGAGTTGAAAGAGATAACTTGAATAAGATGAGTGAAAAATTCATTTGTTCCTTCTCCTGAGGATGAAGCTGTTGTTTTCATCAGTGGGAAATGAAAAGGAAAGTAGGGAAACAGCTTTGCACATGAAGATGTATAGAGGCCTAATTTACAGAAATAAAGCAGAACAGCTAATTCCATTAACCTCTGCCATAAAGCAGCTTAGGCAGGATTCCTACAAATCTGCAGCTTCACAGAAACCCAGAGCTTCTGAGAAGGCTGGATGAGAATGCCTGGACTGCTTGTAAACAGTGTATTCCCCAGTGCAGCTCTCAGCAGCCTAAATGCACCCCTGGGGAGCCTGTAATTGATTGTGCTGCTGCCAGGGGCTGAGTAACCAAACAAAGGAGCAGGCATGGGCACAGTTCTATTTATCACGCTGCAAAATTCTGTGCTGTCAGATTTGCCCAATTAGTAAGCAAATGAGCAGGCAGGGTAATGTCCCATGCAGAGATGGAGGCAGAGCAGCAGCACCCATTGGTACGGAGGGCAGGCACCCGCTCACGCTGCTGCCCAAAGGTCACACAACTCCTACACCACCCCAAGAGAAAGGCAAGCAAAATGAACCTCAGAAACACGTCTGAAAAGTGCTTTGGATTTCTCATGCAAGCAAGCCTTTGGTTCAGACAAAAAGAAATAAGATTTCTTAATTTTAAAATGTTACTAAGTTTAAGCAGCACAAGCCAGCACAGAGTTAAGAGGTAGTTATTGATAACGTGCTGATTAACCACCAACCAGAAAAAACTGTCAACCAGAAAACATTTGTGAGCTTCTAACATACAACAGCAAATGCAATTTACTTCAGTGGGAATCCTGGATAAAATCTAATACAGGATATAGTTCAAGCTGTAAGCCTAAAGAAATAGTCTTCCTGCTATTTAAATGAGAAAACTGGTCTCACTCTGAAATAACTCCCATGAAAGTTAATAGAAGCCTTGCCAGTGTTTTGCCATGGGAATTGGACGGTGCCTGAGCTTTGTTTCACTGTCAGAGCCCATTAGCCCTCTCTCCCTGTGCTTTCTAATGTGCCAGGGAAGGGTGGAGGGCAAAGAAGAGAGAGTAATTCTGATTAACCATAGAAAAGAACTGTCTGAGAAGCTGATTCCCATAACAAATATCTCTGAAATTCTCTGATCCTCACTAATAATTTACCCTGAAGAATTTTAAAATATCTGAGAACAGGTCAGAATAAGGGTTAGTGATATCAAAACTCCATGGTGCATGAGTATTATGGATATGGATCATTAAAATATTTATGCATGAGACACCCTAATCTTTGTTACTTAATTACATTTCAGTAGAACTGTGGATGAACGGGAGCATCGTCTTTAAAATTCTGCCCCACCATTGGAATTAGCCTGGCACACTTCCATTTAGGAAAAAAAAATTTCAAGAAAACCTGAAAATAATGCTGATGGGAATGATTATATAAAAAATGGAATAGGGGGACAAAAGAACAGAGACCAGAGTTACCTTCAAATTGGATAAGCAATTAATAATGGCTCCAGGATATTTTATATAAAGCACAGGAGGTCTAGCAGAATTATTTCATTCAACTGTTGTGAGCTGATACACTGCACTCAGTTGCAGATACTGCATTTTACATAAAAGAAAGAAAAAGGTAAAATAACGTAGAGAAAAGAAAATTCAAAGAAATATTGTTTAAAAATTACTTATGATGTGTTGAATCAGTTGAATTAGGAAAAGATTGACAGAAACCACACAGCAATCCCCCACCTGACAAAAATCTGTGGTAAAAGGGGTAATAATCAACATTATCAATAACAAATGGGGGGGGAAAAAAAGAAAACCAGCAAGGGAAAAATATCCAGTAATTTGCAATCAAGATTAGGCCGGGTAACAAAAAGTACTTCTTGAAACTCCATCTGCAGTTCTGTTTTCTTTCTCTCCCAGAACAGGCTTTAGTGGCTCCCCTGCGCAGGGAAGAAAGGCTGGGCTGTGGGCAGGCCCCTGGGTACAGCACTCAGCTGGGCACTGCAGCAAACACGAGCTGCAGCTCAGAGCAGCTCTCAGGCGGTTCCACCCAAGCTCCCGAGTTGCCAGATGTTGGCAAAGAATACATAAGCTTCTTACAAGCCACAAATAAACCCCACGATTTATCCGAGGTTCTGTGCAATTTTAATACTTCCTATATTAGGCTATCAAAAATATGAAGTGTTCTTAGGCTAGAGCAATGCAATGGATTACAAATTTGTCCGTGTAAGTAGGAAACCAGGCTTAAAGAAAACCCCCACACAGATCTGCACGTGACACAAACAGTTTGCTGGATAAATGATACATACAGAGGGAGGTGGGGGATTGCCAAAAGATTAGCAGATGAGGTAAGCAGTGAGGTTCCAGGACCAAGGAATGACAACACGTCCTAGAAGTTTCTCTGCCCTGGATCAAACAGTGAAATCAACATGTATTCCAGTAAGGAGAGATTCTAAACCACTAAATATAGAAACTACAAATCACAGATTCAGCACAATGAGTAATAAAGGTGCCGCAGAAATATAGGAAGAACAGAAGTAGCCAGATATGATGTCATGGAACTCATTTAAAATCTACCTAAAGCTAATTACAACAGGCCAGGCTCAAGCACCTTTCAGGATAAATCAAGTCTATGTGCTCACTGCAGGGTAAAGAAACATGGTGAAGGGATAACATGGATTCCTAATTCCTTACATCTCCCAGAAACTGGGAATAAATTCAGCTTCTCAAGGCACTTTTCTTCTCTATAGAAAAGGCAGAGGTGTATCTCAAGGCAGCTCAGTTAGGAGGCTGCGGGTAGGGCATGGAATGGGGCAGCAGTGAGCGAGCACAGGACCAGGCGTTGTAGGTGTGCAGAGCTGTTCAGAGATGACAGTGACCTTTCATCGGCTGTGAATACATACAGTGGGAAGGTAATTCGCTTCTGCAAGCTACAAAAGGATAACATTTAGGACAAATACAGCACTTAGTTGTGGAGTCCAGTTTGATAGCTCACATGTTAAAGAGAAAGGAAAAAAACCAAATCAAACCAGAAGAATTGGTTAACTCATCAGGGAGTTCTAAGGTACAAAACAACCTTTGCATGAAAGGACTAAATCCTGCAATAACCCTGCCTTTTTACCATGTCTGCCCCTCAAATCCCAAAAGCAAATGGAATCAGACTTGCCTCTCACATCCCCAGTGTACAGCACAGGCTCCAGACATAATGGGCAGATTTAAAACCTGATCCTTACAATGAAAATGGAGCTAAGGACTGCCATTTAACAAAACCTTTCTGATGTTCTCACCTTCCTTCCACCTGCTGCCAGTCAGCAAATGAATTCAGCAAGCAGATTGTGTAAAGGCAACAGATTATATGAGTTTAGTTCTCCTCCCTTGTGCCATATACTCTCTCTGCTGCCAGCTGGTTGGAAATGCCACCTAGGCAGTCCTGGTGAAATCACGGAACTTGACAGCACTTCGGATTGCAAAAGTTGCAGAACATGAATATAAGATATGATTGGAAATATCGAAACTGTGAAAGAAAATACAGATGGGTTTTCAGAACAAGAGACTTATACAAGTCTACCTGATTGAAGGAAATGTGAATAGACAGTATTTATCTGAATCAAACATGGCTCAGGAGCACATGGACAGGACAGGCCATCACCTCATCCATGGGACCTTGACAGTTCTTAGGTCATTCCAGCAGCATTCCATGTCACTCTTCCAAAGCCCAAAGGCGTAAGAAATGCTCTGAGAAGAACAGTATTTGTTGTAGTGCGTGTATGTAGATCCTACAGTCCCTAATAGCTGTTCTTCGCCGGGACAATTAGGCGGGTAGGGCAGGTCGTTTGGGGGTTTTCCTGTATCAAGACGAAACTGCAGCTCTCCACTTGCCCATACCATGAGGCACTGCAGCTAAAACTGCTATAAATGTCTTACTTACAATGGCTGAATAGTTCCACTTCTTGGTCCTTCCCTAAATTCTCACTTCACAAGCCAACAGCCACAGGTCTTGCTACAACCAAACTCTGTTTCAATGAATAGAGAAAATAAACGTAGTAGAGAACTGACCTTTATCAGGCCTGCAGGTCTCTCTCCTGTACCTAAACCAGAAGAAAAGGGTAGGCCTGGCTAATCCCAGTTCAGCTACTGCTGAGACTGCCAAATCTCCAGGAGAAGCGGCCACGGGAAAGCTCACGTCCCACAGAAGGGTATTGTGTCTGTGCAGGCTTCCTACCAGAGCACATAGAGTGTCAATAGAGCAGCCAGGCTATGCCTGAATAAAACACTGCAGATTACAGCAGCAGCAGCAGCAAACCCAAATCCAAGCCAGAGCAGCTCTTGGATCACAACCCTAGACCTGATCAGCAGCCCAAACTTTGGAAAGTCTCAGTACTGGACAGCCCTCCTAAGAAATATGCTCCAAGCTTTGTGATCTCCCTCTGCTTAGAAGCCTGCTAGGATGCAAACTGGGGAAAAGGGACACATCCCCATGGGGAGGTGAAGCCACCCCCATCATGAGGGATTCTGTTAGAGCAAGTGGATAAAATAGCTGTGTGCCAGTGCTCCAAAGGGGACTAGCAAGCGAGGTGTTTACACAGCACAGCAGCTACAGAGGTTTTCTGCGAGAGACAAAAGTATCTGCAGCTCTTCTCTTCACATTTGTTTCCAAAAATGTGTTCTTGGGGTCTTCTCCCAACAGGTGAGAGAGACAGATCTGATAGGTATTGTCATGTGTCTTGCAGCCCTGAGGCCATATTAGCCAATCTGTGAGCAGATCTGAGCTGAAGAATAAAGGCACAGATTTTTCAAGCCAGAAAACCAAGCACTGTCAGTCAGGTGTGTTCCATGTGCATGGAAGGTTCGCAGAAAGAGGCCAGAGGATGTCAGAAGACACCATCTCCTCAGAACCTTTCCCATACACTTGACATGCCCTTGTACCTGCAAACACTGAAAGCCCCAAACAAAGCTTCCCTACAGCCTGCAAAGGTGTTCTCTTCTTCCCTCACGTGATTGAAAAGCATATTGAAAGCACCTCCCTCTTGTGACAGGCGTATTTATCCCGAGCCTCAACGTGCCACGCTCAGACAAAGCACACCAGCACTCACACACCTTCCCAAGAGCTGTCCCCTCCCAGGGACAGATTCCAGCCGAACTGCCTTTCCAGAGCAACCCCACAGCAGGTGGGAACAGCACAACAGGTGCCACCCTTGTGTACACATCCCTCGGCACAGACCCCACACCCACTCACTACCTGTGCAGACAGGTTTGCTTTCCTTCCCTAAGTGTGCCCAGGAATCCCAGTTCAGGAAAGGCACACCACTTCCCAGTGCTGTCCCCTTCTAGTTCACACACAATTCATTGCTTTGGACTTGAAAAATAAACACACGCATTAAGATTGATTTTTCTTGTAATTACACAGTACCCCTCTTTCTAGCTTTATCAAACATTTATCACATTTTTAGCTGCAGGTTACTTAGGAAAGGTCTTTTTCTGCTGCCATTATTATTGTCAAGTAGTTCAATCAAATTTAATGGCATGATTTGTTTAATAGGATACTATCCAACATGAGAAAGAACAGATAAATCCAGCTCCCAGTCAGGTTTCTGTCTCGTTCCAGCTGGAATTATGCTTCTGCTAACCACACACACGTTACATGGTAATTTTCTCCCATCCTTCCCCTGTGCTAGCTTTTCAAGTGGTTCTTAATTAGCTCTGGTTTATTTATGAAAGCATATTTTGCTAGACTTTCCCCAAGAGCTTTAGTAAACAGCTACATTAAGCTTGTATTTACTTATCACATCTCCTGTAATGCTTCCAAAAAGGAGGGGGAGATCGTTTAGAGGGGCAGAGCTGTGTTTGGGCTCTGAAGGCTACTGCTACTCGTAGTCCATCTCTTAAGCCTAATTTCTTTGGAAATCGTGTTTCTCCAAGCACGTGTGTGTGCAAATGTCCATTTGTCTCCTTTCTCATCAGTTTTTAGCCACCTAGCCTATTTTGGCCTAATTTAGTAGAAGGCAAAGCTCTTAAAAATATAAAATTCGGAGATTTTATTCTCATAAATAAATTCTCATATTCCAAGAACAGAATATGAGAGGGAGCCTGTATGAACATTCCCACAAACACCGAACATCCAGCAGTGCCTTTTCCCACTCACCCCTCAGCAGTGCTCCTTCTGTGTCCGTCGGTCTCCTTCCCTGTCACTGTTAAGGGCCTGTTCTGGCCCAGTTCCACCTCTATCTTTGTAAGACATAGCTCAATTTTACTTTGGAAAGATAGAAGGTGGCACAACAATTTGTGTCACTAAAACTGTAAGTTCTACAGGACAGGCAAATGAACATGAAGCTTAAGAAATCTGGATTTTCACAATGCTTACCATTACAGCACTTAGAAAGAAATTATACTAAATTGATTTAAAAATTGAGCTGAGAAAATAATTTCTCTCTTTTTCAGATCCCTGAAAATTTTAGAAGCCAACTAGAAGTATGCTAAAAGTGGAAAAAAATAAAATAGGATTCAATATTTCTCAGTTTTAAAAACATTCTTATAATTTTTTTTTGCATTGAACAAAGATGTTAATGCAAACTTTTTTTAAGAAAATACGCTGACTAAAATATAACTTTTAAATCAACACATTAAAAAAGGGTTGTGTAATTAGATGGCACTTCTATTTCACAGTGCCACATTCTGTTTAACTGAATGGAATAAATAAGCTTTCTCCTATTTTTCTGACCTTTTATGAGTTGTCTTCTATGAATAAAACATGTTTCCAATAGACACCAGGGTTTTCTAAACAAATATCAATGTTTTCCACTTTTGTCTCCCTGGCAGACTCCCCACTGCTTCAAAAGAAACCTCCTGCATCTGTAGCCTTCAGTTGTATTTTTGTTTCAGGATATATTAAAGTTAGAGAAGCTATGGCAGACACAGACAGAAATAAAATAAATATGTATTTTAAAAGTAAATCTACAAGTGATACCTCCAAGATTTTCATTTCAGTTCACTGAAGTCAATGGGAAAAACCCAACAGCATTGAATCAAGTAGGATTCCACCCAAGTGGTCTCATTTCTGGGTTCTGGTGGCTGGAAGCTTTTTTGAAGACTCTGTGTCTGTCAGTGAGTGAACCACCTGACATCTCTTAGAACCACTTCATAGGAAACAGTGGCATGAACACAAATGCCTTGGAGGGAAAGAAGGGATACACAATCTAGGCACAGGCTTGAAATGTACTCCCATGGCTCTTTCCAAAGTCCTGAGAAAGTTACCTGACTTCTTTCCTTCAACTTCCCCCTCTATAGAAAGGGGATATTAACATTTAACGACTTTGAAGGATATGATGGACATTAAGGCTCACTTGTAAACTGCTTGAAGGCTAAAAACACTATCTAAAGGCTAAGTATCACCCCATCATCAGAAATTCATGGTGTATCCTTTCCTCCTCCATATATATGAAGGCAGGAAATTATCTTACCAAGGAGATTGATGGCACCTGGAAATTGTAGGCAGCCACCCTCTAAATTACTGTGCATGAGTCACTTTAAAGTATTACAGTTCTTTCCTCAGTGGGGCTGTACTGGCTCGAGCACATATTGTCAGAAACTGATTCTGGAGATGTTTGGGAGAGAGAAATTGTTCCTGACGATGACCTGCAGCTGGTACACAGAGCACCTGGCGTGAACTTCTCAGTGATGGAAGAGCTGCTGGCTGTATTTCAGGATCCCCATCCCAAACCACGTCTTTCAGATCCCATCAGAGAGAAGCTGTGCTGATGTATTACACCACCTGCAGCACCAGCAAAGCTGGATCCAGCCCCAAATCCAGCCCTGGTGTGCTGTGCTGCTGCATCTCTCCATTCCTCTTTTCCCCATGGACATCATTACCTGTGCATGCTCTTTTGGGGAAAAAAACATAAAAACCAGTCAAGAAATACAACTTGTGTTCAAGATACCCTAACACATCAGATAAGGAACTGCCCAGATAAAAGGTATTTTAATCAAAAGCAACTTCAGATGAGAACTATTTCTGACTCTTTCCAACAATTCACAGCAAGTTTAAATATTCTCTGTGAGTTTGAATTAAGATAGTTTCCTTGATGCTCAGGGAACTCTGCTGCTAAACAGGGGATGAAGATGAGTGATTTAAATTCTAAGAAACAACTAAAGCAACACCTGAGATATCTGAAGATGAACCTCCACTGAAATTTCTTTCATAGCTTCATCTTTTGATGGTCTGTATCTGTTAGTCTTTGCAGGGAGCAACTTCCCTCTGGTAATTCTGTCCCAGCCACAGGACAGTGCCATGAGTCCTTTGGGTTTGATCTTGTGGAAGTGAAATGATACTGAGTGACATTCTAGGGAGCGGTGACAGCAGGTTGATTGAAGTTTAGAAAACCACACCAGCACACTTGAGCTATTTTGATGCCCACCTTGCGTGCCCAAACTCTCATTCATTATTCTGGAATCCCCCATGAGACAATCAAGGGTTTGCCCAAAGGCCAAGAATCTTTAGTTAAAAATATTTGTCATTCACAACCTCAAAATGTGGTCACATGCATCCCAAGAGCAAAATACTAAAATGGACACAACCAAATCTGGAAACTTTTTTCTTACCTCACCTCATAAGGCTGCAAAGTGTCTCAGATCTTGGTTTTAGACTTTAAGTCTGGCACTTTGACTTCAAGGTTTAAATTTAAACTGCTAGGATACAACACCTTCTGAAGGCACTGAGCAAGCTCAACAGTATTTTATGGACTGAAAAACTGTTTTCGTCACTTTTCATGTTCTTGTTTCTAGATTTAGCAAGACCAACTCTTTCAATCCTTCCTCACAGGTATTATTGTCTAGCCCTCTTATTTCTCCAGGGTGTTTACATCCTAACAGTGCTGCCCAAACCCAACACAATAAATTTCATTTTCATAACTAAGGAGTATCCAAACTGCCCTTGTGCTAAGCAATATCTGTTACCTTTGTAAAAATAGATACAAGTCTCCCATCTCCTGCGATTTTGTTGTGTGTGTATTTTCCCAGCATACGATGGTGAGAAAAGTGAATTATATGTTACTAAACAAAAAGGAATCCAAATCTTGCTCTCTTGGCTGTGAGGAAAAGACTGAAAATTTGAAATGAGCAGACAGTAAAGACTCCAAAATTGAGGTGAAAAATAAAAAAACCTTTTAAATACATTTAATTACTTTTAAATTCCTCATCTCCATTTTCCTTGCCTTACACTGTGATTTTGGACAGTCCTGTTCATGACTTCTGACCATTTCTGAAAAATTGCCAGAGCTTCATATAAGAATCAAAGCAAAAGGCATCCCTGAAAATTCGTTTCTCTGCTGCATTTAGAATAACAAGATGTCTACTGAGCTGGTGTTCTCCCAGCACTGGAGTAATGGAAATCATAAGTAACTCAATCCCTACTATGAATTTTATAACTTGATTCTTAACATCACTTTGTATTTCCTGTTTCCAAAGAAAAATGAATACTGTCACGCACAGCTCATTAAGAAGCGTGCTAGGCCAGTATTTTCAGCTTTACACATCATGATTGATGTTGGGAAGAATACTCTGGAAAAACTGAAGCTGAAAATCTCATTTGGATTAAGTTCTTTCACATGATCTCTAAAAATGAAAAATGGTTTAAGGCCAGAGAAAGCAATTTCCACAAGTATTTTCACTGTGCACAAAACATGTGAAATTCTGTCTTCAGTAGATGCAATTCTTCAATTTAACGTTGATTTTGACTTGATAATTTTAAGGGTGACATGAGAAAAGTAATGGAAGAAAGCAGAGACACATGGACTCATGCCAGTAGAAGTTAAAGGCTCAAAACACTTCTCAAGAGCACAAGGTTAAGAAAACCTTTCTATTCACCTTATTTAACACTGCATAGAGAGAGGTGCCAACTTATTCCTAGCAAGCTCTTTTCTTCAGTTGTGCTTGTTTCCACAGGCAAGAAAAATCAAATGTATTTTAAACCAACAGACAACTCAGCATAAAAAGACTACAAAAAAAGTGAGGAACCGCATAATTCTCAACCTGTCACAGACAAGCCTAACTTTTATTTCTATCAGGAAAAAAAAGGCAAAGTGTTGCTGAAGGAATGGTAAAGTACCCATTCACCTTTTATGTTCCCAAGGGTATCCAGTGCAAGGCCTTTACAGGGAGTCCTAAGCTGCCAGGCACTCCTTCCCACGCAGCTTGTTTTGCCAGGAGAGACTTTTGTGTTTGTCACATGAGACTATCAGAGCTGATGCTGAGGATGTGAATAACCTGCCCTGCCAGGGTGTTCTCCGTGGTGCAAAACAAACAGCAGAACCCCAACACCCAAGGCATTAACCTTGGCCACTGACAGCCTGGTTCCAAGCATCACTCTCCTGCATCACATCTTAGATACACCTGCACTTGCAATGTTTTCCAGCTGTTCTCATTCCAGCTGGCTCTTTATTTTATTGGAGCAGGACAACCACCTCAGCATGTCCTGCACTTCTGCAGTGCTGGTTTCACAGGAACAGTCACGTTCTGTTCCTGGCCCTTCCCCTTGTGCTTTACGCATCAGCTTTGGGGTCTCAGTGCATGAGAATCCATCAGCCCAAAATCCCCAGTAAGCTCCAGAGCAGTTTTATAAAGATGTGAGTAACTAATGACTGATAACAACCCCCAGTTCATCAGTAAATCGAACAGCACTGTGCAAAGGTCAGTGTTAACATCTGTAATCAAGAGATGAGTGACCTGAGTTGCAGAAAGGGAAGTCCCAGAGATGCCCAAGTCATTAGCAGAGGCCGGTGACAGCAGCCAGGTTTCCTGCATCTCATACCCTCTGCACTGGACAAAACTCAGAAATCCTCAGGTTTACTGACCCTTTGTAAACCCAGGCAATGGTGTTCAAAAGGAAATGTGTCAATTCAAGCAGATTGTTTACTGCTCAGGATAAGCAAATAAAAATAGTCATCGGAACTGCTGCTTTCTTTGGTTAGCTGAGGGTTTCTAGCTAAGGCTTCAGGATTATGTAGGTATAGCATAGCATGTCATATCAATCATGAAACACAAACCCAGCTTACTGGCAATAGTTCCACCTTTGAAGTGAGAGTTTGAAAGACTCAGTACTGGAAGCCTATCTCTAGTAGAAGCACAGGTTTGGTGCAGAGCAAATGTGGATATAAACCATGTTCTTTATGAAACTGAAGCATTGATACTAATGGACAAGGCCAGGCAGGTCCCTTCACACATCCCCATAAAGCTCTGGGAATGCTCAGGAGTCCCAACCCCTGATGTTGTGGCATGTGCTTTCCCAGAGTGCTTCTCCAGTGCATCTTAAATGTTTCATCATTCGTGAATAAATTCTTAAGATGTTTCTTAAGACTGCTGCCAATCTACGAAAGTAGAAATGGAAGAAAATTACAGGAAATGATTTCAGCCTCAGTAATGCTGCCAGACTTTCGTTAGCACCTTTCACGGGCAGTAAATAGTAGGGCCAACAGGAGGATGTGCACGTCAGGAGGGTTAACTGAATAAACCTCTCTGTCCATTTAGTCCAGACAGTACCACCTGGCAACACGGCTTTTTCTCCCTCCCAAAGAGCACCCGAAATTGGTGTTTCAACAGCTGAAGCAACCTTTACACTAGGAGACTCACTAAAGGGAAGAGTCCACTGGTCTTAGCCCAGTCTGCCTGCAGTTCAAGCAATCAGTGCCTTGCTGAGAATCACAGGTTTAAAAGGTGTTAGATTTATGAATACAGCAAGAGACAGACAAAAAGGTGCTGCTGTCTGTCTTTACCAGATAATTCCATAACCCAGCTCTCCGGTAAATCATCTATGACTAGAGCCAAGCAAGTCCTCGCAGCAAACTCTAAAATTAAGTGATGGTAAAATAAAATACAGCTTCTGTACTGGCTTTTTTTCCTTGCAAAAACTTACTTGCATTTAGAATTACTCTTTTCTTGACCACTGCAAAACAAGTGCAGTGTAACTCCACTGAATGCAAAAAATGTGAGGCAAAAATGCTGGAAGCTCAGAAGGCAGAAAGTCTTTGCTGCCTAAAGAAAATACCAGGTAAAAGACTTGACTTTCTACACTGTAAGCAGAATTAGCAGCATTTTCAAAGTCATCGATTTTATCCAGCGTGCCACAATTTTTAGCACGGCTCTATTTCAGGTGTTTAGGAAGCTGTCTGGATTAGGGCAGGAGCCCATTAGTACTCTACATTACCACTGGCCTGTCTTTTTTATGGCCTGAGAACATCAAAGACACTGAAAGCCTTGGTGAGTACCACCTACTTCAGATTCCTGGCAGGATTTTACCAGTCACTCCTCTGTCTTCTCACCCAGCGTTTCTCTCCCAGTAGCAATCACTAGTTTTTAGGGATTTTAAAGTAATTCTGAGATTCAATATGTATCTAACAGCATTTTCTTATAATAAAAGACTGTAACTGGGTGTCTTAGTCTCCCAAAAAAATTACAGTGCCATACAAGGAATTAATCCTAATGAACTCAGTAATAATGGGCCAAATCTTTGGATGCTCTAAATGTCATCAGTGGAATTTTCACACTGGCAGAATATTTGGCCCTACAGCTTTAATAATGCATCAACAGTTACTTTTCAGCATTTTTTGGAGGCACAAATTGGAACTCACCAGCTTTCTGCCTAATGGAAGTAGCTGACAGCCAAGAAACTCATCAGGAGTATTTGAAAATTAACTTTACTCATGCTCTCTGTGCATTCTTAGCATACTGCCTTCTCCTCCAGCTGCTGGAAGTCATGCTTTTTGTGGGGGACACAGAAACCAGGGGAACAAGGGAATGGCTAAGCCAGCCAGGATTCATTTAGGACACGACAGTGTGTTAAAAGCTCAGCCTTTATGACACGTTTCTCACTAATGTTTCAATGGTTGTACAGGAAGGATAGGTTTGATATGTCAAAATGTTATACAGCTTGTCTGTGCTCCCACTGAAGTTCATTTAAAGCTGATGCCCTAGGATTTTAGCTTTTCTATTTCTCCTATCCTGTAATGCCTTAGTGTGTAACTTCAGGACTCCATACAGCCCGTTAGCTGCTGTTCTCCCAATCTGGCCAGACAAAACAAATCCTTTCTAGGCCAAACTTTAAGGCCACCTCACTGTCTCAGGCCCCAAAATATGTAAACAAATTGGCCTAAGGAGGGGAACGAACTCGGGGTAATGACTTCATTACCTGAAATTGTAACTGGAGGATTAATCCCCATATGCAAATGGATCAACCTTATAAAAGTATGAAAAACTCATGACCCGTTGTCTATTTTGGGTGTAGCCTCTCTGAGGGCTTTTGACTGCCCAAAGTGTACCTTGAAGGCCCTTCAATAAATACCTGCCTTTATCCTCTTAATTCTGTCTAGCCTCTGTTTTTAGGTAGGCCCATCAAGGCATCAAAGTGAAACTCTTAAAGGATAAATTACAGTATTCATAATTTTCTTTCAGATTCTTACTATCCTTATCACATCTAAACTGCACTGGCTCTATTTAATAATTATAATCAGATTTACAGCTTCTTCCACTCATTTTTGTAACAAATGCTATGGAATAAGCTCAGACTTCCAATATGGAAGTTTCTCACCACCTGTGTAAGAAAGAGGAGGAGCAGAAGACAAAAAGAAGCAGGTACAGCTCATGGCCTCTTGGTGTGATCTGAGAGAGGACTGCACGAGCTTCCAGACTGAGGCCGCTTCAGGAATAAAAAGATGCATCACTTCTCGATGCTATATTATTAGTTGTAATCCAACTACTTCTAACTACTTAAATAGAGTCTAAAAGAGTCATCATTTTCACACTGAATACAGGTATAACATTTAGACCTGGTTTAATGATCCAGCATCAAAGACAGGAGAGCAGTGTAAGTCAGTTAGCAGCAACAAATCTGTTGCATTTTTCAAGAAAAGCAGCAGTTCTGATTCCTGAATTCTGTCACTCCAGGACAAATAATTTATTTTCAGTCTGATTTCCTAGAGGAGGTATCAGGTAAGGGTGACGGATTTAGCAAAGTACAACTGCCAAAGCAGTATTCATAACCAAACCTCAGCAGTTAGTCTGAAGATGCAACGCTGGCTCCTGAATCGAAGAAAATGTAGATCAGTTTTGTATGAACAGTGCACTCTCTGTGTGTCAGCTGATTCCCTTTTCAAGGGACTGAATTACTGCCCTGGCCCCAGACTCATAACATAAGCATCTGTGATTTCTTCTACAATGTTATCTGAGTCTATCAAACTGACCATGTTTGGTGGTCAACACACCACTGGTGCCTTGTCATGTTCCACAGTTAACATCCTATTTTCTGACCCTCACTTCTGTGAAGGACTTCTACTCATCAACTCTACATTCCAGCTCTGAAACTTCTTCCCCTCAAGGATACAGTACTTGGATAAAACAAGAAACTAAAAAAAACCTACTAGTTTTGATGAAGAGATGGAAATTAACAACGAGAATTCTGTGGTGGATAAAGACCTAGTTTAAAAAGAAGCAAAAATTCCGTGTTTGAAAAGAAAGTAAAGGCCTGGTGAGAGATTATAAAATCATTAATGAGAGAAGTAATGTCACCAAAAAAAGTAAATTTATACTAATGAAATTTGATGATACACAAAGTTAGGCAGTATCATCTACACAGGGGCACTGAACTATTACACTGAAAGAGGGAAATGTCACACCAGACTGCAGTAGAAGGGGAAATATTAAAATTGATGGGAAATAATACAGTCATGCATTTAGAGATGATCTCTTTTTTTTCTGTAAACAATGGGCTTATTCACCAGAGATGATAGCAGGGAAAAAAAAATACGAATGTATTCATCAATTCCAACCTTAATATGAAGGAGTAATGCAATATGGCTTGGAAAAAGGTGAACCTGATTCTAAACACATCGATTGAGTCATTTTCCTTAAAGAAAGAGAGGTGTTAACATCATTATAAGAGGTACAAGTAATTTCTCCTGGATAATACATCAGGCTGTTAAGCCGTATTTGAGAAAGGGATTCAAAATGAATCTCTGATGGAGAGAACAACCCTTATGACAATCACTAGGATGGATGAAAGGAAATTAACAGTTTGGATTTTTATTATACAAAAACTAAGGACAAAGGAGAAAATTAGGTATATCTCAGTAAATAAACCCCAGAAAAAAAGCAGGTTATTTAAACTGAAAGGCAGCGACAAGTCTTTATATTGACCCTATTACAATGTAATCAGAAACTGACGAATTTCTAAAGCAGTACGATGAGGTCCCACAACAAAATTAGTAAAAGAACAGGGAAGGGAAGAAACACAAGTTCCAAGAATGAGCTAAAGCAGCAAAAAAGAGGAACCTCCAGATTTATGTCCTATTTACCCCAAACCACCACGTTGTGTGGAACCCTTTGTGAGAGCTGCCTGGTGTGGCTCTGCATCCACACAGCCTTGACAGGATTCCACAGAGGCCCAGGAGTTCTGGCAAGGATGGAGACTCCTCCATTAGCAACTGCAGCACGCTTGGGAGTGCAGGGAATACAGGGGAGTCTGGCCGTGCATGAGGAGGACATCTCGGGAATACCAACCCATTCCAACACACTGCTAGGCTGGAGGGACCCCTAGAAATTACCACTGTAGGTTCCTGAGTTGGTAGGAAGTAGTTCTAGAGCCCTTTGTATGGGAATCAAAAGCTGGATGCAGCAAAGTTACATTCCACAAGTGCTTGTCCTCAGTCAGATACAGCATTTTTCCCCCAGGTTATGTCTGAGAGTATCTTGCACTTGGATTAACCACACAAGATTTTAGGCTAACCTGCTTCCCTAGGTTTGCCTAACTTCATATTCACCCCAAACAGCATCTCTGGTTATATGCTCTGCATGAGGGGAAAGCTCCAAGCTCTGACAGATGCTGTGCCAAACTGAGCTTTGATACATACAAGAAATGCTGACTGAGCTATTTTAAGGTATCTCTCCTAAGATTTCAGAAGCAGAGCTCTTTGGCCATCACAAGATTTAATCAAACCTTAGGTAGATATGCAGACCTTTCTCTAGTCCCTAAGAGGTCCCCTTTGAACATAAATGAGGATTACTACCAAAAGGAGCAGAGCTAACTACAGAGCCCAGAAAACTTGTTACAGTCCTCCAGTGAGGCAGGACCTTTTGACACACCTGTTATATGTTTCCTTTTGCACACAGAATGCTTAAGGTCACCATTATGGTTTCCACAGTGAATCCTCCATTATGAGAAGAGTCAGAATAGGTTTTTATGGCACTACTTCATTCAGTTACCAAACTCCTTAAGACAGTGAAATGTGTCCCAGGTGCTTTCTTGACTGTGTTGTTCCAGAAGTTATGCTAGTATAAAATTTGGTTTTATTCTCAGGGATTTGAGATGATGAATGACAAGCCTTAGCCCTTAAATCTTCCTGAGGCAATGTGGATGCCAAATATCCCACTCTGTAATGCTTTAATACTTCTCCAGAGAACTTCAGGATTATAACAGAAGCCTGAAAGCAGGGGAACTGACGACTTTCCTGAATTCACTGAGTTTTAAACTCTCTTGTTTACAGAAGGTATTGTAGCTTTCAGACAGATTGTAGTCAGTGCTCAAGGCACCTAAAGTGCTCCCGTTTAAAAAAAAACAATGGCAATGCAGAGCCATGGGAATCATGGAGTTTATTCATTACCAGCAACACAGTCCCTATCACCTCTCACCTGTGCTGACCCTGCACCCACTGGCAGGTATTATCCATTAACTGTGGCTGTGGACTGCTGGACTGGTTGAGGAAAAATAATGTTAGTACATTTGACAAAACCCACAGTGTAAATGGTTGGGAATTTCCACCTTACCCATCTGAACATACCCATGTCCCAGTGCACTCAGCCAGGCATTTCAAGAGGATCTCACTTTTGGGCTGGCTGCGTGTAGGGGTCTCAAAGCAAACCACATTCCTTCCGCAGCCAATGGAATCAGAGGATGCCCTCCAGGAACGTTTGAACTGCTTGGGAGCGCTCCCTCCACAAGATCAGACAAGGTCTGCCACAAAACGCAGGCAGTGCAGACTCCTGGTGCTCCTCAGCAGCTGCTTCACCCCATGCAGGGGCTGCACTGGCTAATCCAGGTGGGCCCAGTGGTGCCTCCAAAGCTCCTCTAACAAAAGCAAAATTGGCCTGAAACTTTGCCCATCATCTCTGGCAGGTCTTGGAACAGTGGAAGCTGAGGGAAGTCAGTAATTAGCCATATCTCTTTCTGCCTAATGAGAGATAAAAGTAATAGTAATTTAATCTGGTACCACATCACAAAGCTCCTGTAAAGCAGGGCAGACCCTAGAACAAGATTAAAGAGCAGAAGGAAAGAGGTCATTTTGTCTCAGAGGCACCATCCTGAAACTCAGAGCCACTGTCCCCACAAAACAGCTCTAAACTTTCACACTACCCTGTGGACAATAGCCCATTTTATATAAGCAACGTTCCTATTTTCAATTCTTTAACCTGTTCCACAACAGCTGTGATGACTACAAAGTATAAGAGGCTACAAAATCAGGCCACATTAATCTTCCAGTAAAACTTGACATTTGAATCAACCACATTAAATGATTTGAGTCATAACATCAGCAAAGGTGCATAAATAACACCTAATTACAATTTCCAACATTTTCGTTTGACAGAGTAAGGAATGCTTTGTCCTTCACATCACATCGATTCCAGACTTTTTTTATAACAAAAATTGAATATACATCAATATGCAGATGCACAGACTATCTGCCACTATTGTAGAAATTTCAGAAAAGAATTCATTTACTGGCCCTTTTCTTTGTAAAACATTGCCTCTGCAGTAAAAAAAACTTTTCATACGTTCTTGAAAAATCCCTCTGCAATACTTCTTGTCAAAATAGTTTCAGGCTGGTGTCAGTGGAAGCCATTGGTGGTATTGTTGCAGAAGGCAATGAAAATCCAGAGGGAGTGCTGTCCTCTGGCCAGATGATGTCACTGCCAGCCGGAGATGACTTCAGAGCAGTCCCTGCCATCAGAGTCTTTGGGGATGGCACCGTGACGACAGCACCACACTGCAGTCATAGTGAAGTCATAATACTCTGAACATTTAATTGGATTGCTTGGCATCTCAGTAAATTACTCACACAGGCCCAGCTGGAAACTAATCAAGCATTGACTCAGCAGCACTTACTCACCAGGGCCATAAAATGATAAATAGCGACTTTCAAAGAAGATGAGGTGTGAGAAGAAGGAAAAGGTAATGAGCAAATTACTTTGTACACAACTACTGGGAGAGCCCTCCCTAACAAACACATTCTGCATTCATCACAATTACAAACAGGCGCAACCCAAAAGTATGTTTATTTTGGTGGCATTTGGATTCTGAGCTCATATGCAGATCCCAAGCACCACAATACAAATAATGTCTCCCAGAACTCTGAAAAATAAGATATAAAGATCTGGATGCAAATTTTTTAAATCAAGTCTATTTCTACTAATATTAAATAAATCTTCGAATTTCCTGAAACCACAATATCCAGGTACCCATCTAATGGGGGGGAGGAGAAGAAAGAAAGAGAAAAAAAAGAGGAGATAATCAGGTAGCCATGTTTACCTTCTAAAATACTATTAACTAACACAAAGCCCTTCAAGTCAGGATTTACCTTGTTCTTACTTACATAATGCACAGATTTTGTTTTCCAACCCTTCTGGTGATAGTAATATGAAGTAAAATTTTATGTATTTGTGAAATTAAGAAAAGCACTACACCACCAAGATGTTTTGCAAGTGCAAAACAGGATTTCATAAACAGACAGTGGGCAGAGGAGAAATTTCCTCTGGATCTCTGTCTGAGGCTGTTACAGAAGATCCAAGAGCAGGTAGGGACAACCTTTCTGCTTTGCCATTTCACCTTTCTCAGTACGCTGCATGTCCTTGTTTGAGATTAGTTGCCAACAGCAATAGCCTAGGTAGACAGGATTTTGGTGTGATGTATTATCCAGGGATGTGTGATAACTCATATTGCTGGAACCTCTCAAACTCACTTTCTCCGCAAAAGGCATATCCTGCTTCACTTCTAAAAGGTCACTTGGTAATTTTTTGAAGATGTTTTTTCTAGATTTTGTTACTGCTTTATTTTGTGTTAGACTTCACAGGCTTGGTTCTTGCCTCCTCTAAACCTCAGAAACACAAAATACTGAACACTCTGTGCTTATATGTGCACATACTCAGAACATAAATTCACAGCCATGAGTTTGCAGCTCTAGCTTTATAAAAAATGTATGACATGAACGATGGCTTTATTAGAGGAGAGGAAAACCAAACATTTTTAGGCACGAAAATGATGCTCCTGGAATGATAAGAACTATTCTTACAGCACCAGGGCAGCTAGGCTGTGTAAATCCACGTGCTGTCGTGGCAGCTGGGTTTGGCTCCAACTTCTCCCCTTCCTGCTGGCGCCTCCTGTGCCTCGGTGGGCAGGCCCAGAGCAGAGGCCAGGCCGCAGAGCCCACAGCGCTGCGGGGGCTGCACGGGGTCAGGACAGGGGCCGGGGGTACGATCATTTCCAGCAGAGCTGAAGGAGGGGCACAGCCTCTCCTGAGCAACCAGCTCCCCAAAAACACCCGCAGGGGAAGGCACGGCCAAGCTCCCTCCACAGCAGCACAGCACAAACCCCGCCAGGAGCAGCAGCCATGGGCAAGCACCCCCTGCACACCCAAAGCCTCTCAAAACCCAGAACCATGGGACTCAAATCAACTTTCTCAATTTTGCTGCAATAAAAATTGCAGTAAATTTAAGATCTGCTGAGCCTGTCACTCTTGTATTCAGATGGTCCCTGTCTCATGAATTCTTTCATATAAGCTGATCAGATTTTACCTCAGAACTTATTGAACAGTTGCTGTGTTAGATGGGACATACAATAAAAAAGTTAAGCTAAACACTAAACTTTATAATAAAAGCAAATATTTTCTAAGGTGTGTCTAAGCTAATGACTTGGAAAAGCCCCATCCCCCCCTGAGGTAAACCTTCCTTTTAACACTGAAACAAACAAAATTTTAAAAATGCCATGCAGAAGGTAAACTTAGGGAAGTCCATATGACTTTGAAATGAAATTTGTGACTATAGTTTTGACTACCTCTTGCCCTTTTTCCCCCTTTTCTACAGTCATTTCAATCCTACCTCTGTATCTGAAAAAAGTGATGTTTCAAATACCTACTGCACATTCTCCAAGTAATACACATTAAACAACTGGAAAAAACGTGGGATAATTTTTAAAAGCACAAACCTTTCTGTTATGCCTAAATGATACATATTTCAGAATATGGAAAATACTAAAAAGAAGACAATGATATATCACTTAACTCAAGGCTACTCTTATTAGGTTAACTTTTCTCTGAATAAATGGAGTCTTAATGAAAACTGTCACTAGAAAATGGAATGCAATCATTAGATAAACTATTGAATTACAAATTCCACCCACATGTGAATGGGTACATAAAGTTTCACAATATTATAACAGTATATTTCTGCACCAGGATTACTAAGGAGCAAAGCTAAATGATTTTTCCTTCCAAACAGTTTATTCACCACCAAAAGTAACAAAAATTTCCTAAAATTATTTGACAAATAAAACTTAAATTCCCCTCTTCTTTTTTGGCCAAAACACTAAAAAGTGGGGGAGGGGGGGTGTGGTATCAACAATACTAATGTAACCAAACCTTTTTTCCCTTATTTAGGTTTTTCAGCTCTTCCCATAGCGAGCTAGAATTGCTGAGAAAAGGTTAAGGAGAGATTTCAGTAAAGGCATCAAAGAAATGTACTGACACACAGAAATTTAATACATTTACAACTTACTCATACATCAGGTGTTCTAATTAACACCACCAAAAAACTGCACTCCTACAAGTGGCCAAAAATGTCAAGACCCATACTGAATAAGTAGCAGCAGCCTTGATGCTGATTATACCATCACATCTGCTTATTTCTTTGCACAATTCCATTGCAAATTCTGATTCGTGTAGTGTTACTCCGTGACGTAATGACCAGCCTTCTGTGGGCCTCAGACGGAAGAAGAGAACAAATGTTAACTATTCAAAATTGCAAATTTATCTTCTTTTAGTAAATACATGAGACTTCAATCTTCTTGTTCTGAATGACTTTAGGTTTATCTTATTTCTACTCTAGCTCAAATACAAAACATCTGCTTATGAGGATATTGGTGTGACTTCTATCCACATCTAATTTACTGTATTGCTGTGGCTCTACCGTAAACACAGCCATGCATGAGATTAAATGCAGTTTATGAAATAAGAACGTCACTTGTTTAATTTGTTTCAAGTAATTCAGCCCTAGTGCATTTAACAACATAATTAAGTTAACACTAGTGCTGTTCTCGACTGCACTGTGTCAAGAATTGCTGCACTTAAACCTGCATCAAGGTCACCTTCCCCCATAACTCTCATAATCCCCAATCACCACACAATAAAAAACCTGCTGTCAGTGACTGAACAGATTGGTATTATTTTTAACAGCCTAACAGAATTAAAGAGTTGTGCCACCTCGAAGAGAGGCCAGATTTTAGGGTACTAGGCACGTAGGAATATTGGACACGCACTTAAAATGAGTTACGACACTTCCTGCATTCCATAAAAGCCAGCTTCCTCCGAGGCTCTTACAGGCCTTTGGAACTGCACTAAACCTTGCTGGGAAAGGAAGAGAAATTGCTCATTACACCAAAACTACCTGCCTTAAATATATTTCCTTATATTTATTTTAACTACTGTCAAAGGGTATTTCTGAGGCACTGCAATGCTCCGAATACAAAAGGCAAGCTCGACATGTATAAAACAGGGCAGGTTCTAACACTGCAATTAGTTTCCCACTGCTAGATTAGCAGGCCTGCAGAGACCTCTCTCAGGCAGATAAACTACAAAATGACTGTGTCTAGCAGATCAAAATTCATTAAATAGGACATTTTATAATTTCCTTGCTTGCACTTCCAGTATATATGGCATAAATGGAAATACATCCATTGTACTTATTTCCCCTAAACTGCCTTCTATTAGATTTTGAAAGACTGTGAAATTATCAGAATCACAGAACAGGATTTGCTACATTAAAGGTCACAGTCCCAAAGATTTTGTCCGTCTCATCAATCTTCATCCAACCCTGTCCCACTTTGGGGCCTAAATTATTCTTTCAAGCCTTGATTCCTTGAATTAAGGCTTCCAGAAACGACACATGCTAAAAACGGTACCAGGCCATTTGACTGTACCCAGATTGTTCAGACTAGCTAATTAAAAACTATCTACCCCTGCCAGCTGCAATGTGCACGTTCCCAGGAACTCACAGTCTGTGCACTCCCAGGTACTCAGAGCTCAGCCCATGAACACTGTGCTGCTCCTGAGCTCTTCCTGCTGCAGAGATCATCCACAGGTTCCACAAGTAATAGCCCTCCATTCCACAGAAATAAAATAATGAATCATAACATGAAATAGGTAGATTTTCACAGATCACACTACATTTCACTATTTCATTCCCCAAGTTGGTCACAAAGGTAAATGCAAGCCATTAAGTAATATTTTTACTGACTTAGCATTTCTGTAGCTTACTCTGCAGGACAGCAGGCTCCATGAAGTGCTAACTTGAATAGATCATAAAGAGCATAATTTTTTCTCTTTTTGCTGTACAAGTTCATTTTTTTTCACTGTACAATTAGTATAGAAAGGCTGGAAGAGAAATCCTTTGATCCAGGAGGATAACACTTTAGAGAAGACCAAATGATATCTTTCTAAATTCCATCACTGGGCAAGAAAGATTGACTTAATCAATCTGGATTTCTGGAACTACTCCATTTCTGCTTTTCTTTTGATCAAGCTATATGTGTAAAGATGCAGTAACTCCGGGCAGGCCAAATTTATGCACCAGCTTCTTTGAACTTCAAACGAGCTTGCTGGACCCTTTAAATTCAATTTTATCTGCAACTCAATTATGGACAAGTTGTTCTCTCTCCTCTGCCTAAGAAAGTACATTTCCATTTGCAGCATCTCATAATTTCATATAACCTCCTGTGGAATCCTATTTCCCTTGTCAAGTATGATCAGCTTCCCTAGGAAAGTTATAGACTGGAGTTAGCAAAGTATTTATTCACAAAGCTTTTTGTAGTCTTTGCCCCAGTAAAGATGATTTCACCATTTAAAATAATTCCATTCTTGTCACATATAAAAAACTAGCAACTCATCTCCCAAGTTTTGTACAACAATCAGTTTAGTTCTCCCTGAGATCTTGTAGGAGAAGCACCTGCTTGAGAAATAAAATGCCTTGTTACCACTACTTACATGCCAGAGATATGTGGGCAGCCAGTCGTGGGAGGAAACTCCTTGAGGCAAAAGCAGAGCCCCTCATTTATCTGTGTCTGAGGTGTGGAACCTGCCCTGAGTCCCTGAGTGGGCACAGCAGGGCCGGCTCCAGCCCCATGGAGATGGTCCAGCTGAGCCCAGAGGGGAGCTGCTGCTGCAAGGTGCTACAGGGGCAAGTCAAACACCTACAGGGCTGTCTTTTGGCACATCTGGAACCCTACTGCAGACCCCAGTTTGTTTCTGTTGTAGGCCAAGATGGTAAAAACCCCTCCTCCACTGCAGCACACAACCCTGTTGTCAAGTCACCCACTGCACCCCCAGCCCCAGGACACAGCTGACTGTTCCTAATCCCTCTGGCATATCTAGAAGGGGCCCCCTTGACAGAAAATCCTCACCTGTCCTACACAAACTGCTCCAGCTTTTTGCTACTTTGAGTATTAAACCAAATGAAGCTGCTGCTGTTTGCCCTACCAATCTGAGCCCAGGAAAGCAAGCCCCTTCCCCCAAAAGCAGCTTTTAAGTCCCCAGTGTGGTAACCCCCAGGACTGCTATCAGATTAGTGTCCTTTCAGTTAGCAGTGTTGCTGATAAGAGAAATAGAGATGGAAACTTCCAACACCTTGTGCTTGGAGAGGCAACTCAAGGTAACTGTGCTGCACACAGGCTGTACCTCCACACTGATCCTCTTGCACACCATACCCTGCCATTCAGTCACACCGATGAGGCCAAAACTGGGAATTTGCTTTATTTCATTAGCTGGATTACAAAATACCAATAAATCCTTTCCAATAAAACTTCACTGTCTTTGCCAATAGCTTGGCTCTCTAAAAGCCTGGGCAAAAGTGTTACAGAGAGATGAAGATAAATCTTGAGGCCAATTAACAGCTCCTGAATTTCAAGCTGAATTTTCGCAATTGTACGGACCTGAGCTCTCAGGAGAAAGTGCATAGAATAGACAGCAATTACAGGCACTCCCCACTGCTTTATATGCAATTACAGATATCCCCCTAGCAACTGAATAATTTTCTTTACAAATAAATCTGACAGTGAGAACTTTTTAATCCTTTCTGAATTTGTCCTTAAGCACGTAGCCTGTGCCAGCTCTGCACTGGTTCCACACTCATTCTGCCCCAGTACTGCAGCACACTGAGTCCATTGCCACGTGTGGATGAAAAGAGGGCCTGGCCGAGAACACTGTGCAGGAACTGAGATTTCTGAAAAATGCACCAGCCAGGAGATGCCCAGCTTCCAAGGAACAACTCAGTGCCCTAGGAGAAACACATTTAATTTTTCAAATTACCCAAAAGTTATTTTGACAATTGTGGTGAATTTCTTAAGCCCCAGTAAAATGTATCAACAGATTAACACCCTGACTTCCTTTTACATCTGCTGTGCTATTGGCATAAACCCAGTTAGCTTAGTTCTGATTTATGATACTGAAAGTAGGAGAATAATTAAATCCATTAACCCCCTCTCCCAGAAATAAACTGGGATATATAGCATTCTAAGTGGCTTGATGAGGAGGAAAATATTCCATCTAGCCCAAATCTTTTGTAATTCCAACATGAAAGCCCCTGTGCTGTCCATCCTACGTGGCTGTCTCTCCCAATTATTGATACCACTTTCAGCCTCTTTCTTCAGGATAGGGGAAGAGAGAAACTCTATTAAAACTTCTACAGAGAGCACACAGAAATGGCAGACATCCATTCTGAGCAAAATACTACCTCATCCAAAGCAGTCCAAGATAAAAGAGAAATAACGTCTCCTGCTAGGAATGCCTCTCTCAAGAGGCAATATTCTCCCCTTGCTCCAGTGAGCCACCAGCAACCAACACAGAAATATTCCTCAGGGCATGCACAAGGCTGCTGGGCTCAGGTGCAAATGCAGAATTTCCAGTGTTACAGGCTTGCTCTGGGTGCCACCTTCCAGTCCCTCAGCCTCTGGAGACATTCCCAGGCTCCAGGCTAGCCAGGGTTTCCTTCTGACAGAGCTGTGCCACACACTGTAAGCTACATGCTGGCAACAGAGGAGTCAGTCCTCAGTTTTCAGGCTCATCTTTTCCCCTAAGTTCCACTGAGGTGAAACTCTAATTTTTCACAGTTTAACTCAAGAAGGAACATCACGGGTGTGATTAAAACACACACTAACAGACAGACTTTGCCCAGAGTCCTGAATACACAGTTTCACAGTCAGCTGCAAAAACCTTGGGGAGTGGGGTTGTCATCTCTGCCCAGAACAGCATAATCATTCCTTCGCTTGCTCCCCATTTGCTGAAGACAGTTTCTTAGGCTTTCCTGAATCGGATTCATCCAGGTGATTTTACCACCAGTGAAACCTCTCAGTTTCTAAAAGTGAAAACTCAGTTGCTCTTTGTGATCCTTGCATTTGGAGAGAAAACCAGCACGACTTTAGCACCTCAGTCAGACAGTTATGTCTCCATTTGGAGTGCAAGCACAACAGAGAGGTGAGAAGAAAACAGAGCTGAAGAAAAACCGAACAGATGGGACTTTGGCAAGAATGTCTCTGATCCCACACAAAACACAGCTATCTCCAAATTCTCTTTTAACCTACTTGTTGCTCTATTTCTCTAACAAGGACTATCCTCACTCAAAAGTGTATTTCTTTGATCTACACCTTCTACTTCAGGGAACAATCAGTATCTCTTAAAAGTGGTTTCTTCTTTTTGGGGGGGGTTAGGGGGGTGGAGGGCATGGAATGCCAATGCTGAATTCCAACAAAAAGCCTTCTATCTAGAAGCTTACTGAGAAAACGTTTACTCCAAACCAGACTTGAGAAACACACGAGGGAAGCAGTTTGGTTCCAATTCAAAGCATCTTTGAAAACCTGTCTTTTGGAGTGGGGCTGAGAGGAGTTGGGGAGATCACCTTTTCCATCTCTTGTCCCAGCAGGAATGGCCACAATGCATTCTTGACAGAAGTCTGGCTAATCTATTTCTGGCTTGCTTCCTGTGAAGTACACTTCTCTATTTCCTCTGGCAGCTATTACAGTATTTAATTATCCCTAATAGGAGAAGTTTAATCCAATTTAATCCTATTTAAGACCTGCTTCTTGTTTTACCCACCTCTGTGATGGAGAACATATCTTCCCTTCTTTGCAGCAGAATTGTATATATCTCAAGGGGTTTATCACATGTTACTTCATCTTCTCTTGGCTGAAGACTCCAAATCCTTTTCCTGAGTCATCATCTCTAGATTCTGATTTCTCCCAATGCTGTCCTTCAGGAAGTCTCTGATTATTTTGTGGCTTTAATGACACAGCTCAATAGTGGACATTGCTCCTCTCCAGCCAAGGCCTCCCCAGTGCTGCCCAGAGTAAAACAATTCCAAGACATGCCCTGGCCCTGAAGTATCCACCTCATGTGCCATGTCTTTCCTGCATCAGCATGCCAGTAGTGCCCCACGCAGACTTGGGGCTGAATTGCCCTTCACCCAGTTGTTTCTCCTGCCATAGGGGCACAGCTGACCAGTCCCACGTGAGGACAGAACCAGGCACCCCATCTTTGCAAACCACCTGTCCCATCTGCCAATCTAAGCTCTAGTTCTGTCCTACAACATGCCCACAGTCTCCTCCTGCAATTTTAATCCTCAGCTCCACTAAGGTGCTGCCTTATGACCAGCACGTCCAGGAGAGGTTTCTGCAGGCCTTCGTTTGCGGTTCTCCCAGCCTGAGAGTGAAACCACACAGCTCAGTTGTTACAAAGCTTCCCCCATGCCCTCACCCACATTTCAGCACACAGTAAGTTCACAATCCAGTTCACATTCCCGACCACGCTCTCCTTCACTCCAGGTTATCCAGTAGCACCAATAGTCAAACTAGCACACAGGAACAGGCTGTACAGATGTTCTGATGTACAGAACCCATTTTTTCACTGTTTTTTTCAATTCAGGTCTGCACAGTGTGTAAATAACTAGAAAGACAGCCAATGCTACAAACACATCAAATCCTTGTTTTCTAAGTACACTATAAAACACACAAAACAGACATTCCGATTTCTTCCATAGTGTTTGGAGCTTCTGTGGCTCCCAGGTAGAAAACTGTGATGCTGACCCTGCAGGCAGCCCGAAACACCAGGATATTCTGGTGTTATGGCACACGCCCTGGGCAGAGTTCCCACGTCAGGTATGTCCCACACCTCTGCCCACACCTGGTGGGCCTGCGGAGCAGGGCCCCTGCACAGCCTCTGCTCTGCTGTTCTCGTGTGCAGCTCAGGAGCACAGAGGCACCTGGCAGGAAATGTTCACACAGGCACCTTTCAAATCATCTCTCTCCCATTTTAATATACTTAAGTTTGAGAATTCACATAAGAACATGCTGAAATCAAATAGAAAAGAAAAGCCACTGTGATTATAATAAAAGCTAATTTACTTACCATGCATTTGTCTACAGCTGCTGTGAAAATTGCTTTAACCAGTCATAGCTGTGGGCTGAGAATGAAATACACTCTTTTGAAAGCTTATCAGAAGAAATAGGCATTAACGAAACACTTTGATTTTAAAAGTAAATAAGAAAATTGGAAATTAAGGTTCCCAAAGCAACTAGAATTCTGTCATATTATATGTGTGTATTGAAGTGAAAAATTAAAATACACATATGCACAATGGAGAGACTTAAAGAACTGCCATGAAACAGTGTAACAGCACAATACTTCTTCAAGGGCAGGATTAAAGAGATTTCTGTTTTGCTCCCCACCTGGAAACACAGCACACCCCAAGAGAATTGAAACACAGGTCCAGAAACTCAAAGGATTTCCTTGAAAATCAGAAAAAGTGTTAAGGACTTTTCACCTGGACAAGTTTGAAATCTCCATTAGTACTGCTATCCTGGCCAAAGGGACTTTTCCAGAGGAAAAGTTCTTCACAACTGGACCAATTCCTAGATCAGTTAATGTCTGATTCAGCTAAAGTGCTGATCTTGATGCAAAGTGGCATCCATTAGGACAGGAGCAGATGTTTTTGTAACACTCACAGAACAAACAGGCATCACCAGCAGCAACAATGACTTCACAGGCAGGGTATTACACACGCCAAGCTACAGTGCCACTGCCTTTGAAGAGCTGGAACTTGCAACCGAGTCAAATGCAGCTGTGCAGGGGGACACATGGGATGTTAGAAATGACAGCCAGTGTACAACCTGACTGGGGCTTTTAAAAACTCCCTGCCAATAACTAGATGCCCGGTGCCATGTATCAAACTGAGGTTTTGTCTTTGATATCCCACTATCGTGTATTAAGCCCTGACGTCACAATTAACTGGGACATCTCTGAAAGGACACCAAATTACATACTTTTGCAATACTCTGAAATCTTGATTTAGTAAATCCTCTCACCCTGATTTATAATAAGTGAGTGATGATCTAAAGCCTGGATTTGTGGGATTATCCAAGGACTAACAGTATCTTTGTCAATGAGAGTGAATATATCTGTCAGTCTCTCACTGTTAATTCAGGAGTCAATTGAAAATATTATTTGATCAATGTATCCATAATGCTTTAAAGGCCAATAACAGATGAGATAGGATACTGAGACGAGACATCAACCTTCAATTCTTACCATGTATTTGAACAGAGATATACTAATGTATCACATTCAAGTAAGTACCACAAAAATGGGAAATATCTATTAAACTGGTAAGATACTAGCAATTAAAAGAAAAAAGGAATATTTTACAGTGACAAGTTTAAAGATCCCCATCCCATATTTTCGGCAAGATAATTTGGCAATAGGCAGCCAGTAACATTAGGAATAAATATGTTATATAGTTCTCTAGTCTAAACAGCCTTTTTGATCCAAAGTCTACTTGTGTATACTACAGACAACACAAGCAACTGTTCAAGCTTCAGCCAAAAAACCAAAAAAAGTGTAGCAGAAAAACTCTTATGCTAAAATCATTCTGCAAAAATATTTTAACTTTTAAAAAAAGAATATACTGTAAAGCAAATGGAATTTCTGTTATTCAGTCCAGATTTATCTCTCAACAAGTGCCCAGCTCCCTAGTTGAGACTACAAAGGCTGAACTCTACTGGAGGACCCAATTCCTCTTTTTGTGGCAATCAACATTAGATTTGCTGTGAACAAAGCACTTTGGGATCCCTTTTCAGACATCTGGTAAAAAGCCCTATTAACTGATACATGAGAAAAGTACTTTGCCCAGAAAAACAGAGATGGTATTTTATAATATAAATGTATCAGACTTCTTTTATATTTGTCACATCTACATAAATAGCATGGTAATCGTAATACAGCATTTTTTGTAAGTGGGTCACCATAAATACTTGGAATTCTATTACATTTCTCAAACCTGAAAACTAGGATTGCAGCTGGCAGCCACCTCACTCAGCCAGTTGTGCCTCTTGGCACAAGTTTCTACCTTGGACTTGTAGCAAATATTTCTGCAAACATAAAAGAGCCAGAACTAGAGATTTCAACACAACCTACAGACCAGCTGGTTTCCAGAGCCTCTAATGCCCTGGAGTTATGATATTTTTATGATTAACAAGGCTGTCACATGGGCACTGGAGCACTGTGGGCTTAGGTGATGGAGGAGTCCACTTGTTTGGCTGGAAACTAATACTGACTCGATCATCCAGGAACTTAATAATGGCTTATAGGTTAAAAACCTCCTAAAAATTAGCCACCGGGTTGGCTGGTCTGAGAAGTACTTGCCAAGAGGAAGTATCCTACAGGTTTTGAATACATCCTAAATAACTCGGGGGAAAAAATGGGCTTTATGTGCACACTGGACCTCTTGCCCCTGCAGATGACCATTTCCCTTCCCTGGCAGCCACAGCCAGCATTTGAGGAGTCAGGACATGAGGTAAGGGGGAGAGCAGGAAGAGCCACTCTCTTTGTGCCCCAGTGTCAGTGCCTCATCAATTGCTGTTTCAGTAACATGCAAGCCAAGCAATCCTTCACGCCCTGGCTTTGAAGTCCCTGAGTGACAGTATTTTGCAATAGAAAGGTAGAATCACATGCTTGAGTTGGTATTTTTCCCCCTGAAACAAGAAGAGATTTCTATGAACAAAAGAAATGTAGCAAAAAAATAAATACCTTTTCCTGAAACAGGAAAAGCAGCTCCCATCCAGACTCATGGCACCTTAATATCACAACAGATAAAAGAAAAGTTTGGGAGATTTGGAGGAAACAGGGCTAACACTGGAGACGTGCCTTATTTTACTGTGGCACGTTATGTCCAAAGGTGGTGCAGTGCTGAGCAAGGGAAAAGATGGCTGGCAGGAGCACTGTGAGCCGTTTAATTAAAAGAAGCTACGTCCTGGCCAGGGCTTTACGTTATACAATTTGCTGTTTAAGCAACCACCTGTTCCATCAAGTTAGAGTTGGCTCTGATTGAGGAAAAACATTCAGAGATGAAGCTTAAAAGTATTCATAATCCTCCAACACTGAAAAAAATTTAAAAAAATTAAAAAGGACACACAGTTCTATCCATCAAAGCAGAATATTCCACAAAACCAGTATAAAACACATTTGTCAAATGTATTTTAAATGCTAGAAATTCCACTGAGCAGGCACATTCCTGATTACAGAATAAAATGACTGCCAATCCTCATGTTACCATGTCCATATAATGGAGCTCTCAGGAGTAAGTGCTGAGCTGAGCCACGCACGGACAGAGGGACGCCCAGACAGCCACCAGCAAGCACAGCTACATCAGCAGCAGGGCTGGGGTGCGCCAGGTGAAGGAGACAAGGAAATGCAAAAGCAGCTGTCTGAACAGCGCCCCTGATGTGCACAGAACTCCAGGGGTTACAATCACAGCACAACAGGGAGATTTAAAAGGAACCCTGGCCCAGGGGAACAACACTGGACAGATATGTCAATAAATTACACTATGGCAAAGATTCCCACAAGTCTGACACGGAGCACTGAGGCTCCCAAACACTCCTGCTCTCGCTGCATTAGTTTGTTCCAATTGGACACCTACACAAGCGTAGCTTTTCAAAACCTTCTTACAGCACGTGCACTTGTGTTGATTTTCAGTGGAGGCCCTGTCCCAGCAATATCATCATGATTCTCATCTTTTGGCTGAGCTGCAATTTCCTTACCTTCCTTAATTTATCCAAACAGGCTGCAGGAGCTAAAGATTCCCTTGCCCTGGCCCTGAGATCTCTTTATGGGCTTTACTCCTGGGCTGTGGGCATCAGTGATGTCCCTCAGAGCTGGGGGCAGCTCAGCAGTGTCAGTGCAGGAGGCACAGCAAACACAGCACAAACAACAAGCTGGGTGCTCAGGTGCACTAAAAATCCGACAGTCCAGGGACCCTGACTGCTGCAGGGAAGCCAAGAGGTGACACAATAAAGCAGCACATGTTGCTCAAACTTCTCCAGGAGGGGAAAGGAACAGAAAGCACAGGTAGATTAAGGACTGGGCCTAGAATGCTTTTAGGATTTTTTTGTCTGTCCTCATTTTCTTTTAGTCAAACAACATACGTGGAAACACCACATACTAATTGAATAAAAAGCAGAAAATAAAGAGTCTCAGAAACTGAAAATCCATTAGGCTGTTTTTATTGCTCTTAAAGAATAAAAGATAATTTGTTAATGAAGAAGAAATGAACATACCAACAATTCAATGCAAATCATCAGCCCAAGCAATTGCATTAACTTCTCTGAATGGCAAACAACTTTTACTCTCCTCATTTTTGCTCGTTAACACTTTTCTTTTTGAACAAAAAAAGACAAAATGTGTTATTTATTCAAAGCACATTATTACTTTTCATAAAATGAATTTATTAGAGTGTTTTGAAAGCTCTACTGCAATTTTTACCTTTACTCCAGAAAGTGAATGATGGCAAGCACCGAAAAAGCTGGCTATCTAGGATGCCGAGTGGTTTATCTTACAGATACAACACATGCTTAAAATCAGTTATTCTTCCTTTCCCTGCTGCACTCAAGTTGCCACCTTATCTTTGGAGTAATTTATAAGATATTTCTTTCCATCCCTTTTCTCAGTAACACCAAGACAAGGGTTAACACTGAATACAGTGTTCTTCATCATTTTACTTTCTTGCAAACCACCAGTTATTATTTCTAAATAAGCCAACTTTAAACTATCCCTGGTAGGAGATTTGAAAGACAAGGCACCTAAGTGTGCACTGTAGAAACAGAGGAAGTAAATCCAGCCCTGCCTGAGCACTGAGCAGGGGCAATGGGCTGGCAGTGCCAGCCGGGCACACGGACCTTGGGTGACCCCTGGAGTGAGGCAGCAGCTCAGGGTGCGGTGCAGGAGCTCCCTCAGAGCACTTCCACGGCTCTGCAGGCTGAGACAGTGACTTCCATGCACAGAGCACCTTTGGGGCAGCGCTCTCACATATCCAGGGTCCAACCTGTGTGTTTCCCTGTACTGCCAGGGACACCATCTGCAGATGGGACCTGCCTTTGACACCCTAGGGAATGGTAAAAACACTGACAGAGAAAATGCAAGGTACTAGCTTAACTGGCAGGAAAACTACAAAGAACTACTTTGTGCTGACAGCGAAGCAAGAGCATTTTCTGGGGCAATCACTGCAGCATTAATCAATCTGCACACCAATTTGCTTTAAAGTAACTTCCTTCTCAAGCCAGCCTTCACTTACTACAGGAATTCATAGAAGTGAAATAAGTGCTTCAACAATCAGTAATTTGGCTGTATCTTTCCTAAATCATGATACTCAAATAATTATCACCTTTCTCTTCCAACACAGCGCCAAATTCCTCATTTCCACCAAGTCCTCAAACAATCCTAGGAAAAAGCAATCTTTTCTGGGCAGCACTTGGCCTTCCCCAGACCCACTTCCTATCACTGCCAGATGCAGATGCAGATACAGTCAGAAACTTTGTGGAAGGCAAATTCCAAGTGAGGCCCAGCCTGTGTGGCTGGGACACAGAGCCCCTGAGGAGGCACAGTCTTCTCATGAACTCCTGGGTGACCAAAGGCAGCTGCCCAACTCAGGAGCAGTGCCACAGAATCACTGCATAATGGGGAGAACTGAACAGCCCTGAAATCTTCATAATGTTCCCTTATATAAACCCTTGTGCTTGGAAAATCAAATAGGAGTTACAAAATGTGCTGCTAATGTTCATGAGATTGGAGAATTTTTTTCTGTACAACTGTAAAATCCATTCCTAGAAAACAAATGTGACCCATTCCAGTTAACTTCACCAGCATTGGGGTAAAAAGTCTCTCATAGGGAATTTTCCAATATGGATTTGAGACTGGCAGATTTCTGTACCAGCCACCTGCATCTTTGGGTAGCTCAGCTGAATCTCTGTTCATCTATTTTTAATGTGCAAAGCGCATTACCAAAAGCAACAAAATGATAAAGAGCAAACTATTGTTTTAAAAGGCGGAAAACATCTCTGTCACATAAAATTACATAAAATATTTCTTATTCTAAAACCACCCTAAAGAACTTCTGCCCAAATATTTTAAAAATAGGTTTGTAAATTAGATGTGACCTCTGTTTGCCATCTGACTGTGAAATTTGGTCAGATTTTCAGCCCACCTGGTGTGCATATTAAACCATGCAAAACCAGATTTTGAAGAAGCAGTACTAGAAATTAATTATGCTTTAGTTTTTCCCATGCAAATTCTTAATAATCAAAGTTTTACACAAAGCCTTTCAAAGAAAGTGGCTTTAGAGAGGGGTTTGTAAGAGGTAAAGCCAGCTAAGACAATTCTCTGTGGAATCACACAATGGTCTCTCCGAAGACCTTGGCTCACCCAGCAGCTGTGCTGGCCCTTCCCCACGTCTGCTCAGCACACAGAACCAGTGCTGTAGGCAAAGCCCTGCCTGCCTTTCCTGCACGGTTCCAGTGTGTACACAGCACCTGGAACCTGCAGCACTTTCCCAGGGAACAGCCCACGTGCATGCCAGCACACCCTCTGATTGGAAAGCCAGTTTTCAGAAAGGTTTTCAGAAGGGACCTTGCTGTAGGACCACAAGAGCACTCCATGGTGACCCACCAGGTGGAGAAATCCAGCTCTTCCCTCACCGACAAAAGCCCACTGGAGCTGGGAATCCAAGTCCAGCAACATCTGAGTGAGTGTCCCCATTCCTTTGCCAGAGATCCTGTGCAGAGAGCAGCACTGCACACCAGGACACGTTCTGACCTTTTGGTGCTGTACGGCTACCAAACTTTAAACCAGGAATTTTTGCCAGCATAGTCACACTACGTGGAACACCTTTTGCCTGGGAACTCCTAACACTGTACAGGTGCCATCAGAGCCCTACATGTGGGGCAAGTCAAAGTCTGCACTTGTTTTTTAACGCTGTATTCTGAGAGAATGCAGAAATGCCTCAGGAAGTTGAAAGGAAAAAAAAGGGGTCCTCGTCACGTGCTGATGCGTGACACACACCAGACACTGATCTGCCCAAGCAGCCAGATGATAAAGAACAAGTGACACACTGATTATCTACATTCTGTCCTGACAACTTAATTAAGTCATTTAATTAGTAACAGCCACTAAGTATTGCACTGGCACTGTTAGTAACTCCATCCATTGTTGCTAGATTGCCCTTTTTGTCTGTGTTTGATGTCAGAGACGAGATGTGATGGTACTTTGTGAGCATCATCCTGCTAATGGCATGGTCTGGCCTGAGCAAAGGAACCGACCCTTGAAATTATTCTCAAGGTGGTCAAAATTAGTCAAAAACACATGGGTGGATTTTTTTCAACAGAAAACTGAAATTAATGAATTCATTTAAAAAAGAAAAATAAAAATATATAAACAATACTGCACTAAAAACTCTGGAACATTTGGATTAGACTACAATGTTCTCATTACGATTTTAATACACTTTAATCAACATTTCAAAAATCAATTTTGATAATCCGTATTGTTGAAGGTTTAATTACTAAGACAGCATGCAATAAAAATCAGTTAGAACAAAATATTCTACTTCAAAATGAAAATACTCCAGTGCTGTCAAAAGTCCTTAATTATTCTTTTCATTCTAATTCAAGCCAGCATCTCTCAGATTCTTGAATTTCCATCTAAGTGGAAGCTCATGTTCCATCATCAGGCTCTACCTAGAGCTAGTGAAGGTGGAGCATGAGGCCTCAGAGTGTAAATTCCTCCTCATCTTGCAAACCAGCATGATTTTATTACCTTTAACATGCACAGACTCATTAAGATGGGTCACACATAATCTTACCTTTCTCAAACACAGAGGGAAATTCTTTATTACCAGCACAGTTTTCCCCGTCTTGCACCTGCAGGCAGGAAATACCCATGGAGGCCAAGCACACCGAGGAACATCCAGTGCACCTGTTATTCCTTTTCCCTTGCACACAGCTGGGGCTGGCTCTTGAGCCCTCCAAGTTTGTCCTGTTGTCCCCAGAATTCCCTCACTTGTTCAAAGAGCAAATAAGCCCTTGAACAGAAACACATCCCCTCTTGTAAATTCTGTGGAAGTTTCCCTATAGAATTACACAAACCAAATGTTTATTACGTTTTCTGTACTACTGTCATTCGTTTCAGAAGTATTCTGACTCCACTGTCCTCCTCCAAACCAGACCTGCTAGAAGCACTGGCTGTGCTGTGCCACACCCATTTCGTGTGTTCCCTGAAGTCCGGTGGGCTCTTGCTAGACGTGGGGGGGTTTAACACTGTTTAACATCTCAGGTTGCATGAAGAGAACCATCCTCTGCCTGCTCACAGTACCAAAAATACTACAGGCAGCTTCTTCTACCACACTGCAACATGACCCCATTTTGACCCGGAGGGAACATGCTGACCTGAAATAGCCGCACAGCAAGGGCTATCGATTGCTCTCTCCACAGTTACAGTAAGGAAATAAATGTCTTTGCACAACTGGGTACTAGTGAAGATCAAAGTGACTGGGTGCACCTGGGTGTAACTAATAATGACAAGAAATGTCCTAACCAGTCTGTATGTCCCTCACTGCCTGAGGATTTCTTTACTGGGGAAATGCCCTCTGTCTGTACAGATCGGAAAGGAACACCACTGGCACCAAGTGGTGAGGAGGATGGGGCTTTAAGATCCCCTTGCCAAAAAGGCCGGGAAGAGTTAGGACAGCCCAGAGGGACAGCGAGGCTCCTGTCCTGTTGGTGCTGCCCCAGCCCTGGTGCCAGAGGGCCGGGCAGGAGGCGGCTGGGCACAGGGCCCGCAGCCTCGCACGCCTTTGTAGCCACCACGCCGGGCTGAGCACGGCCACCTGAACCTCTGCAACCCGCTCCCAGCACAGCAAGCCACCAAACCAGAAATTCAGGTCATCTTCACCGAACCACAACGGTTTACAACAACCACTGCAGGATTTTTCTTTTCAAACTACTCTGCTCAGCTTTGGTCCCTTGCCTGCACATCTCTAACTCCGACACAGTGTGCTGCCTATGCCCCCCTGCTTTCTGCAGTTTTCCTGAAACTCTGCCAAAGTAACTAATTAGTGCAGCATTTAAGAGTGAAAAAGATAACCTGGCTATCAACAAACTGTCACTTCATATTTGGAATGTTTGGCCTGGATTTTAGAAGAGTTAATATTAAATTGGCCAAGTAATGCTTTCCTGCCCTGAAAAATTTGTAGTCCTAAATTCAAGAATTGTTTAGTTTTGGACAGTTCAATACACAAGTATCCAGCCTGAGAGCCACACAGATGTCATAGCAGCAGTGCAACTGACATGCATCATAGAAATATTTTAACGAGTGCAAATATTAATACATCTTAGAAATCAAAATAATCTAGCCTATACTGATGTACTGCTTGAGAATGTAACAGAGCTTTTTCCCTCTAGAATTACACAGTGATAAAATACAATATGACGGCCACTCAAAGAGGGAAATAAGTTTAAAAAGAAAATTTTTTCATTAGCATAAATATCAAAAAATATATGTACAGGATGTGATGATTAAAGGAAACTCTATTATTACTTGTCACATCACAAAATAAAATTTTTTTATCAGTTAGGTATACACAGGTATTCATTTCTCAATAAAGGTTATTAAGAACCTTTATTGAAATGAATGATCAATATATCCCATGCTCCCCATGCATGTAATTTATAAATTATATTAAGCCCTGCTCTTGCTTTTCAAGCTGCATCTGGTATTAGTCTTCTGTTGTAATAACTTTCAATTTTTAACAAACATCTTTCTTTAATTTACTTAAATAATTACACAGAGCCTAATCAGTAATGTAATCGGAAATGCTTCACTCAAAGGAGTTTTATGAAATTATACTATTCTGCAGAAATAAACAAAACAGACGCTGCTCATTTCATGGTAAAGTCCAAGAAACTAGTCTGATAAAGCAGTATTTTAATTAAACACTAAATGCAAATTTCACTTTTCTTTTAGATCTATTCTTCTCTATTAACTGTTTTAATTTTCAGTTAGAAATTTTTGGCTTAAATTCTTCTTTGTTTTGAGTTGTTTCTCCCAATATTCTTTAGGAAGTCTCTCCTCTCCAGGTGGATATGTCAGTTTTCCTGCCCCTAACATAGAATGACGACTTGGTTCCAGGAGAGCCTCTGCCAAAACTGCAGTAGCATTCTGGCATCATTCAAAGGGTTTTTTAAGATATATGAAAATGCTCTTGTTCCAACAATTAGAAAATATCAATATGCTAGTTATTCAACTAAAGTGCAAAGGCAGCTATATGGAGAATTGGTCTTTTGCCTATTTTAATTATTCTTTCAATAGATATATTATCATCCACTTCTCTTTGAGCAATACAAAACCACCTCACAGAACAAAGGAAGGAAGGATGGGAGAAGAAAATCTGGAATTCTGTGCAGCATGTATTACATTTTCAATGAGAACAGCTGCATTATACAGTGCAAAATACACTTCAAATATAAAATACTTCCTGCAAAAAACAAATCATTTTAGTTTTAGCAAATTATTAAATCCCAAGGGAATCTGTCTGTATCCTCCAAGTAATTTAAAGATTTACATGCAAAACTCAGCATGTGGGGCACATTTGGATTTGAGTCAGGTACTTCAAGGGACTTTGAGACCATAAAAATCAGCAAATGGATTAAGGCAGTCTCAGTATAAGCTTTCCATCTCTGACAGGTATGTCTGGATTAGTCACTGGAATAATATTACTCATTTTTTAAGCTGATGCAGGCTGTGAATGTTAGATTTTTGAATAATTTGTTTGAGAACACTGTGCACAAAATGACACCACTCCATGGAAACAAACTGTTTGAAATGTAAAGAGGAATTTCTATTGCAACACGCCTGGGACTCAAATCAAAACCCCACGATTAACACCCTCATTGCTCATGAGTAGTTTCCTACGCTCAAAGAGGCACTTTGATGTTATGCCTTTAAATGATCTGCACCAGACACCTCGAGGTGTGCTTTGGCTCAGCACAGCACCACAAAACGCAGCAGCACACAGAGGTACCAGAGAAGGGCAAATGAGGTACGGGAGGGGCATTGTTTGTGGTTTTAAACCCTTGTGACACACTTCCTAAGGCTCCAGGACCTGAGATCACATGGGAATATCTCAGACTGTATCACTGACCACTGAGTGCCCCAAATCCCCTGGCAGCCAGCTGGGAGTGCTGTAACAGCAGCAGAACAAAGTGACTGCAGGCCCTCTGCAGCAGCTGAAGAACATCTAGCCTAACACACACCAAGCTAATAAAATTAGGCACGGCTGCATCTGCAGGAATGGCTTTGCCAGCACACCTCTGCTGAGAGAGTGTCATGGTTTCAGTTACCAGAGCACTGTGGACAGGATTCTGTCAGCTACAGATGTGACAGGAAAATCTGTCCTCCAGAAATATCAGGAGAAAAATATGGAAAACATCAGCTTTTGGTGGGTTTTGGTGGGTTTTTTAAGAAAATCAAAATTTTAATCTCAAGCTATCTGTAACAAAGAATTGAAATGAAATACATAGTTCTGTCTTCAACTCAGTTTCTACACACTAAATTTTGGGGAAAATCAAGCTAGCAGATAAATAAGGCCTCCTGCTTGGTCTCACACGTAGTACAAGTCCTCTTCCCTTCAGATCTATAAATCTTGTGGCCCTGGCATATGATATCCCAGGGAAGTCCACTTTATCCAACCACCACGTACACGTGTCATCAGCTCATTCCATTAGGCAAGGCACAGCTGCACTCAACACTTGGCAGGATCAGCCTTTGGACACCATGGAACCCCAAGCACAGCCCACACAGCAGCAGAACTGTTTCACTATCAAGGGCTGACAACTAATACTCAAAATTTAGAGCCAGAGTGTGGTTTCACCATTTGTCTCAGCACCACCAGACTATCCTGCATCCTCTCCTAGAGTCAAGAAAGCCTATTTTGGGATATAGCACTTAAGGAAATAGAGTATCAGGGCATCTCAGTGAAAAGAAGCCAAAGACATAGCGTAGAATGCAAGGAAAAGCAAAGGTGAATGAGATTAAGAGACTAATGGCAGCCAATAACAACATAACTGGAAAATGGAGAGGTTACACAAATTATTAATATGGTTAATAATAAGGATGCTTCCTCTTAAAGACAGAAATAGCGGGAAAACTATAAAAAGCAAGTAAGAAAGGTTAAGATTCGGAAGATAAGAGAGAGAAAGGGCAAAGCATAAAAAGGAAGATGTCTATATCATCCAATTACCAAGTTCCTTGGTCTTTTCTAAACCCCCTCTTACTGGAGTTTTAAAAACTTCAGCTTTCACTAAATTTAGAACTAAGCCTTCACAGTTAGATACACAAACTATATAGAATTGCCCAACTGCTCACGCACTGAAAAGTAAAGAACCAGCTAAGGATTGTATCAATAAAAATACCTTCCTTCTCCTAAGGTAAACTCATGATCTGTGGAGTTTGGGTTGTGGTTCCAAATACTCAGAGTAGGTAACACTTCAACTTCTGGTTCATTCAGTGTTGTTTATTCTGCTGCTGTTTTATTTCTCTGTAAACAAGGCTAATGAAAAATAATGAGATTGCCTGTTACAGTGCTTAGGGGATATGAAAATTGCCTGTTACATTAAAATAATTAGAGAAGAAAATCAGATCATATTAATTGCACTCTACAGAGACTGCCCAAGGTATGAGAACCTATCCTCTGAGGAATACAAAAAATTCTACTTAGAGCCTACTGATGGCCCAAAAAGTTCAACTATCAACCAAAACAAAAACAATTAATTACAATCAGTAAAGATAACTGCAGTTGGTGTCATAACTGATTAGATATTGCACCTGGCCAGTCTTCAGTGGGTTTTGCTCATTATGAGAAATGCCCCTGATTACCATGCACAGACCTTGCTCCCCACAGAGCTCTCCAAACACAAAGTCTGCCCTTGGGTTTGTGGAAGATTTGCTGCACAACCAGCCCCAGGCTCTTGAACTGAACAAGGCACCCTGATGTTCAACTAAGCCTGGCTTGGACAAGTTTAGAAGAACTTTATTTGTTGTTTCTTCCACTTCATGACACAAGAGGTTTTGATTTAAAGGATACAGACCTCCCCTAAATATGAAACAAATCTATAATGTAAATCCAATTAATTTCATTGGTTTTCCTCTTAGCATTCTAGAACTGTCAGAGGAGAAGGGAAAGGGCTGCACTGACCTCTTCCAGGGCTTGTCCACACGACTTACCACGTGTGCACGTACAATATACACACATTACCTACACCTGTGTGGCTTACAGACACATTCTCTACATCCCTACAAACACAGTATTCGCTTTTCAAAGGTGCCTTTTTTAATGTGCTTCATGCAATTCCCTCATATTTTAAGATACTTTATTGATTGCTAAATAGAGAATTATAACTAAGATACAGTATGAAGGTCAGGTTCTCCAAGCTGCAACAAACCTTACTAAGACAGATACTAAGATAGCTCCCTGTTTCCATATGCAACAAACGCTTGCTAGGCAATACTTTGATTTGAGTCCACCATTCATACAGCATCTAAAGTAAAAGCTTTATCTGTGTGGATTTGCTTTTAGTCCCACAAAGCTCAGTGCTGCTGTTTTTAAATGATACCTCAGTAATTACGCCTTCAGAGCCTATCTAATAAACACCAAGTTTTGCATACAAATTAAAAACAAATGAGAAGCCTAAAAAGGTTAGTGCTCAGTTAGGTACAGATCTAATTGTAATAACATTTTAGAGCTACTTTAGGATAACGTACACGTCTCTATTGAATATTATGAAGCATATTTCAAGCAACTGAATGGATTAATTTTTTATTTAGTCACACACTCTCGTATCTATTTCCTTAATTCACTTTACTACAGTAGAACTTGAAGGACTGCTATTAAAAAGAAACAAAAACCGTAAATTGTAGGTTGTTGAAGTTAAACACGAAACAAAAACAAACCAACCAGCAAATAAAACCCCAGACAAGCAAAGGAATCCACACAGACAAATTTTTTAAAAAGCAAGCAGAGGAGATATTTACTTTGTCAGGCAGAAGAGTATTTATAACTTGTTCATTTTTCTAACATTATTAGCAAGCATAAGTGTCTAACTGAAAAAATGTAATACATACTCTTTGCAGAGTCAAGCAAGCAATTAGAGCTAATCAAGACACAAGTTGTTCTCATCTTACAAATGTCACATTCTTTGCAGAAAGGAAAGGTCTTAAGTAAATATCACCCTGTTCAAATTTTAGGAAAATTAACAACATGCAAGACAAAATGTCCAGCAACTAGGAAACCACAGCTCATTATGTCTTAGCCTGAACCCAAGTGAACTGAATCAGTGAAATACAAAACCTTTTCTTTCTGCTTTCTCCTCTTATTATCTTCTTAAAATTAAGAAGAAAGGTCTTAGCAGCTGTTAGCAGCTGTTCCCTCTGGCATTTCAAAAACTGGTAAAGGTGACTGTCAAAATTAGTATATGAAAATTGCTGAAAAAATTTTGTCAATTCCTTCTATTTTAAGATACCAAATCTACGTTGACGTAACAACAACAACAAAAAAACCCCAGCTGGTTTTGCCATGGAACCCACCAGTGGTTGAATGCTCCCTGTACTTTCTTCTAACCCACAGAAAATACCAGTTTACTATTCAGGAGTCCAACATTGAAAGCAAAGCTTCAGAAGTTCTGGCTTTTATTTTTCATGGTGATTTTTATTTTTTAACACCACCCTCCTTTCCCAGGGAACGTGCTGCATCATAAATTACTAAAAATTCATGCTGAACACTGAACAGATAAGATTACTATCACTGATGGACCATCATTCTAATCATGTACTTAGTAAAGATTTTCCTGGTTTAGTATCAGCTTAAGCCATGGGCATTCAGCCACTGAAACAACTGAAGTCTAGAAACAGCAGCTACTTCAGGAAGGGGTTATTTTGTTTATACTGCCATGGAGACAACGGGTCCTCCCACTGAGAGTGACTCACGTGATGGTTTAAAAGACTTGAAAGGACTTCAGGTTTCTCACCTGCCCTTTGCTTCCTCACTCTGGTCTTTCTCTGACAGGAATGTGCATTTTAGTCTGGCACAGCAGTGAAAGTTAGGCACAAAACTTCTGCCTGGATTCAGCTGTGTTACTTCTCACAGTGTGGGACCCCAAGTTAACCAGAGATGAACATGTTAGAATAGAAAAATTGCCAAAGCCAAGCAGGGCACATAAAACATCCCATGACTCTGTAGCAGGAAAAAAGCAGGAGTTCCTGAGTATTGGAATTTCACGCATCATCTGGACAGGTGTGCCCTTTGAATAGAAAACACAATTCTCCCTCGCCAAGAGGACATTAACGTTTTTGCGAAGAACAATTTTGCTCTTCAGTGAAAGCTATTCTTGATGCTTACACTTTCGGTAGGCTTTTAATTACAGCCTGAACTTGTAGAAAATGAGTTTGAGAGAAGCAGGCAGAAGCCTGAAAACATCTTTCCCTTTGCATCCAACTCTCCCGTGCCACTGACAAGGAAAACTGGCTGAGTTGATACCTGTCCTTGTGACATTTCATGCCAAAGTTCTCAGCAGCTGATCCAACAACACATTGCCCTTTACCAGGCCTTCAGCCAGAATTTGGACTTGGAAAGATGGAAATATGTGAATATGAAAGAATAACCACCTAAGAACTGAGAAGTTTCAAGGAAAACTGAGGCTTTAAAAGTGACTAGAGATTTCTGCAGCTATGTTTTTTCAGCACTTTCAAGGCACAACACTTCAATCCAAGGCACTCGCTGCCATACAGTGTGGCCTCCTCACAGTGCAGGCAAATAACAACAAAAAGTAACTTCTGGTGACTTTACCCCCACAGCTGAATTACTTCTTGGCAGGGGAGCCAGAAGGATCTGAACTCTAAATCCATGACCATCACAAATTGGCGGTAATAGATTTATCTATTCCTTTAACAGAAATTTAAGTATCTCCCTTGTTTCACAGCTCAGCAGCTTTAAGTAAATAAGTGCTTGAAGAAGCAGACAATTAAAGAAAAGGGACAAGATGATAATCAGATAGGTATTTTCTTTTCATAACTGCCTATGACACAGCTCTAGGGCATTCTAGAGGGAAATTAAGGGACTTGTTACATGCAAGACATGCCTAAATCACAGAGAGAACTTAAATGCAGGGGTACAGAGGCAGGAGATGTAGATGTAGGTACAAAACATTAGAGCCCTGTCCTAAGACTCCATAAGAAAAAAAAAAGTCACAGAGATAAACTGATGGGTGGCAAAGTATCAGATTTGTTTAAGGTTCATTGGAAAGACCAGCAATCTTCCCATGGTCATGAATAAAGCATTTCATTTTGATTCACGTCCGTAAAAGCTGTAGAGTTCCCTGCTATGTATTGCAATGGCTTGCTCCTTTTTTTAATTGAAGACAAGAGCAAAACTCCTATATGAAATGGATTAAATTCTCACCTTTTGACCATGTGCTGATAAACCACACTCCCATGCCTGTGCTGGATATGGCATTGCCATTACACTGTAAATCTGTACATTTGCAGAATGACACATCATAGCTCCCTCACTTCTATTGCTTCCATCCTTCAGCTCATTTTTTTCAGTGTGGTTTACTTATTTTCATCCCTCCCTCTCATGATTATCTGTTTTTCAGCTCTAGTTCTGTCATCTTCATGGCTAATGTTCCATTGCCCTAGCGTAATTTCCCATCATAACATTCCCATGCCACTCCAGATCTGTGGCTGTCCCTTTACGCCTTTACTTTCCAAGTCCTCATTCTCAGGATGCTGTGGCTGAGTCTTGAAATCCCCGCAGGAGGTTCCAACACCCCATGTCCATGAAATTTAACAAAACACCAAAACCCTTAGGCTGAAAACATTGCCTCTGATTCTAAATACAATGCACTCAGAAAAAAATGCAATTCTGTGTTTTATGAAAGCACAGCCAAGGTCAAGCAATCAGATAAGAACACAGGCACACCACCAGAAGCTTAATAAATGCTGTAAGGCCTTTGCAAGACCCTTTCCTATCTTTGCCAACTGCCGAGATACTCATCTGCAGCTATGAGCGTTCCCCTCCCCAGCCAGTTCACATCTGTTTACAAGTAACTCCACTTCTGCAGGCTGGAGAAAATAACCCATTTCCTGCAGCTCCCTGTAATTGCTACAGAGAGACCAGAACCAAATTATCTGCCTCTTGTTTTTTAAAGGGCAGGGGGGGAAGTGTATTCTTTCTAATCTGTGGTAACTTTTCAACTGCCAGTGATGATCAAAAGAGACATGAAAAAAAAATTCACCATATCAAACACTGGACTACATTCTTTTCAGGACCAAACAGAATTATTTTTTAAAAAATTCTGCTTTGCCATACAGTTTTGTAAATACAAACTTTTAGCTACACTTTCTATGTCAAGTAAGTTTAGGATTTTAAACTTTCTGAGAAGACAGAGGTTGCTGGAACTTCCCTCTCACTGCACAGAAATTTAATACAATGCAATGAAATTCAGCTTGCAGAACAGATGCTTCCTTCAATAGAAACTGCAATTTTAAGGCTTCTGAACTGTAAATCTAAGATAAGTTGAGGCTTTCTGATGCTCATCTGAACCTGAGCTCCAAACAATACGAAGCTCACATATCACTGAAGTGGGTTTTACTCCAGAACTGCTGTCAGAGATGAGAACCAACCATTGCACTTGCTGTGGTATTATTTGATTTTTTTTAATTTCAAAGAACAGGAGGTTCTTCGCAACTATATCTTTTATTGAGTTACATCCCACTGGGAATGAAATCAGGAAGGAAAGCTGGAAAGGGGGAGATACAAACAGGGATGTTCCCTGTTCAGTTACAATGCCAGGAGGGTTGAGATCTCCTTCCCCACACACTTCAGCAGTAGGAATGCTCTCACCTGTATTTCCAAGCAGACCAAAGGCATCACACTCACTGACAAACTCAAGCCACTCCATTTTGAAAAAGCATTTACATTTCTTTTGAAATATTCTCTGATAGAGTGATTACAGCTGACGCTAATTACATTCTAAAGATAATTTAACTTCAGTCACATCTTAATCTTCACAAACACATTCAAGCACATACATAGCCCTGGGTCTCAAGTCAAAGGGGGCAGAGCTCAGGTTTAAAATATCCTGGTGAAGACCAGGGTTTGGGTGGAGAGGAGCGGGTAGAGGGATAGAGAGAGCAGACAATCTGGTTTTTCAACATCCAATGCAGGCAAGTACCATTTGGTTGTATCTTTTGGTAACTGGCTGCTTTTCACCTCTGTTTTTGCCCCAGATCCCACTGTCCATGAACGTGTCGACATTTCTGGCCTACGACCAGCCCACGCTGAGCTACTGCGGAGTGCACCACGAGCTGCTGGCTCACAAGCCCTACGACTCCAGCACCCAGGAGGAGGCGGTGGACGCACACCTGGAGCCCGAGCTGGACCTGAGCACAATCACGACGGCGGCGCGGATCAAGGAGCACAGCCAGCAGCTGGCCTAGGGGGGGTTGGCAGGGGGGTCCTGGAGCAGAGGCTGCAACCAAATTCTGTGTAACCTTACGGACACGAGTGAGAAGACAATTCTATGGATTCTAGGATCCCTGTTCAAATTAAAAGCGAATCACAAAGATTAATTGTTTCGAGTCTACAATTTGTAATTAGTTCAGTTGTGCAGTATTTTTTTGACTTCAGAGTATGACCCTTGAAGTGAATCTTTTTCAAAACTCATCCTACCTACCTGTATAAACTGTACAGATGTAATGTATTTTTCATATTGTAAAGTTTCAATTACCAAGAACAACTGGTATGTACAGTACCATAATTTAATTACATCTTACTTTACAAGCTTCAGTTTCTAAAGCTTCAAATTAACAAGTTATTTCTTGTGTTATTAAGTTTCTCTGTTTTGTAGGGATCATTTTGTTACTGCTTTTGTGCCCAGACAACTTTAATCTAAAATTCTGTCCTTTGCAGAATATGCACCATTTTTACCGTGTTTAATGTGCAGAATTTTATCTACTGGTTCCGGAGGGAGGGTTTAACTATTCAAACTTCTAAGAAATTCTTGAAATATATAGCCAAGTTTTCCTAGAAATTAAAATTTAAAAAAAAAAAAATAAAAAAAAATTCTCCTCAAGCCTACCTGTTGCCTTGAAATACAGCCTGATTTTTAACAACAAACCCTGTTTATGCAGCTGCTAGTCAAGGCTGATGATATTTTATTAAGTCTCCCTGCTCTGCAAGACAATACAGACAAGAGACTTCAACAGGCAGCTACAAAATCTGCTGTGAGCGTCTGCCAAATCAGGCATTTGTATTTCTGCTGAAAGACAAAGGGGTCCAAACCGACTTCTGTTGCAGGAAGCTGCTGACAGAAGTGGCAACAGAAACAAGTCCTTACAATACTCCTACAATGTAAAATGTTCCTCAAAAATCCCATTTGCTGAAAAATGTAGTAATTTGGAACAAATGGTAAAAGTTTATAGTCCTTTGACATTATGAAAAAGCAAACAAAGGAAAAAAACCCCAAAACCTTTAAATAAAATTAAAAAAATTAATGTAGTATTAAGTCTTTAACAATTACTACATTGCTTATTTGTCTATCATTTAATATCTGGATTGAAGCATTCTTATATCCCATTCTTTGGTTCTAAATATTCAAGACTTCTCAATACTGTATGAGTGACTTTTTATACTGCTGCCCTCATGCTGTAATCATAAAAGATTACAGAAATTAGAAAGACATTATATCATGCTGACTTGGTGAAAAACAAAATGGGAACATGAGCCTTCCAAAATATAGGAGGAAAAAAGTTTCATATGGTGAAGCAACTTTTTTATAATAAAGAGAAATTATATAACCACAAATCTATTTTTCTGGATCTTTATCCCACCATATTTTCATGCTTCAAAGCAAACGACTGAAATTTAAAATTACAGGGCAACTGTCTGTACAAAATCAAAGTGAATAGAATGAAAAATAGCTTCAAAAATCAGTAACAAATTAATCTGCATTCAATACCTGTTAAGTGGAAACAAAGTGTCAAAACAGAATACATTGTACTGCTTATCTATTTAGCACTTAGATTTTGTAACATATTTTGCATAAATTATTTCCTCTTCAAAACACTGTCTTTTTAAGACGCCTCTTAAACTTGCACTTCAGTTCTGTATGTCTTCGCTATGTGGCTTCTTGAATTTGTGGTCACCTTCCACAGTGCCGGAATTTTCCTACACACGGTTTGAAAATACATTTTGCTAATTACCCACTGCAAGCAAATGAGCAGGAGTCACTCTGGAGCCCAGTGACTTTCAGGCTGCCAGAAGAATTGACCTGAATCACTCCACAGCTGGTTTTGAGGTTTAATGTTTTGGCGTTCTGGCTATTGGAGCAGGCCTGAGCTGGAAGGAGCAAATACCACCCTCTCAAAAGGTCATTTCAGTTGTTCTTGCTCTGGCCTTCCTATTCTGTACTTGGACCCATTGCCCTCAAGTATTTATGGTGTGTGAACGAGGTCCTGGCACTGATGGAGCTACTCAAAATGCCTAGATGTTCAAAGGTTCCATATATTTCCTATTTATGGAGAACTCCGCCATGAGCATTCCCAGTGTCGGACAATAAGTGAGTTTAGACCAGGGACCATGAGAAAATACTTCCTTAGGCCAAGAAACACAACACGTGTTTGATGTATCTCCTTAAAGAGGCACAGATGGGTAAATATTCACATACACACCAACATTTCCCCTTTTCTTTTCTTCAGCCAAGAACCAAAGAATCCCAGTTCCAGACCCACATATCACAGGACAAACAGTAGAAGCAGAGTCACAGCTAGCACCTCACAGATTCCTCATGCTCTCACAGTCACCTCCCAGGCATCTGCAATGCCAGGCTCTCTGTAACCCCAGCAGGCCACTCCAGTGCTCTGCAAGGCAGATCCAACATCCCAGGGCCCAGAGCAGCAGTGGGTGCATGCCCTTCTGTAAATACTTAGTGGATACCATTTTTTTTTCAATGGACTACATCAGCCCAAAACTTGTTATTCTCAATAAGATGGATGTCTTCAAGAAAGCTAGATGGCAGGTAGGTACCTTGTCTAAAAAATCCTCATCATGAAAAAAAACTAGGTTAGGCAAACCCAAAAAAAGACTCACTTCTAAATTCTTCTGCTAGCCTGTGTACGCGTGCTTGCCAGCAGCTTGTTGCCAGCTGTGTTCTGATTCTGGCTGCACAGGAACAATAAACACTTTCATTCCAAGGATAAAACAAAACAGTATTCCTAATAAAGCCCCAGCCTTGCAGCTAAGCTAGCAAGAATAAAGGAGTCTATGGGCTCAGATATTTATTAAGAGGGGGGCACTTTCATGTATCACTTCCCTTTCCAATAGACCCATACACCACAAACAGAAGCAGCCAACGGCACCCATCTCTGTCACACAGTTAAGAGACACCACCATACCCAGGCAGGTCTTTTCACCAAGAAAAAGCTGGGGGAATTCATTATGCTTGCAAAATACAAACTAAGAGACAATATAACCTGCAGCAATAAAAAAACCCAAGACAATTTAAAAAATAAATCTAGCTCCAAGAAACAATTCCCACCATTCACCAGTGGATCACGCTTCTACAGCAATGCACAGGGTTGAAACACCAACTAGAGTAAAGCAAGCCCAAGTATCTGACTGGAGGTCCTATCTAGAGAAGGTGGTGTATAGAAACATTAATGACTCATTTAACAAATCCCTGCATGTATCTCAAGACAGTAAATAAAAAAATAACAAACACCATCTAGACAAGAAAACAAATGACTGCTTCAATTAAAAAGTTATGAAAATTTGCAGTACAAACTATTCTTAAGGGATCTGAGAGCTACCACTAACATAAAACCCCCCTAAATATACACAGTTTTCACACATGCACTGCAAATATCAGACTTCTTTCGGCAGCGCACAACAAATGGAAAATGCCAGCCTCAGAAGCTGTGTACTAGGCTTGCTCTACTCAGAGTCCCTCCACTTCTCTCCTTCTCTCTCAAGGTATGTTTTATCTCTTATTTCCAATCCTCAGACTGGACATGAGAACAGATATTGTGCAAAAACCATAACATGAAGGGTGAAAAAGCAAAATAAAAGTGCAAGGGCATCACCGTGACCTGAGGAATAAGCCATGATTCCAGTGTCAATGGGCCTGTAATAAATTCTGGATATTGCCACACTGGCACTGAAGGTACTCAAAGATGGTGAATGTCACTGATGACATGATCATGTACAGGGTCACATACAAGCAGCTGTATTCAGCTCCCAGCTGGGCTAGCAAAAATGGTCTGTTGAACAGGTGAGAAAGTACAGCTTAACTCACACCCTATAGCCTGATCCTCCTCTTTTGAGGGAAGGTCTTTCTGCTCCAGAGTTTTGCACAGATCTCAAGGCCTGGGCTTCCTAAAGGCAAATCTTAGCAGGAAAGGCTGAGTACAGTACTGGTTTTAGTTGGTCACATCAAAGGTACACCCAACCTTGACAGCCTGTCTGGTACAGCAGCTGAGAGATGAAACCCAAAGAACTCAAGACTGGGACAAGCACACAGCCGTATTTCCCTGGAAAGCAGGGAACAGATCCAAACATGGCCTCTTACCAGTCCCCCTCTGAGCATGCACAGAGCTTCTCTGAAGCCACAGCACGTGGTAACATTTCCAACTGCTGCAGCAAGGACATCTACTTTGAGAAGAAAAGCTGCCTCTTCTCTTTGTTCTGGTAGCAATGAATGGTTTCCATTTTTGACAGAGAAATACGACTATCACGTAATTGATAATGACACACTGCCAGCTTCCAGGGAGCAGGAATAACATCCACTCAGTCACCTGGAGTGCACACTTCATCTGAAACCCTGAGAC